>JACEOJ010000084.1:1677788-2222282 GCA_013761285.1 Campoletis sonorensis
ATAATAATAATAATAATAATAATAATAATAATAATAATAATAATAATGATCATGATGATGAGGATTATGGCAGACGATGATAGAAGAAAAGTGCACGCGCCCTTTCAACCTATTCAATGATTGATCATCCTCGAAAATACTCACGCACACCATGAAATCTGAGTTTTGAATGTCTAGACAGCTGCAAACCCGATGGTTTAGTCAATCCAAAAAATGTGTTTTTTTTTTTTCTAATTTTTTTGTATTTTTTCCTTCGTTTTGGTGTTTTATTTATTGAATTATTAAATGAAAGTTAAAAAAAAGGTTTCATGATTCGTGACGACATTTTCTGATCGATTTAAATATCTGAATTTGATTGTGTAGTGCAATTCCTTCGAGAATTTTGAATCGTCTGTGAGCTTCGCGTTTTAACAAATGAATTCGTAAGTTTAATCATGCGTTTTAATCGAAAATTGAATTTATTCCATAGAAGACTTTTTCCTTGTGAGCAGTGGTCGATTTTTTTGGACGTTTGCGTAATGCTCTGTAATAATACTCCGTAATTACAAGAACAGAGAAATGCTTTGGTTTTAACAACGAGTTAGAAAGCTTTGAAGTATCTAGATCCACAAAACATTCCTCAACAATTAAAAAAAAAAACGATCAGAACGACCTGCTGTACGGAATTCTACATAATTGGACGAGCTCCAAATCACTTAATTACTACACAATTATTAATCGAAATTAAAAGACTCAACTTACAAATCAATTTAATACGTCCAACGAGAAACGACGATTCTTTCATTGGTTCAGTTATTTCAAATTGGGATCAAGAATTCTTCAATTTGTGTTATTTTTTCAATTTTTTTTTAATTTTCTAAAAATTGCAGAATATTCAACGATCACAACTATTCTCGATATTTCTATGCGAACCTTATAATTTTTATATCACGTCACCCTTTCTAGATCCTCTTCATTTCCTCAAAAGAAAAAAAAAACATCCTACGATACAATTTCAAACATGAAATTGGAGCTGAGGTTCTCTCTCCAAAATCCACATTCAATACTAAGCCAAAAGCTGTGCAATAGATTCGTGGCTTGCGTTAAAAAAATACAAAAATAAAAAAAAACCATAAAAAAACCGTAACATTCAAAATAATCGGGAGAAAAAAGGTAAATTCGGTTGAATCTCTAAATTTCAAAATACTTCGTCACATCAGGACTTCGGCCTGGAAACTTTTCTTCGTTGCTGATGTAAATAAACGGCAAATTTTTATACATAAACTAAACGTATCCGATAATGCATCCGATATGAAATATTCGTGAAATATTGAGGTACGATTATCGAGGTTCTATCGCCATAATCATAACAATAAATACGAAGTAACGACAAAATGATAAAATACAATTTTTCCAAGATGATTTTTCGAAATTTTGCGTGAATCTTCTCGAGCGTCGTATTATAACGTGTAAAAAATTCGAGAAGCTTTCACCGTCTGGTAATCGAGATATTGAGTATTTAAAACCGCAACTTTGACACGCGGTCTTACGGGAAGTGACGACAAAAGACGATATTTAACAACTAATAACTCGATTTATAAACGGTCGAACTTCCTCAAATTTAACCCACAGTTGAGTATGATTGTTGAGAAGATTTCTACGACAAATTTCAAGCAATTAAACTTGGAATTTATCGAACGCATGAGGACCGATCGAGCCTCCTGAAAATACTTATAATTGTAATAAAACGAGAGCTGGTATGGGAAAATAATAACTAACACTAGAGAATCGAGAAATGGTGGTGATGGTGTGTGACTCGTGGGCTAGGCCTCGTCGGTATTGATCCAGCAAGCCAGCGTCAGCCGCTACTAGCACATACCCACCACCATACACAATCCTATTCGTGAACGTACAGCAGAGTGAAATATAAGAGTTGTATGGGTGAGGCTGTAGGACTGCAGGGTATAGACGTTGGTATAGTGTGAGCGTAGGTTCCACGAGTTCCCGTTGCATTTCAGCGTTTCGTCCCGACATTATAGTCCAATAGATATATATAAAGTATTATTATGTATATATGTGAGTATAAAATACATCAAGAACAAATAGTAGTAGTAGTGCATACGACCATTACCATTGCCTGTACGCCACGAGAGACTCTCGTACACCGGAAATTGACAAATCGCCGCCAGGCAATGCCCGTGTTCTCTCACTAGTTTTTTTTTTTTTCCTTTTTTTTCTTCCCCTTCTCAATTCTCACATCGTCTCGTCGTTATCGTCGGTCTCCCAAAAACTGCTAGTCGATAAATCCCAATGAACAGTGTTCAACATTTTTTTTTTTTTGTGAAGTGGAACGATAAACAAAATAAATGATTGTTTCAAAAAATGTAATTTGTTGTCAAATTTTATTTATTGTAATTTTGATTCGTTTTGTACGTTCGTTCTTTTATTTTCTGCGATCGAGCAGGATAAAACGTTGATTTGATGAGATCCATTTCGAATAATGGTCTTTCGCAAGCGAGGATTTCTAACTGAATGTAAGAAACCATTAATAATTATACGAAAGAATAAAATCGTATTTCGTAGAAAATATACAACATCGTGTAGCACGATAAAAAGTAAGAGTACTTCGACATTGCGATATCGTTGCATCAGAGCGAAAAAATTTGAGTGTGAGAGAGAGAGAGAGAGAGAGAGAGAGAGAGAGAGAATGAGTGAGGAAATAAAGAAGCACAATTAAATCCGTTAAAAAATAGTGTAATTCCGATTAGAAAATTTGATAATGTACAGCATAATCAACAAATCTAAACTATCCCATTCGGCATATTACTTCTTCAAGTTTCAGTAAATTCGAATTATTACCGCGTGTGGAGAAAATATTTCGAAATAGTAATATTTATAATAAGACCTTTAATAATCCGAGGTTTCAATAAAACTTATACAAAAAAAAAAAAACACACCAACGTCAATTTAGGTCAATTACAAAATTCCAGGTTTTTTCTATACCAATAAAAGTCTTTTGAGTCTGATAAATTACGTGTTCCTTGATGCATAAAAGACTTACATTATCGTACCGAGATGCAAGTGCATACTATTCGAGAGTATTGCATTCGAGAATGAGAAAATTACGTGAAGAGAGAGAGAGAGAGAGAGAGAGAGAGAAAAGAGACAGAGAGGATATCAACGATATAGTTCGAGTGAGCCTAGCCCAGGCTATGATGCAGCATTGAGTTGGAGCCACGGTCGCTCTTGCTGACTCCTCTCGCCATCATAGAGCTTTCTAACGTCTATTGCAAAACTTTGTAATGGTTGCCCACCGTGTGCTGCTCGTTTGCTGTATGGAGGCCCACAAGAAATGGCGCATGGGAAACCGTGCTTCTTTAAGGTAGTTCCATCGTTACATCGTTTTCTTAAGATTTTATTGAAAATTTGGACAAATCTTTTTTAATGTCGTATCCACGTGTGCAATAAATTTTAGAAGGTTACACCAAGCGGAACGTTCAAATATTTATCGGTAAAAATCACAATTTTCGGTAGTCTCTTATAAAAGAGCTCGTGTTAAAAGTTACATTTTCATCGATAAATATTTTGGCTTCAACATGGCGAAGCCATCTAAAACTTTGCATACATTTTAATGCAACATCAAAGAAGCTACATTTGGTTTTTCAAAAAAAATCTAAAGAAAAAAATGTTGGCAATTTTTGTAATTGTAGAGCAAGTACACATTACCTTGGATGACCTTGAATTTGGAGAATGTTGTTCTTTAGTCAATTTACAAAACAACTTTTCTTTATTAACTTATACCGGCAAACCATTTTGTATGTGAGAAGAACTGAAAAACAATTTTTCGTAATGAATGTCACGACAGAACTACCTTAACCGAGAATTTATTTTTGTATCTATTTGTTGTTTTTTTCCCATATTTTTACGTCACCATTTTGTTTCCTTTTTTTTTTCATTTTTCAATATCCTTGTCTTTTTGCATGCACTCTCGATCTAATGCAACCATCTTTTTTATGAACTCAAACTACTGCAACACTACATCGCGCTTTGGTCCAACCCAACACGTCGCGCCTCCGCCACCCCCGCATTTCTTACGAACCAGCTATTAAGGTGCCAACAATCTCTATCTTTCTCGAAGCCTCATTTTTTTCAACGCCCTCTTACGAGCACACACTTGAAGTCTCCACGATATCTGGCTAAAATGGTCGAATAACGTGAGACGTAGCGAATACGAAATCCTACGCCCTTTGCATCCAGGAAATGAAACGCGCAATGAATACAGTAGACCGGTGTATTAAATATGAGGATTTTTGCGTTTTTGTGTGCATCTTTTCAATTCATACAGCGGTAAGAGGGACGTTGATAAAAATTTAGTCACCGCAAACATCTTTTTTTTTTTTTATATTCGCAATTCTTCAGTTTTTATTTAATAATTCAATATTTATCAGAAAACATAAATATTTTCATTATTTAAACGTGACAATTGTTAGAATTTAATAATAATTTGTGCATAAATATCGCTGTGACATGAAACGAAATGAATTTAAAAAAAAATGAATGAATTTCGATCCCACAAAAGAAAAATTGGAAAAAATGTATGAACGAATGATAAATAACAAAGGTGGCAAAAGGAATCGACTATATTTGTCATTTTTTTTGTCTCCCTCGTGCGTACCACTTCAATGAAAGTAAGTTGGATTGATGAATATAACTCGGCAATAAGGCCCAGGCCCTCGAGGTGTACTTTCCGAGGTAGTGAAGAGAGGGAAGAGAGAGAGAGAGAGAAAGAAATAGAGGGCTTCCCGCGAGAGTTTCATTCACGAATTTCACTTTCACGGTCATGGGCACGAGAGCTCACAACGTCGACGACATCGTCGACAAGCAGCGATTGTGGTGGACTTCGTGAGGGTCTTTTAAAACGGAATTACTTTTTTTTCTCTGTCTATCTCCTTCGCTCTTTAGTAAAACGTAAGTAGAATGTAAAAAAAAAGAAAAAAGAAAAAAAACATGCGCATGAATAAACATGGATGACGTTCCGCGGAGGTACGTGTGCAGCCACACCTCCGCGCAATCGGCCAAGTAGTGAGACGAGCTCGGAGCAAAGTACGTACGATCTCTTTTGACTCATACGAATAATAAACAATTAAAATCAAAAAATGGAAATAAAAAATACAAGAAAAAGAAAAAGGCGGCGAAGATGAAGGAGAGAAGTAAAAAAAGTATAAAAAATTCTCGGCATACCTGCGCGTGATTATGAATATAGTCTGCGTATAATAAGAGAGATCACGTCACGAGTACCATAGTCATGAAAATTATTATGCATCATGTTAAACGCACGAGATGCAGTGATCAAGTTCGCTTTCTATGCTTATTTATCTCTGTCTCTATCTTTATCTCTCTCTCTCTCTCTCTCTCTCTCTCTCTCTCTCTCTCTCTCTCTATCTTTTTCTCTCTCTGTCTCTGTCTATCTGTCTCTCTCTCTCTGCCTCATTGCAACGTTTGTAGTTTTTTGCCAATATGAATTCGCACGTGTAACGGAATCGTTGTATACTTTGATATCCATATATGAATATGATCCCGTGGAATGGCATAATTCGAGTGTGATGTTTGTTTTGTTTTTTTTTTTCACACCAAAGTTTGATGCTATCTGTTTTTGTAGAGCCGAAAAAAAAGATGGACATCGAGAAATTGATATAAAAATCATGGGAAGCCCAGAAAGTTTGTGTGATTGTTGTTGAACAATTAAATATCAAATTGTAATAAAAAATGAAATTCTACCACCAGTTTTTGTTTAATTAATAAAAAATTTGATATCAAAAAAAGTATCTCCATGATAATTTCATGGTGTTTATATATGTATATATATATTTTCTTGTTATCCAGAATTTCTTCAACTTGTTATCATTTTTGAACATCGAGATAACGAAATTCGTAACAATAACCAATCAAGTTCTTGAGAAAACAAACGGACATTTGTAAAATTGTATAGACATCGAGAAATGTCAAACGAATGACATTTCATCACCGGCTGTTTACAACCCTCGACGAGATTTTATCGCCACAATCATAATAGTAAATACAAAGTAATGGCAAAATGATAAATAACAATTATTCCAAGATAATTTTTTGAAATTTTGCGTCAATCTTCTTGAGCGTCGTATTGAAATGTGTCAAAAATTTGAGAAGGTTTCACCGTCTGGTAATCGAGATATTCAGTGTTTAAAATCGCAACTTTAACACGAGGTCTTATGGGAAGTTACGAAAAAGACGATATTTTACAACTAATAACTCGATTTTTAAACGGTCAAACTTCCTCAAATTTTACCCACAGCTGAATACGATTGTTAAGAAGATTCGTACGAATTTTAAACAATTAAACTTGGAGTTTATCAAACGCATGAGAAACGATCGAACCCCCTTAAACTGTACACATAAAACGGTAATCCACATACAAAACACATATAAAAAGGTGTATTAAGCTTATTGTTAAAGTTCGGACAAGGCTGAGCGACAATATTCGATCGTTCGCGTGCGAGCGTGTGTGACAGTTAACGAGAGTAATTAGATTGTCGTGGGAATTGTCGAGATGGTGGATCCGTCAAGTTTTTCCGTTCGCGATAACGAGAGAGGAAAAATTAAAAAACATGAAAAAAAAAAAAAAAACTATGAGAGATAAACAGCGAGAGGGATCGCCGCGGAGAGTGAAAAATAAGTATACGGACGAATGACGAACAAACGAGTTGTAGTTAGTCATAAATTTCGAAACTAAAAGCAACATGTATCGTTGTCATAAAACCGCAGACAATGAAAAAAAAAAAAATAAAGCTCGAGAAACGTCATGACGTCGTTAGATGTCGTACGTCATTAGATTGTTAGTAAAAACACTAAACAACGTTCTGTAGAACTTATTCATCATTAAAAAATGTAACAGATCAAAAATATACATAAAGATAGAAAAAAAAACAAACAAAAAGATTGTCAAGTGCATCCTGAGATATAAAAGAAAAAAAAGTTGAACTCAATGATGACATATGATTCAAAAGCGTTTGAATTCAATTTTAAAACTTTAACATGTAACATTCGTGCATTTACATTGAGGACTATTCGCATAAACGAATAATTATGAAAATTCCTGGTTCGTAGAACGACAATTTTCTTCAATTGTAGCTTAATCTGGTGAATCATGGTTGTTGGGATAATCCAAAGTATTTATAGTTTCTATTTCAGTGTGAAAAGCATTATTTTTATAAACATAAGAAAATTTTCCATGAACATGTAGCACGAAAAAAGTTGATTTTAGTTTAAATTATTATATAAAATATAAATGAGAAATGAATAGTTCGCGTAAAAATACGAAAACGAAAAATAGAAAATGGTTAAAATCACAAAAAGAAGAATTTAGTTGATATTCGCTCGAGTCAATAGAAATCGCGTAAATAAATCATTTTCGATGCTAATTCAAAAGAAGAATAATGCAAAAAATTTGCGATTTTCATTCACTTTCCATCCCATTCCCAATATAAATATTTGAAATTATTACGTTAAGAGCTGAATCGCGATTCACGAGCAAAAAATCCATCGAAATAATTCAATAAAAAACTCTCAATAAAAATCATGCATAATATTTTGAATTGTTGTCAATGACTATAAAAAAAAAAAAGAAAAAAAGTATGGTGCTGGTTCGTTTCCACGGACTCTCCTGGTTCGCTCTCAAAGACGCTCTCGTAACTTGGGGAACGTGAGCCCCATCGTCGTTCGGAACAAACGGACGGTGAAGCTCTCGAACGTACAAAATACATAGACATACACACACACAAACACACGTCTATAGATGCACATAGACACCTACAAACGGATATAACTTGCTCTCTTTCTCTTTCTTTCCTTCTCTCTCTCCCTCTCTCTCTCTCTTTCATTTCGACCCTCCGACTGGCGCGTTCCTCCGTCAGGATCCTCACTCGGGAATTCTCACTCACTCTCTCGAGTGTTTCTCTTCTCTCTGGTTCTCGTTCGTTCGCGGCCTCTATATCTCTCGACCCCCTCTTTTCTCTCTCTCTCTCTCTCTTGGACTCTCTTTCTCTGTCTGTAGAGTCTCTATAGTCTCTCTTTCCCTTGGTTCTTGCGACACACAAATATGTATTCGTGTGCGTATACGAATATATACATATATATATAAACGGAACGATATACATAGATATATATGGATAGAAAATGATAGGACGAGAGTGCAAGCAAGAGGGATCACGATGCCGCGGACCGTGCGTGCTTGTGCGGAGAGATATTTAGTTATGTTTCTATATATCTATATATAGGGCGATACAAAATGATTTTGCTGCTGTGCCATTTAAGGTAGTTCTATCGTTATATCGTTTTCTTAAGATGTTGTCGAAATTTTGGATAAATCTTCTTTAATGTCAGATGCACGTGTGTAATAAATTTAAGAAGCTTTCACCGAGCGGAACGTTCAGATATTTATTGGTAAAAATCACAATTTTCGACAATCTCTCGTAAGAGCTCGAGTTAAAAGTTACATTTTCATCGATAAATATTTTGGCTCGTACATGGTGTGAAGCCTTCTCAAACTTTGCATCCATTTTTATGCAATATCAAAGAAGCTACATTTAGTTTTTCAAAAAAATCTAAAGAAAAAAATGTTGGCAATTTTTGTAATTATACAGCAAGTACATATAACCTTGGATGACCTTGAATTTGGAGTATGTTGTTCTTTAGTCAATTTACAACAACTTTTTTTTATTAACTCGTGCCCGCAAACCATTTTGTATGTGAGAAAAACTGAAAAACAATTTTTCGTTATGAATGTCACGATAGAACTGCCTTAATATCTGAGCCTTAGAACGTAATTAAACTGAAACGATTTATCTTTTGATTTCGTTGAATCCGTAAAAATATTTGTTTGATATCGAATGATTAAGGCCGCTTTTGGTCAATCAAGTATTTTTCGATGATTCCCACCCTAATTAAAGGATTATTTATTCCGATCTAGAACCTAAATTTACGATAAAAAACATTGTACTATTTGAAAAACGAAAAACAACATTATCTTCGAGAGCAATATTTTTCATTGCATTGCAGAAGAACAAATATTTTGATTCTGCTGCTAAACTCACGAGCCGACTATTCACTGTTCTATTTCAATAATTTAATGAGATAAAACTACATGGATCAGTAGGACAAAATCTACATTCGAACAACACCAAACACATGTGGTACAACATCCAAAGCTGCAATCGCATTATACGACGATATTAAATTTCACGATTCACTATTTCTTTAAACATCATATCAATGTTATCGTTTCCGTAATAAATCTTTCAATAATTAATTAATTGTCTGAAAACTGTCAATCTAGAAACATTATCTCATTATATTTTGCCAAAAAAAAAAAAGTTATAAACAATTGCAAACTGTTTCCACAATCCACAGAACCTTTTGATTTCGTTGGATGTTAAATATTTTTCCAAAATCATATCGATATTATCGTTTCTGTTAAAAATCCCTCAATAAATTAATCCTACAATTGTCATTTTGAAAATATTTCATCTCCCATAATTTTATCATTAAATAAAACAATAAGAAACAATTGAAAACTGTTTCCACAATCTACAGACTCTAGAACCTTTCGATTTCGTTCCACGTTTTCTTTATTTTTCCAATCATATCGATATTATCGTTTCTGTTAAAAATCCCTCAATAAATTGGTCCTACAATTATGTTGTTTTTGAATAATTTTATCTCCCACAATTTTACCATTAAATATAACAATTAGAAACAATTGAAAACTGTTTTCATAAAATTGTATAGAACGGTAGAGAACTTTTGAATTTATTTACATCCTATGAATCACACTGTATTTCTATACATATATGTGTATATATATATATATATATTTATAAATATATATTGTACCCTAGTACACGATAATACACAAGTATATAGTGTATCATTATATATGTACATGAAACGCGAATGTATATAGTACACGGTCTGTACTACACCCGAGCGACAAGGCAACTGCACGCATCCGTGTACCATCCGTCGCGTAACTACGCGGTGCAACGACCTCGACGCTTCTCTTGCTTTAGCCTTCTCGTTTTCATACTGTCCGTCCTTCTTGGTCGTCCATTCGCTCTATATACCCTATGAACTCTATCTATATGTAAACAAGCGCATAAGACCCGTAGATAATTCAATGTAATGTTTGAAAAAACGTCATTTTTCCCATTGACGTTGAGGTAGATCGGTCGAGTTTGGCCGCGAAATCAAATTTCATCGGTTATTCCGATTTATTTACTTACTATTTGACGATATAAAAACTTTGGAAAATTGTATTGTTTTCTCGAAATTTTTCAGTTGAGTTTTATGCATATAGAGATGAGGAGTGACAAAAAAATTGAAATCTACGAAATTTGAACAAATTCACGAAAATTACTGTCACTTTTTTTCCATCCGAAGCTGGCACCCCAGCCACCTCTCGTTCTTTTCATTGTGGAATTATCTTCTAATTTGTACCAAGTGTTTTTCATTTATAGTCTTTTTTCAATGCCATGAGAAATTTTAAAGTAAAAAAATGATGAAAAATTGAATATTTCGCATGGCCTTCCCTGAATAAATAATTTATCGGAATTTAATACGGCCGAAAACCTATTCTGATTCGTGGGCTTCATTCCTGTCAAAAATTTATCAAAATTGGTTTAGTGGTTTCCGCGTGAAAAGCGGCCAAACACAATTTTGCAGTTGAGTTTTATATTTAAAGAGTTTTATATTATATATTTGCATTGTTGCTTGTTTACTTCATACTTACTCAACATTTGCTTTCTGTTAGACAATATTCGTGGAATATTCTCTGCTTAGGTGAAATGCTACGCTCGACCAAATTCAAATAAAGCGCGACTGCGCTGCCATGTTTTTTCTCCTAGCGAACTTTTGCTAGCGAGCAGATCCGGTGTATGACAGGGACAGACTCCGCGGAATCGCATTAATTGTTAAAATTAATAAAAACCCTACGGTTAATCGATAATATATTTATATAATTATAATAAAATGCCCCGAATGCTCTCAGTACAAAAAACAATACATTTCCATGTGATCAGCTGATGTGGCCTTTTTTTGCACCAAATTTTATTCTAAACGTTCACGACTGTGTTCGAATTTTATTCAAACACGTACTTTCGCGATGACAAATTTCTTTATTATTTTTCTCAGCTTTCCTATAATTCGTAAATCAGAAAAACCATGAGACATTTGTGAAAATGTTGGTTTTCATTCAAAATTAATTTTAACAAGTTAGTGATATTTCTCGTCAATCAATTATTGAGGAAAACATCGAACATAAATTCTGTAGCACGATGAGCTCGCAATTGAGCTCTTGAAATGTTGTTTTTGTCAACAAAGCGTTTCTTATCCAATTATTTCGATGTACGAAGCAAAGTATTTTCATCACGATGAAAAAAGCATTATTTCCTATTCCATTACTTTTTTGTAAGATTTTTAGTAGTAAAAAGAAAAACGAGAAGAAAAAAGAGCAACGAAAAGGCAAAACTGGTTTTGCGATCTTGGTATACCTCGAAGCGTCGTCCGAATCTGTTGCGACTGTTTCGAAAACGCGGATATACTTTCTCTAAAACTGCGTGCAACATAATGTTTTCGTTTTTTCATCGACGATTGTTATTTGACAGGAAAATCAAATAATTTGTACGAGATTTTTGAAGTAGATAACCCCAAAAAAAGTGATTTCACCAGGAACTCCGATGAAAAAATGAGTTTATGTTAATTTTCGACTTTTTCATATTAAAACACAAAGAGGAAATATTGAATTCCAACGATTTCTTCAAAATCATTATTTTCGAAGCAATTTTTATGATTTGAGAACAAAAATCATGTTTTTATGAGACTTCAAGGAATTTCGGTACAAACGACAAAATGTAACGATTTTATTTAAATTTCTACAGCACGTTCTTTCACTTATCCTGAATATGTCCTCCAAGTTTCAAAGCGATTGTCTCCACCGTTTCCACAAAGCTCTCAAATAAAAAGTCACTTGTTAACACAGAGACATGCCTACGCTATTCATAAACTTCAGTTATGTGCATGAAACAATACGAAAAAATGTAAAAAAGGTTATAAAAAACTGTCAAACCACTGAAAATATCGTTACAATAATGCCACCAAAAAATGAAATGATTCCTCTACATCGTTTATTAATTATTCATTTTTTAGTCAATGAAAGCGATCAATTTTTCATAAATCATGTAATTTTTATGCGAAATTTTGTTGTGTGAAGTCAGCGCTTTGCTTGAGAACAATAGAATTTCTCTCCCTGATTTTTCCTAAAGATAAGCTCAACCATTAAATTGTATGATTTGTACGGGAGGCCCTGAATAAATGGCGATCGATGTATGAAAATTTCACAATCGTTTTCATATCGATCTTTTGTATGTTTCATCTGAAAACGCGCTCTAAGCTTTTTTTCATTCGTTGTAAAGAAGGAAAAAGCTAATACTCCTACAATAAAACAAGTGAAGACTCACACTGGCGAAAAAAACACACACATAGAAGCATAGTGATACACACACATACACACACACACACACACACACAGCCATCTTGTGTAACGGGTGTATACTCTCGTATATTGGCGTCTCTCTCACCTGTCGGAGCTCTCGGAGCTATCGTATCGATCGGCGCACCGCTTCTTGCCGCAGGAACCGACTAAGCTGTCCTCAGCGGTTCTGATCTGTCCCTCGAAGGGACTCCCGAGCCTGGCAACAACAACCCCATCATCGTCGATCTCTCGTTCAGCCATCTCTTCTTCCTTATTTCTCGTTGTCATCGTCGTCGTCATTTCCGCCTGCATCGCGTCTCCTTCGCATACACACTCAAACACACACACGAAAAAACGCGCACGGGCGTCGGCAATGTTAGATCCTCGGTTCGATGTGGTTCTTCCGCGGGCACTTTTTCAATTTTTTTCTTTAAATCCTCCCAGAGGATTAATAATTCGAAAAGGAAAAAAGCTAAGACCTCGAGTTCGGCAGGCTCGCAATCTCGACCGATCACGGTCAATACCAAACGTAAATTTACTTTGCACACTTTACCACAAATTCACGATCAACGACACTTCGAGATAACTATCATCGCGGGAGAACATCACTTTCGTTGGATAAAAAGAAAGAGAGAGTGAGAGAGAGAGAGAGAGAGAGAGAGAAAAAAAAAGAGAAAGATTAGGATGACGCGGCACCGGATAGTCCGATTTCGATGGTATGCTCGTATTTCTCACTGTAGCGACCAAAGATACGCCCGTATTCCTCAAACACATTATTTCTCATGGTCGTGCAGCGCGTTCTTTCCATTCCCGTACTCATTTCACGTTTCATTATCCCCGTTGATGGATATTTCTTCCGTATCAACACGTCGTTGCACAAATCACCGAAAAACTAGCGATTAAAAAAAGATCGAGTTCACCATGACAGGCGATCGTTGCGCTCCAGCACAACGGACGCAAAAAAGCCACGATTATTGCCGTGTTTTCGATCGTAGAGACATCCACGACGTTTCCGCAACAATCGCGGCATGCGGATGAAACAACATTTGAATATTCGCGTCTTTTTATTTCTTTTTAAATCGTTCTCGAACCTCGAAGTAGTAGATGGAAATCGTTAAAACCGACTCGCTGCTCTCGTGCCTTCCCTCGACGTTACCACTTAATCACTTTATTTATTTTGTTTGAGCTATAGCTCTCGACACACCACTTCAACAGGACGCAGAGTTTTTCTTCGTTCACCGAGTAAAAAACTAACAGAACTCCCTGTTCAATGCGACGTATCAGTTTTATTTTATATGATGTTTTATTAAACGTCGAGGAATAATAGGCACGCACTCACACAACGGCCGCGATCACGACCCTCACTACTCGCCGGCTCGAGGCGCGATACCAGTCCCGACCTCCCGACTCCCGACTCGCTCCCAGCGTTTCCTACTCAAGCTTCCCCCACTCCAAATCTCTCCCCTCCCTTACCAGGCTCCCTACTGTTGTCCCGGCTTCCTTGCCCCCTTCCCGCCCCGCCCTTCCCACTACCAACTCCCCATTTCTCCTCCACCGCTTCTTTTCGCCGCTGTATCTTTGGCGCGCTACGTCACGGACTCTCCTTGTTTTCGTTGTTATAATGATTATCGGCTCTCGAATCGTCACCGTTTCCAAAGAGTACACCGTCGCGCCTCCTGTCGTCGCTCGCGTCACCGATTACAACTTTCCTTCCAGTTTTACGTTGTGCACGTTGTAGTACTCATCGCTTCGCTCTCCCTCGCTCTCGATATGCCGTAAACAACGTTTTCACCGTTGAAAAAAAAAACGATGACGTTTACCCGTCGTTTTTTTACGAAAGGTCAAAAAATAACCGGTTAACCATAGCACACGCTTGTCAAACAGTCAAAGTCAAGTCAAGCCATCAACCATTTTTCATCTTCGATCATTTATTTTATATTCCCATCGTTAGAGAATCCATGTTTTTATATTTATTATTCCTTTTTGTTTTCATTTGTCACGGTACCATTTGTAAGGACAGGAAACTAGTTTCTTTGCAGATTCTGCAATTTTGCAGCAAATGTCTTTTTACTTATCACAGTCAATTGTTTAATCCACGTTCCTATAATTAATCTAATTTGAAAAATCAAAATATCCTCATAAATGTTGTTTTCATTGGAAATAGAGGATTAAATTTGAATGAAAAATAAGGCTGTTGAGCCCCGATGTACGAATGACGATAATCCATAAACCCAGCGAGATCCGAAGGCAAAACTATTTCATTTTTTGTACGTTTCTGATAATCGTTATCGTCAACTTGACTTCGAAATGAGAAACGAGGAAAGAAAGTGAAGGAAAGGAGCACGAACGCCACTGAATCCACTGAATCCACTGTTGAGAAGATGGCACTTCGAATTTGCTTCACTAACGATAGTCTCGCCGTGGCGCTGGCGTCGCATGTTTCCACAAAAGGCAGAATAATGCATGCGTGAGATATATAAACGCAACCGGCAAGAAGGAAATGTCTCAGTTCTCTCTGCGATTGTTCGTTTGTAATATCAAATTTGCCATTCTCATTGACTGATATTCTCGAAAACATCGATACGAGAAATATTTGCGCATTTACGTGTCATGTATGTTTTTTTATTCTTTTTTTTTAATATAACCCGCGCAATAGATCGAATTGTCACGTAATTTTTTCTTGATCCCATTTTGATATTTTTGCAAATAATTCACAACCGTTTTTCAGTGGTGACTGATAATTATTCGGCAAATGAGGGGTTAAATTTCTGGAATAAAATGTTTCTGGAACTTGATGTTTTCATTTTTATGTAAAAATTAACAACACGAACCACTTTTTACGTTCGATGTTATGACCGTAACCTGTAAAACTAAAAAATGACTTTGCGAATTGAGACTGAGTAGCTTTTGCTATCCTGACTCCTGATTCATTTTCTTCACTTCAGACGCCATGTTTGGGTTGATGAAAAGGGTGTATTAACAGGAAATTAAGGTAACTACTGAATTGCATGCTAGTCAAATGAGTGCTAAATTTTTATAACGCTTTTGGACCAAGGATGACGTACCAAATAAACGTATTGTTAATGAATTTACATTACAGCGTGTCTTATTAACGTGGAAAAATGTGAAACGCGATAGTTTTGCAAAACCATCAACTGATAAATGCAAATTTCCATGGAGACACATTTTCACTGGGATTTCTCAAAGAAAAACCTGTATTTTTCAACCGATTTTAATACACCGGGTCTCATTTTGTTCCTTTACTGTTTCTCTACGAACCCAATACGTACATTTTTTTCAAGTTCATTTGTTTAGAAATTATTGATGAAAAAGTTTTAGGAGATTCGTAGGAGATCGGTTGAGGAATAAAATGAGACGTGGTGCATGAAAACCGTTAAAAAAATACAGATAATTCTTTGGAACGTCCCAGTGAAATTGTGTCATCATGGAAATTTGCATTTATCAGTTGATGGTTTTGCAAAACTATCGTTTTTCAGATTTTTCCACGTTAATAAGACGTAAAAAAAATTATTTTCGTTATTTCGTACTGTGAATTTTACACTTCATTAAACTCTCCACACTGCTGATACAAATAGTTCTCAGAATATTTCACCTGAACGTTTTCTCGCCGTGTTCAACGTTTATAGAACTTTTAACTTCCTAACTGTTTTGGTGGCTACACAATTAAGAAAGAAGATACATATTTTTTTTCTATATTCTATAAAATAGTTCAATACTCTGTAACAACTGTTAGGATTATTAAACTTGGAAACTCGTCGATGGAATCGAACGAACGTACGAGCCACTGTTTTGTTTACATTCTACCATTCAGAAAGAAGCTACGAGTTGTGTAGTTTTTGTGAACAAGGGACAGAAACAATTGAGTGCAGTTAATGTTTTCGCTTTCGTCACGTGCGGTTCATTGTTATTATTATACCTTTCGGTTTTTGTTTTGATGTTGAAACTGGTGAACTTGGACTTCAAAATACGTTTCAGGAACTCGAGCGTCGAGTCGACAACATCGATTCGAATTGTGCCAAAACAACAAAATGTTCTCGTTTCGCGTGTTCATGGTCACTCGTTCATTTATTATGTGAATATATTCATACTGAATGCGTATTTTTATTCTTGAGAAAGCCAAGCCTAAACCGCTTAAGGTTAAGGTTCTATCGTTATATACCGTTTTCTTAAGATTTTTTTGAAAATTTGGATACAATCAAAATTTGGAAAAATCACAATTTTCGGTATAGTTTCTCATAAGAGCTCGTGTTAAAAGTTACATTTTCATCAATAAATATTTTCGCTTCTACATGTCGAAGCCTTCTAAAACTTTGCATGCATTTTTATGCAACAGCAAAGAAGCTGCATTTAGTTTTTTTTTTTATCTAAAGAAAAAAGTGTTCCCAATTTTTGTAACTCTACAGCAAGTACATATGACCTTGGATGACCTTGAATTTGGAGTATATGTTGTTCTTTGGTCAATTTACAACAACTTTTCTTCATCAGCTTATGCCCGCGAACCATTTTGTATGTGAGAAAAACTAAGAAACAATTTTTCGTAATGAATGTCACGATAGAACTGCCTTAAGCAAGAAAAAAAATGGCAAAATCCTTGGCTAGACAACATCTTTCTCTCCTATACATACTTCGTTTCTTATCTTACTAACTCTATCGTGTGTCCCTACGCTGTACCCTTTCATCATATTGCTCCCCTCCCCTTGGAATGCTTTGTCGCCCCTCTCTATTCTTTCCCCTCCAACAACGACCCAAAACACGTTCGCGTTACATGTGCGCCCACGCCACGTTATACCAGTATTCGTCTTCTACAAACAAAAAAAGGAAAGAAAGTATAGTTTGATTCCAGCACAAAAAATTGCCTGCGACTCACGAGATTTCAGGGAGAATTTTACCGTACGGTACATTAATTTGTCGAGAATTCGTGCGATTTGGCACGTACACAAATGTAGTACCGCGTGTGTGCCTTTCTACGATATTCTCTCTATTCCCTCTTCACGAAAAATAGCCGAGACAATCCGAAAAAGTACGAGTATTTCCAGAGTCGGAATGGCTCACAAAAAAAAATACGTTCGGTAAATATGAGAGTGGGGAGAATTTGGAGGAAGGATATTTCACCACCCGCAAGAGGGTTCTTTCATTTTCCGGTAAAACTGCGCGCCACCAAAGTATGTCGATGATATCATTGTAATCGATTAATCAAAATATTAAACTGCGAGACAACCAGTCAGGGTTTTATTTTCGTTATGATTGTAGTCCGTGAATTAAAAAACCTGAAAATAAGCTAAAAATAATAACGTGAAGGAGGTTAGAAATATTCCAACGATCGGTAAATCCGGCAGGACACTTTTTAACCTTTAATAATTGAGACGAGGGAATAATATATTCTTACAAAGATAACATTGATCGTACGAGTGCAATTTATTGCTTGAGCTTATCTCGAAATATTTGTTCTACTGACTGTCGATCTTTTTTATCATCACTTTACCGTTGGATGGTAATAAAAATAACCATTTATCATTGTCGACAATGTAGCGATTTACGATACCGGCTGATGAGAAAATTTTCAAGAAATCTGCATTCAGCCATAAAGTTGAAATCTACTGGCATTTTTGAATGAAAACTGCTTGTTAATAGATTTCTGCAATCGGCTGCAAGATTGAAACGGTAAAGAAGGGTCGTCCGTGAGAATAAAATACAATTTACATTGTGCACAGTAAAAATTGTACTACATTTTAAAGGTCGTCCCTTGTTTCTCTTCTGTAACCGTAATTTTCAAGTTTCATCTATTCCTTTGTCGTAAACGTTCTTCGAATTATGTGCTCACGGATTCTTAGATTTACGAGATAACTTTTACTTAATTTACGCGATATATGATTTATTTGCACTTTACAGTACCAAGAAATGTCATCCTATTATTTCATATTTTTGTATAATTGAAGTTTTTGTATAAAGCAATCCAGAAACTCGTTAGCGAAGTAAACGACTATACACGAATTCTGCAACACCCCACACGAGAAGAGAGTAGAAAAAAAATTTACAAAACATATTTTATTGAATTATAAAATATAAAAAAAAACAGGACATATTAAAAAATACAAAATATTTTTTATTTCAATACAAAAGTTCGACGGGTCAATTATATTTTTCAAAATCTATTTTCAATAAAATACATTTCGAATATATCGTTGATTAAATTCTTTCAATGTATATCTAAGATTAAAAATAAGATAACATATTTTTTTCTAACGTTCATTTCGTTGATTCAATGGCGGAGTCTTCGGTCAAAATGAATGTGTGATCAGTTAAAAAATGACTGTATTTTTTAATTATTAACAATATTGCTATGATTATATGATTTTGTTGGCACCCCATAATGAGACATTCGATTAATTCAACTTTTTTTTTTCCTCAGTGCAATCCAATGTGCTGACGAAACAAAATGGTTTGCGGTCATAAGTCAATAAAGAAAAGTTGTTGTAAATTGACTTAAGACCAACATACTCCAAATTCGAGGTGATCCAAGGTAATATGTACTTGCTGTATAATTACAAAAATTGCAAACATTTGTTTTCTTTAGATTTTTTCGAAAAACTGAATGTAGCTTCTTTGCTGTTGCATTAAAATGTATGCAAAGTTTTAGAAGGCTTCACCATGTGGGCGCCAAAATATTTATTGATGAAAATGTAACTTTTAACACGAGCTCTTATGAGAGACAACCGAAAATTGTGATTTCTACTAATAAATAACTGAACGTTCCGCTTGGTGAAATCTTCTAAAATTTATTCCACACGTCCATATGAAATCAAAGAAGATTTATCCAAATTTTCAACAAAATCTTAAGAAAACGATACACCGATAGAACTACCTTAAATAAACGTAAATTTGTGTTCGTAGATGTTTAAATGAACCTGAACACATTTTTATACACACAGGTCCAGGTACGAATTAAAAAAAAAAAAAAAATGCTGTAGGGCTTCCTCTCGATTTGATATATTTAACGTATGAAATGTATACATATGCACATAAATACAGATATAAAAAGTTTGAACAGTCAGCACAGGATCATAGTCGTGAGGTCGCGGAGTGCGCGCGATAATTTTTTATCTCACTCAGTCTTCACGATGTAGGATCGCGTCGTCCTTTTTCCTTTATATAGAACACGCCCTCTAGATATCGCACACACTCACACTTAACTTTATATAAACGCCGATAAATGTATGTGTTTGTATCCGTGAGATAAAGAGGGTACAACGGTGATTGACCTGGCGTCCCTGTTGCTAGGACGACCAGATCCTGTGACGTCACGGGACAAACGCGGGTTTATGGGTGACCCACATTCTAAAAATAGATACCGACCTGT
The DNA here is from genome assembly GCA_013761285.1 of Campoletis sonorensis. Taxonomy (NCBI): domain Eukaryota; kingdom Metazoa; phylum Arthropoda; class Insecta; order Hymenoptera; family Ichneumonidae; genus Campoletis; species Campoletis sonorensis. The sequence continues at coordinate 1,697,708 of JACEOJ010000084.1, forward strand.
CCCCCCCCCCCCTTTTTACTCCCCCAAAGCTTACCGTCGCCACGTCCGCGACGACGCCGTTCACCCGAGGACTCGCTCCTCTCTTTCTATCTCTCTTTCTCCAACAATACCACCCTCTTTATTACTCCAAAGCCTTCCTCGATCCATACACTTTGTCTCTTCAATATTATTATCATTTTTTTGATTTTTTTCTTTTTTCAACTCCATGTTTACATTGACACACTTAAAATTATAAAAATTTTTTAGATCAGGATTCGACATCTTGAAACGAATGTTTAAATGCATTTGAACAAATTTATTTCAAATTTAATTTAACGTTTCGTTAATTTTTTTTAATGAAATTTTTAACATTTTTTAAAACGTTTTATTGAATCTCTTCCGTTTGCTGATTTTCGGAATAATTCGTTAATTGTTTTTTTTTTTTTTATGCAACGAGTTTAAGAAAATATTCAATTTTTCGATGCTAAGTTTCTACACATTTTTTTTATTTAATTCTTTGTTTCTGTCGAATGGAAGTGTGATTGAAAGAATTGAATTCTACTGGACAATCCTTCAATATTGGAACTTAGAATTGTCTAACTTTGAAGAAATAAAAACGAGTTATCAATAATTTAATGAAAAACTTGTATTTCATAATGGAAGAGTGATTGAAAGATTTCAATTCGACTGGACAGAACTTGATATCTAAAGACCCAAATTTTTCTAACGTTGAGAAAAACTAAAATGATTTAGACTAACGATTGAAATAAAATTCCATTCTATTTATTTAATCAAAAATGAATGAATATATAGTCAGGATTAAGATGATTTTCCTGAAAGTTCGAAGATAAAAGAAAGCTCGAAATTCCGACTATTGCCAACTTAACGCAGATGCGGAGATGATTCGTCGGAATTTTATCATTTGTCCCTCACCACAGACAACGCTCGTCACTAGCTTTTTCCTCATCTGAAGAAAGTGTGTTTATTCGCATGCTGAACGCTCCTCCTGGTCATAAATCTGTGGATATTCGTGAGAAAAGGCAATAGAACAGAAAAACTGAGCAAAAGGGAAAGAAAGGGAGAGAGCGAGAGAGAGAAAGAGAGAGAGAGAGAGAGAGTTAGAGAAAGGGTTAGATCGGTCAATCGTTCCATTAATCTCGTCACAGAGCAGCAATGGCAGAGTTAGTGGCGTCGATCAATCCTTCCGTCAGAAACCGGCGGCCAGTTCCCAGCAGCATAGCTCCACCACCAGCAAGAACCCACCACGACGGGGTGCTACGACCTCGCGACCTAGTTCACAGCTCTCGTGACGTCATCTCCAACGTCATTGCCCGAGCGAATCTGGGTCAGGCAGACCCAGAGCTTTCTATCCCAGTCCCAGAGAGTGAAGAGTAAGAGAAAGAAATAGAGAGAGAAACAGAAATTCAACGAATATGTATAAATCTATATATGAACTTATGTGTTTATGTGTTTGTGTGAGTGTGTGTGTGTGTATTGGACAGAACTATCTGAGGGGTGAGGAACAGTTTATTGGGAAATTCCCGGTTGAAAATTGTCCTGCATCCTCTTCATCTCATCCAACACTTGCATTACTCTATTGTCTTTTTCAAGAATCACGAATCAAACATATTATTTTTTAATTTACGTGTATATACGGTACAATTACATTGTGTTATTGGCTCATGAATTCCACTGCAAATACATACACGAATGAATTAGCAAATGAACACACTTATAAAACGTGACAATTGATGCAATTTTTGTTTAAAGAGGTTCGATCGTTTCTCACGCGTTCGATAAATTCCAAATTTAATTGTTCAAAATTCGAATAAATCTTCTTAACAATCATACTCAAATGTGGGTTAAATTCGAGGAAGTTTGACCGTTTAAAAATCGAGTTATTAGTTGTAAAATATCGTCTTTTTTCGTCACTTCCCATAAGACCTCGTTTTAAAGTTGCAATTTTAAACACTGAATATCTTGATTACCAGACGGTGAAACCTTCTCAAATTTTTGACACATAATACGACGCTCAAAAAAATTCACGCAAATTTTCGAAAAAATATCTTGGACATTTCGGGTTTAGTGATTGTCCATGATATTTGGAAGCAAGATGCCGAGCATGTGACTGGATGGAAAAATGAATTTTAATGAATGTAATGAAAAATTTTCTCAATTCGATCCTAGAAAATTGAGACAGGACACGAATGTAAAATAAATTTCGATTTTATTATCCATACAATAAAGTGATTTGAGGTTTACTTTTTTTTTAAATTAGTTGCAAAATTTTAATGCTTTAAAATGACACCTTAAATTCATTCTTTTTAGTGCCTTAAAAAAAAAACTCGGTTCTACCATTCTTACTAAGACCTGTGAAGAAAAAACTGTGCGTTTTAGCCACGGAAAAGCTTCGATTACATTTTTTTTACCGTATCCAACTGTTCCGTTATTACGGTAATTCTATCGTCATATCGTTTTCTTAGGATTTTGTTGAAAATTTGGGCGAATCTTCTTTAATGTCATATGCACGTTTTGTTATAAATTTTAGAAGCTTTCACCGAGCGGAACATTCAGATATTTATTGGTAAAAATCACAATTTTCGGTAGTCTCTCATGAGAGTTCGTGTTGAAAGTTACATTTTCATCAATAAATATTTTGGCTTCTACATGGTGAAGCCTTCTAAAACTTTGCATACATTTTTATGCAACAGCAAAGAAGATACATTGAGTTTTTCAAAAAAATCTAAAGAAAAAAATGTTTGCAACTTTTGCAATTATACAGCAAGTACATATTACCTTGGATGACCTTGAATTTGGAGTATGTTGTTCTTTACTCAATTTACAACGACTTTTCTTTATTAACTTATGCCCGCAAAGCATTTAGAATGTGAGAAAAACTAAAAAACAATTTTTCCATATGAATGTCACGATAGAATTACCTAAATCGAAACGAAAAACCATGCATGCAGTCCTATTTGAAGGGAAATTGAGAGGGAAGTGTTTGACAAAAAGATGTTGCAAGTGGATTTTCCTTCAACAGAATGAAATAAACGAGGATTAAAAAAAGGGGAGAAAAAAAACATCTTTTGGAAAGTCCGTCGTCGCGTAGCAGACGAAAGTCGACACGGTTAGCGCAGATCTCATGAATGGCCGCGTAATGTGAATGAAGCTCCAGTGACCTAGTTTTGTCGGAGCGCCCCTTTGACTCTCTCTCTCTCTCTCTCTCTCTCTTACAACCCTCCCGGACCGATGGCTCTCCCTGTTTATATGCCTTTACTTTTTGCCAACCCTTTTGATTCTCTCTATCTATCCCTATTCCTCTCCGTGCAACTCAATGATTCTTGTTTCGTGACGAAAATGAAAGAGAGAGGGAGAGAGAGAGAGAGACAAAAATCGGAAGGACTATCGAAGCAAGAAACAGTAGAAAAGTTTTGACGTAAAAGTTACGTCAAGAAAAATTATCGACTGTATTAACATCGGTTCATTTCTCCGTACCTGTCATTAATAATAATTTTGATAATCGAATCGATCGATCGACATCAGATTCAATGAAAACCCCAGGAACTTTGGCCCTGATCCTAATCCAAAATAAACAACATAATCTGCATCCAATATTGAATTTTTTCGAGTTCTACAGATGAAAAGATACAAATTTAACAAAAAACACACTCTGCAGAAGTTAATCGAAGGGTGATTAAGCCAAGGAGATAAACTTATCGTGACGTGCGTATATGTTCATCTCCGAATGTGAGCCAATTACGGAAAATGAAGTGGCGGCGACCCACTTTTAGAAATTCACCCTCGACCTATACGCAAACTACGTCCACTGCATATACGCCTTTTGCAATCTCTTGTACTTTCTCTCTCTCTCTCTCTCTCTTTCTCTCTCGATCTATCTCGTTGCTCCATCTCTCGATATTTTGCTGTCCTGCGTGTGAGGTGATTTCATCGGACTCATATACATCTTTATGACGTCTAGCAATAAAAGGACGTAATGGACATAGTTTGATATTCGATAAGTTATAGCAGATGTGCTCCTGTCTTTCCTACATTTCTTTTGGTACATAAACACTCATATATAAATAAATATATATATATATAGACAAATTTCAAATATACATATAGGTTTAAAAATACAGTAGAATGCGCGAAGGGGTTGAATGATGAACGCGCTCTCTTCGGTTCGCCTCTTTCGCTGATGTGCGGGGTAAGGCTCTTGGAATGACGTCATGGAACGCCGGGCGTCGAACTCCCGTCGCTGGGTGCATCGACCTGAAACCCCAGTTGCCTGCTACCTAGCTCGGCGTCCCCGGCCTCACAGCATCCCTCGATCTCTCTCTCTCTCTCTCTCTCTCTCTCTCTCTCTCCTCTCTTTTCCTCTCTCATTCTCCTGTATTTCTCTATACCCTGGACTGACGCGAAAGAGAGGATCTGTGTCGAGGACACTGCGAGAGGGTGACTGAGAATTGAGCTCGTATTGGTAACCGTATTCGAGTAAAACGCTCTACCACCTATACACATTTATATACAAGAATGTGTGTGTTTTTATGTACATAATTATGTATGTATCTGTTGGTTATGCTCTTGAATGTATTTATATAGATTCTTTCTCTCTCTCTCTCTCTCTCTCTCTCTCTCTCTCTCTCTCTCTCTCTTTCTCTCTCTTCTGTAAAGGGGAAGGGGTTGAGGGTCGAAACCACAGTGACGTAGAGAGAAAACTGGGTGAATGAGGTAGAGAGTCGATGTGAAATAGTCCGCTCGGTATTTTCGAAATCGTTGAATTAAGTCACTGGGGAAGAGTGGTGGCTCGACCAGGGATGTTTCCCTCTACACCACGTAATGTTATGTCACTATATATATATATATATACATATTTATGCGTACTTTTGTATTATAGTCAATATTTTTAGAAATTCATTCGATATTCAACAATTTAATTTAATTTTTTTTTCTTTTCTTTTTTTTCTTAATTAGGCCACGTCGAATTCATTTTCATTATTTTTCGGATCTCGTGAACTGTTTGCAATCAGGAAACAATCGTTACGATGTATTTTGTGGAGGAATTTTTTCAACCGAAGGATTTTTTGATGCAGTTTTTTTTTCTTATATGTTCGGGAACATTTTACAGAACTGGGCTGTTATTTTTAGTTTAACACAATGTCATTGAGAAACGTGGCAGACAAAAAGGTTTTCACTTTAAAAATCAATTGAATTACCGACTGTCCATTAAACAAAATTTAATCAATTATGTTTCACAAATATTGAATTTCCACTGTAGCAGCAAAAGAGATTGCTATTTATAAAAATATTTATTTAAAAAAAGGGCTTGCCCAAACCATGATTTTCCAATTTTCACTAAAAATTATTATGTCATTGGTAAATTTTCAATCACCAAATATCTTAACTGTATTTTATGAGATTAACATAAATTGTTAAAGTTTTTCCCAAAGAAATGTTGCAATAAATATAAATCCCATAACAGGAAACTTTGTTTTGCATGCGAAGTTTTTCAATCAAACGAATTTATGACGTTTTTCAAGCCCGAATTAAATTTGTATTATTACAATTTTTTTCCCCCAATCAATTATCCTTTGGTTCGAATTTTTTCTTCCATTTTTCCTTAAATTTTCTGGGAATCTTTTTCTCCCTTATTAGATACACTCATTTTTTTAAAAGAATTTTCATTTCATTTCTTTCATTTTGCGTTTAACAGAAAATCTAGAAAAATGCTCAATTGACGCTGCAATTTTTGACCAGCTTGCAGCCAAAGGCTTAGAATGCCAGCCCGTTACGGTTCGCGCTACTTGCACTTTAAAAGTTTCATGTTCCCAGCCGAGAGATGTTCTCAGATCTATAGTTCCATGAATTTCGTTCGATAAATAAAAATGTGGAAATGATTCCATTTTTTGGAATTCTATCCACAGTAACTGGGACTTCCAAATACTCCGATTTAAAAAAAAACCATAATTACAGAAATAATTGATAACAACATAAAACGATAAAAAAGTCATCCTACGAGGTCTTACGGGAAGTGACGAAAAAATACGATATTTTCTAATATCGATATCCGATTTCCAAACGGTCAAACTTCCTCTCAAATTTTACGCACAGTTGAGAATGATTTTTAAGAAGATTCATACGAATTTTAAATAATTAAACTTGGAATTTATCGAACGCATGAGAAACGATCGAATCTCCTTGAATGTTTTCGTGAGAGGATCAAGAAAATAATTAATCGAGTATAAATTTATCGTCCGAGATTTTATAGATTTATACAAATAAAATCCACATGACCTTAAGGTCACGAGTTGTTCGTATGTCTATACAGTTCGTTTTTTCGAGAATGGGTTCGCGTATGTGCGGGGACAAGATGAATATTAACGAAGGTTTAAGGTTGGATCATTGACCAATTTGGGATTCAATTGAATTAGACGATCGCCTCGTGCAACACAAGGGCTCAGATCGAAGAATAAAGGATTCTCGGAGAGACAGAGGTCGAGAGTTAATTGGCAGTAGTTGGGGGACGCGACAAGATCGCTATCCGATAAAAGGGGCAAAGAAAAACAGAGAAATGAAGAGGTGAGCAGGGAAAGAGAAAGAGAGAAAGAGAGAGAGAGAGAGAGAGAGAGAGAGAAAGAGTGTTTTATACTTAACATTGCGGATGAAGAAAGTGTCTCACTGTCATCTAAAAATACATTATCGATTATACAACCAGAACGACGATGAAAATAACACTATACTACGGATTTTTATCGACTGTCTATATAGATGTCAAATTTTACGATGGAATCCCGAACTGATCAAAAATTAAGGTTCCAGCAAATACTTCATCTCTAAAGTATTTTCGAATATGAAAAAAAACCAATTGACAAAATTACATATTTGATTACTCTGATACTCTAATTCTTTGATTGATTGATTTCTGATTTTGATTTTGATAATTGTAATTAATTAATTACAATTCTTCGAAGATACTTTTTTGAAAGTTTGCGTGAATCTTCTTGAGAGTCGCCGTATTATCATGTGTCAAAAATTTGAGAAGGTTCCACCGTCTGGTGATCGAGATATTCAGTGTTTAATATCGCAACTTTAACACGAGGTTTTATGGGAAGTGACGGAAAAATACGATATTTTACAACTAATAACTCGATTTCTAAACGGTCATACTTCCTCAAATTTGACCCACAGTTGAGTATGACTGTTAAGAAGATTTGTACGAATTTTAAACAATTGAACTTGGAATTTATCGAACGCATGAGAAACGATCGAACCCCCTTAAAACCATTTCGTACAATCGTGTATTCGCGGTGACCGATGAGCAATTTTTATTTCCTGAATTTAGTTTCGAATGCAACGATTTCAAAAAAATTACTATCCGATAATTCTTCTCATTTCAGTCCGATTCATACGAATTTTGAACAATTAAATTTGGAGTTTGTCGAACGCATGAGAAAGGATCGAACCTCCTTAATCCAAAATTTACATGAAAATATGCTTCGACATTTTTGTCCTTAAAAATGAATCATTGCATGAATTCCTTCCTTTTTATTTTGTACAGAATAGTAATAAATGGACAAACGTACAGCAGATTTTTTAATTCCAGAATATTGCAAACGATTGGCATAACTTTCGTTCGAAAAGATTCTCTGTGCCAAGCGAGCGACAGGATGAAGACAAAGACGAAGAAGAAAAAACAGAGAAAAAAAGGAAAAAAGGAGCATGAAGCTTCGAAGCAAATCGAAGAAACATAGCAGCAGCATAAGTCCTGAACGGGCCACGTGGTGTGGCGCGCGCGGGACAATCAATGTCGTGACGTCATAGAACGACCAGCCAATAGGACGCGAGCTCCATTCAACCCGCCAACCTCAGCCTTCGCTATCGCCAGGAGAAACCCACCGAGTTCCGTCAGACTTTGCCTGACTGCAGTTCGTCCTCGACCACTGAAACGCGCGGTCGAGGATACCAAAACCCGTGCTTTCCTTCTTTTCAATCAATCTTTATTTAACAAAAAAAAAGCTTAACTAAACGAAATTCATTCATTTATTTGAAGTTTCTCTTCGAAAAATATTTTTATCATATCTCGAAAAATAAATTTTAATTCAACTCTAGAATTATGCCAAATCTAAAAAATGAAACAATCGTTTTTTTTTTCTCTGCAAACCTGACGAAAACCATTTTTAATCCAAGCACTGGGCAATTTGCAGCGATTCGAAGTTAATGAAAAAATATCGTCAGGATTTTATCGAATTTGTCCTCCCAAATTCGCTCCAATTTCGTCCGAAAAACCGTAGAAATTTGAACGAAAGATTCCGTAAATTCTGGTCAAAGTCTTGTCTCCAATTCAGCGGCGTGCAAAGTGAGATAAAAATAAAAAGTCCAGATTTTCGTGTACCAAAACGCGAAGAAAAGAGTGCCGATTTGACGGGGTAAGTAAAAATTGGAAGAAAAAAAAAAATAAAAAAATACAACAATACAAAGAAAAAACTTTAAAATAGTGCGTTTCGAATTGGATAGAATTCGTGTATGAAATTATCGAATTTAAACTGAACTTCGATCCAGAGGTAAGTACTTTATTGACATGATCTCAAAATTCACAAAAATGTTCAGTATCAACAATTATGTTTTTTTGGTGGAAATCGAGTTATCATGTTAAATGCACAAAAAAGTCTTTTAACCACGGAAGCACGTGGGTTATTTTCTACCAGACCAAACACACACCCACACACCTTTTGGCATATTCGCTATAGAGTGAACTGAAAGGGAACGCTTTTCTCTTTCGAAGATTGTTTTTTTTTTCTCGATCGAACTGCAGCAGTTATTTTTTCCTTCAAATCACTTTCCCTCCCATTATAACTTTGTAAAATATACTTTTTTTAAAAAATTCAAACAAAAAAACGTCAAAGATTCAATTTTGTCGCTATTTATCGAGGTAGGAACTGGATGGAATGAAATTTATTAAAATTTAAAAAAATTTAATAATTCGAGCTGGAGAAAAAAAATTCTTTTTGTCCTTATTATTTTTTTCTAACTCCACAAAAATCATTTGGAAAAATTTTAGTAGAAAAATGAAGATTATTGAACTTTTAGTTTATTTTTTTTGTTTCTTATTATTTGAGTGGGAAAATTGTCGGTTTTTTTATCGATTATGTTTGATTGAAAAAATGTGTTTTTAACGAGACAATTCCAAAATTAATTCAGAAGATAAAGGGGCTTCTTGTTTTTGTGACATTTATGCACACCTGCCCTGGAATTTTTTTTCTCTCTCTCTCTCCCTCTCTTTCTCTCTCTGTCTCTCCAATTCTTGTACATTCTTCCATCTTCAGGATCCGCCAACTCCGCTAGAAACGTTTCTACGGCCGTGTACCTTTCAAGATTAATTGGAATAGAGATCAATAATTAAAAAGTGGCAAGAATCAGGTTTAACTATTAAAAATTGTCAGCAATCAAAGTTTCGTATCAATTTCAAGAAATTCGTATAAATCTTCAGGCTTTTGTTTGTATTTAATCTCAGGCTTTTTTTTTTAATCCTATCGTCCAGGATCAATAAAATTCGTAAACTTAGATCAAACAGAAAAATGTGTCAAATTCAAACTTTCGTAGATAAAAAATAAAGAATAAAGTATCAAACGTAAACACAAACAATGGATTTTCGTCTCGTTCATTTGAACCATCACGATTACAGTCGTTGAGATGATAATACATGTGAAATTTCCATAAATTCAATCAGTATATAGCCACTGAACTTTTTTTTTCCGAATTTCCAATGTTTTTTTTTCCTGCGTCTGTTATTTTCCTAAAGTCGATAAAATAGCGGGAAATATTTGAGATATTGAGGCTCGAGGAGGCGGTTTAAAGTAAAATCTAGAGTGTCTGGACTGTAGGGTGGCCAATTTTCCACTGCAGCCATTTAGCCTCGTTAATTGGGTCAAAATACGGTTGAAACCTTTAGCATCCTGTAACCGTTCGGTTAGTAGACCTCCCCCGCCGCGTTCTCCACCCGATCCCCCGGATCTTCGCGAGAGAGCGGAATAACCCCTTCTCTCTTTAGTGCGACCCTCTCTAGAATGCACGTCATTTTGGGGGAGGTAGTGACGTCAGGAGAATGCGGAGACCCGATTGGCCAGTCGTTCGCTGACGTCACTGGGTGCACGCTCTGCTCTCTTGCTCTTTCACCCTTTTCCACTCTCTCTTTTCTCTCTCTCTCTTTCTTTCTTCTTTATATCGCACCCCCCAAACAGTGCTTCGTGCGTGATTGTGTTTTTTTTCCCCCCCCCCCCCCCCCCCATTTAACTACTAAATCTACAAAATTCGTGCAAAAAGCCAACTAAACTCCCCCCAAACGTTGCCCCTCTTCCAACTTCTCTGCAAGAGATGAGTGCAATGAGGTTCAAAGTCCCAGTTTTCCAAGGCTGCTCTCTCGCTTGCTCGCTAGGTCATCTCCAATGTTTGCGTACATTTGATACTCTCTTACATATTTATACATTTGTACGGGGCTTTCGCAGTTACTTATTACAAGTCTTATGTTTGTACAATTTTTATAAATTTCTCAATGAATTTATTTCGAATTTTTGAACCCAATATTTGGTCGTCAAAAAAAAGGTACATTTTAATAATTTTTTCAAAATAAATAGAGTAGAGTAAATCGATGGAACCCTCTAAACGAAAAGGGGGAAAAAGAATCAAGAAAACCATATCAATGGCAGCTCATAGTTAGTAACAAGAAAATATATGAAAAAAAAAATCAATTATGGTAGTGAATTTATTGTTTACGAATTTATTTTGACCTTGAGACCAATATGATGATTTATATCAATACATTACAAACAGTTATGAACGAATACCATTTTGCTTTTATTTTGAAGACGTTTGTTCAGACTCCTTGATAAATAAAAAGCTGAATTCTCGAGCTTGTTAAGATTTTTCAAAACCTGTACACGGTCAAGTTAAATTATTGTCAAAAACGTTTTTCTGTTCGTATCGTTTCTGTAGAGAAGAAAAAAAAAACGAAAATCTGTAAATTCACTGTTTTTTTAAGTTTTTTGCTGCCATGTTGTTTGTCGGGTTGTTCGAAAAACATTTACGTACGTTCTGTCAAAAAAGCCAATTTTTTACTTATTAAAAATTCCTGTTATTATTCAATTAATAAAATTAATTAATTTCTGAATAATTTAAACACAGAAATGTCTCGCTGACAAAAAAAAAATGGAAAAATTCGTCAATAACGCGAGTTTGTGTTAAAAGTCTCGTGTAAATTGAAAACATGGTGATACTGAGATACAGAATGTCCATTCAACGTTTCATTCATACTAAAATGTCAAGTGCTTTTTCGTGCTCAACTATTTTCCAAAAGCAAAAAATACTTACGATAAAAATGAATTCATAACTCATAGAACTCGAAATGCATTTTCAATTGAAAACATTAATGCAAAAACAAATAAATAAAGAAATCCTGGGATACGTTTTTGTCTCATGGTTTTTGTCTTCATTATGGGGCAATTATATTTGCAGATGGAAATTCACAAAAATGGCGAAAATCGAGGTACAGATGTCGGAAAAACGAGATAAAAAAGGGGCATCGAAGGAATGGATGGATTGAAACGTAGAGCTTTCTTGTCTCGCTTCTCTCACGGGAGAATGAATATGCATATATTCTATATATATATATATAAAGCGTAGGGCGATAGAGGCGACGCAGCAACGGCGTGTTTCATAAATAAAGCCCCATTGAGCAGGCCCCCGATGGGCGATCCAGCAACATGACCTGGTGACCTGCATTCACGTCATTCACAATCCTGACTACCTTCTCTCTCTCTCTCTCCCTCTCTCTCTGTCTCTCTCTCTCTCTCTCTTTCCCTTCAGAATTTCTCACTCTCCCCTCCTCATCTCTGGTCACTAGGCCGACGACGATGAGGGAAGTTATCAGAGAGAGCGCGTCTCGCAATCAGTGTACGTGGTCTGTGCGTGGGTGTATGTTTATTTCTCTCACCGTCAGAAAAATCTTTGCGATCGCAGGAAGTTTGAATCCGGATTATTACAAACGTACCACAGTTCATTGAGAAACTTAGACACTAAGTTACGAGACTCATTGACTTACGTACGAAAGTAATTTTTCACACTTATTTCATCAATCAATTAGTTACGATTGCTCGCGATCTTCATTTTCATTCAAATGCGAATTATGGACAAGTTTTATTTTGTTTTTATTTTTTTTTTGAGACTTTGTAATGGCTTTCAATTGATGTCAGAACCCAAGCAATGAATTATTTATTTATTTATATATCGGTTATCAATTATTTATTTATTGTTTATATTTTATTATACTATTATAATATTATAATTATATTATATTATTATATTCAATTATAATATATTTTATCATTATATATAATAAAATAAGATAATAATATTATAATATTATTATGATATTATCAACGATTTATCTATGACAACCCAAGCAATGATTTATTTATTTGTTTGTTGACGGGCGTACCCATTTACATCATGATCGAAATAACAAAAATGAAAATAAAAGCAGAAAATTGAAATACCACAAATAAAAATAAGAAAAAAAAGCAAAAATATAACGTGATCATACGTAATAATTCATGATATTTGCATTGTTTATGATGGTGATTATTGTAGCCTCGAACAAAACTCCATTCGTAAGCAGTGAAAATTGCTTATTACGTTTCGAACTTCTCTTTAAAGGTTTTTTTTTTTTTTAAATACTAAAATGTTTAGTTAATTTATGAAGTTTACTGAGAAACGAAAATACAAATCGTTGAAATTCAAATATATCAGTTTGATTTTTGTTATTCTTTTTTCTTTTGTTAGGATGTTAATTTCGTGGGTGATCCAGAAAGAAAAAGTGTTTGACGTCATGACATAGGGTGAATGAAGTCTTAGGCTCAAGAATTTCCAGTGTTCAGATCGTTTGTGAAGAAGGAGATGGTCGACCGAAGGGAAGGAAGGAAGGAGAGGTGTAGGTTGTATCTATAGTTAATCGTCACCACGTACAAGATGCAAGGGGGTTCGTATGGCGTACGGTTACCCAGCAACCAGCCTGGGTCAATGGGGTATTCGTTCATATTGCGAGAAAGTGGGTCAACCTACGAGATTTCGTTCGTGGTACCCCCCTGTTTCCCGAGGTCGTCTTTGTGTTTATTCAACAGCCTCACAACGGCAGGTGTTCGTTTCACCATGAAAATATCTGCCTCTCTGCTCATGAACTTTTTAGTCAACCTAAACTGCCCTTGTAACGCGTTGAAGCTTGGAGATGCAACATTTCTGAGGATTCTCGATCTCCAATGTTAATTCAGGTAGTTCGATCGTGACATTCATATCGAAAAATTGTTTTTCAATTTTTCTCACATACAAAACGCTTTGCGGACATAAATTAATAAAAAAAAGTTGTTGTAAATTGACTAAAGAACAACATACTCCAAATTCAAGGTCATTCAAGTTAATATGTACTTGCTGTATAATTACAAAAATTGCAAACATTTTTTTTCTTTAGATTTTTTTGAAAAACTGAATGTTGCTTCTTCGATGTTGCATTAAAATGTGTGCAAAGTTTTAGAAGGCTTCACCATGTAGGAGCCAAAATATTTATTGATGAAAATGTAACTTTTAACACGAGCTCTTATGAGACTCCCTAAAATTGTGATTTTTACCAGTAAATATCTGAACTTTGGCTTGGTGTAAGCTTATAAAATTTATTACACACGTGCATATGAAATTAAAGAAGATTTATCCAAATTTTTGACAAAATCTTAAAAAAACGATGTAACGATAGAACTACCTTAAGAATGATCGATAAATTGGGGTGGTCCAAGAAAAGGGGTTGCAAATTTTTGTAGACGTAAATGAATACATACTGAATCGATGTGCAAAATTTTGATATTTTTTACCATCTAGTTTGACAGCAATTAATTATCGAATCTCCAGTATTCTGACATCCTTGTTCCTACCAACATAGAATAGCAGTGCACATGTCAAAAGTTTTTTTATTTTTTCCAGTGGTTAATCCCAAGATTTCGTAATGAAAAACAGATCGGTATGCTCCTTCGATACCCAAGAAAATATACGTATATTAGTTTTTGGACCTTCCTATTAAAAATCAAGTGGAACGTTGAAAAATATTTGCCACTAAATCGTTTATATTGCGTCAGAAATGGCACGGAAATTGGTGCGAGAACGGTTGGCAACGCTGCATTCCTGTGACGTCAGCGTTTCGGTTTCGATTGTAGTTGGTTTTTCGTGTGCTCTGAATTTTCAAATAAATCTTCGTATGTTAATAGCCGAAAATAGTTTTTGTAAAGATCACGTAGCCGTCACCGATCATCCTTAAGATTATTTACTAGAGTGCAAAATTGAGAGCTTGAAAAATAAAAAGCGAACCAAGAAACCGTGTATTGATAAAAAAATCAAAAAATACTAGGTGATTTTCTATGGATTCGGGTCATTTTACCGCAAACATAAAAATCTATGAATCTTTCATTCCAAGAATAAATTTAAATTAAATTAAAATTATACATTATTTAAATAAATCAGTTTCAATTAAACTTGAAAAAATGAAAATAAAACTACTTCGAAAAATATCCTTTCGATTCTTTTGGAGGAGGATAGTGTTTTTTTTTCATCAATATAATTTTTTAACTGTAAAAATAATTTGACACTCGTAAGTTTATTTTTAAAACAGTGTCTCTGCTTAACTCAGATATTAAAATATTCTGGAATATTCTCACGAGGGGATGAGCCAGAAGGGTCGTATAATTTCCAGAAACCCCGACAGGCCAGAGTACGAGCTTATTTTATTCATATAACTATGACAGAGAATAATATGGCTTACTTTTTCCGAAAGTCCCGACCGAAACACATCAAGTGCTGCGAACAAAAAGTCTCGCATTGTTTCGATCTGCGTTACCGGTCGACGTACAATAGTTCACTTCGAGTAAAAGCATCAACAGCAGGTTAAAAGTCGAAAGGTATGGCAGAGAGGAAGTTGGACATCGGGAGTTTTACTCCAGTGGATATATTGATGCATGGTTTGCCGTAAAGTAAAATCGACGTACGTAGGAAATACGATAACTACGTTGTTGAGGGAGCAAATCGTCGTATTAACGATTTATTCACATTTCAAAATTCTTTCCCAAGTTTTTTCAAATCTCTTTAGAAAATCGTTTCTTTATCTCCAAGGAGAATTTTTTTTTCTCCCTTTTACGATTTAATTTTTTTTTTATGTGCTATCAAAGAACTCGTTGAAATAATTCATTCAATTATTCCATCAATTAATTTATCATCTTTGCTAGATTTGACATTTTGAAAATCTTATTCAATCGTAAAAGTATTTAATAAGTGAAAAAAAAAACGAAAAAAAAGTTGAAGTAAACGTCGTTATTCTACGCCAATGATTTTCAAATGGCTTCACCGTGAGGGTGGTTTGGGATTAATCCACTTTACTGTTGGAAGATTTTTTAAAAGGCTTCTTATGCAACTCTATATTCCATGCCAGCTCAGTCTCTTTTCTCACTCTTTCCAGGTACGCCCTTAAGTTTATTAACATTTGACTAAACGTTTTTCATGTTTTGAGCTATTATATTGGATTTGAATATCGTCTACAATGGGTCTCGTCGATTATGATGACATGTTTACCAATTAATTTACATCGATTTTTAGTTTTTTTTTTCAATTTCAAAAATTACAGCATTTACATTGTTTTTACAGAATTTTTTTCTCACATCGTTCCACAAAACAAATATCGAGAGCTGTTTTTTGGTTTTTTCGGTGCATCGTTGTAAAAACAAAGATTATCCTTTGAATATCGTGCAATAACGAATCTCTCTTTGCGGCATGTTGCCCATGCACTGTATCACGTAACAAATGTGTTTTTTTTTCTCTACAGTGGCGTCGCAAATGTTTTTTTAATATTCATTTTTTTCTAAATAAATCAAACGATTTACATGGATTATTTTTATAGCGTCAAAAGGTGGGTATTTGTTGGAATGTCATCAATAGATAATATTTTTTTATTTTACGTTTTAAACAAATGAATTCAAATCATATGTTCGATCAAGCGATGAAAAATAATTTGGTGCATGGATTTTTTTTGAATTTCTTATTCAATCGATATTTTTACATTTTGTGGAATATTTTATCAGCACGATTTGCTCAAATTACTCGAAATTCATCAGATTTGGTTTCTGTACCGTGAACATTTTTCGAGGAGAACGACGCACCACAGCATTGAAGACCGGGAACAACCTCTGATACTGAGGATAAAAAAAAGGGCAAGCCGTCTTATGTTTCTGTCTTATTTCATTGTACATTTGCGATATGAAATATGACATAAACTTAAGGTGGTTACCTGTATGATCATCGGGTTTTTCAAGATCAACGGAAGTCTGGCTGATGTGGAAGAAGGAAAAGAAACGATACTCGCATCAACGAAAGGCATGCAATGGAGTCAATTATTGAATGCATTTTTATTTTCTCGTTGCTCATGTTGATTATTTAAAAAAAATACAAGTCACTCTTTATTAATGAGGTTCGATCGATTATTGAAAAATAATCGAATACAATTATTTCAAGATAATTTTTTGTAATTCTGCCTGAATCTTCTTGAGCGTCGTATTATAATGTGTGAAAAATTTAAGAAGATTTCACCGTCTGGTAATCGAGATATTCAGTGTTTAAAATCGCAACTTTAACACGAGGTCTTATGGGAAGTTACAAAAAAATACGATATTTTACAACTAGTAACTCGATTTCTAAACGGTCAAACTTCCTCGAATTTAACCCACAGTTGAGTATGACTGTTAAGAAGATTCATACGAATTTTAAACAATTAAACCTTGCATTATCGAACGCATGAGAAACGATCGAGCTTCCTTAATAAAGAAGTAAAGTCAAATTTTAACGAAGAATTTGCTCGTATCTGGACGAAGGAAATCTACGAAAAATAAGCAAAATTATCTTCAAACACAAATATTTCATTGTTTATTAATATTTTATTGAACCTCCTTAACAGAGCTTGTACCATGAACTTATAGAGTGGATAAAATAATTCTCCATGTTTATTGAAATTTATTAAAACGTTCATGTGGAATAATCAATTTAATTTCTAATAAACAGTAAACTTCATCGCAACGGATGGAAATTCTGGAAATAAACTGTATATAGCAACTCGATTGATAACATGATTAATGGTACATACAACGAAAAGTTTTTTTAATTGTATGCTAATCGGCAATAATTGTATTTATTTAGGAATTTCATAATTTTACGCTCAGAGGATTTGTTTTTTTTTTTCTAAAATAATAATTTCGTGATAAAAATTGTTTAAACTTTATTAAAAGATTTTTCGACTTGGGGATTTTCAATAAATCTAATTACACCGAATTTTTACCATTTTTCGTTTTATACAAATTTTTCATTCGCTCTTTGTATTATGTGAAACAAGAACAAGGGACGAGACTCCTGATTTAACTTCAGTAGTTAAGAAGAACATCGAGTCTGGCATAGAATCGACTGAACATAAGTGAAAGAAGATGATGGTGATGATG
Organism: Campoletis sonorensis; assembly: GCA_013761285.1. Taxonomy (NCBI): domain Eukaryota; kingdom Metazoa; phylum Arthropoda; class Insecta; order Hymenoptera; family Ichneumonidae; genus Campoletis; species Campoletis sonorensis. The sequence continues at coordinate 1,715,251 of JACEOJ010000084.1, forward strand.
ATGAGAAGAAAGAAAAATAATAAAAGAAGGGAGAGAAGCCGATGCGGGGTGCTAAGCTGAAACCTAAAAAATGTCGGGATAGAGCTTACTCGGCTACTGTTACCTTCTCAGGCGCAAAGGGCCTCGGGGGTGCGAGTTTTTTCCTCTCTGCATCGGCTACTCGCATTCCACCCTTATTAGATTCGATCCAAACACATACTTTTATTTTTCAATGTATATTGCGGAAAATGTAAATTTGCTTATTTAGCATTCTTCTAAATTTCTTGACATCATTTTTTGGAATGACGTTACATGCGGCACCGTTACTTAATTAATATTTATCATTTTAATCATTTAAATATTGTCATTAATTGACTAATAATAATATTTATCAATTAAGAATAATATTCAATAGTATTGATTAATTAATGATAATTATATTAAAGGAAAAATCGTTTTGATCTCTTACAAGCTTTTAATTTTTACGTAATAACACTAATTTTTCACGTTTTTTGGAATTCCGTATTGAGAAACTTCGGGATAACGAGAAAAATTAAGTTTCATGACAATGATTTTGTAATAAAGTGATTCGTGAGTGAGAATTCTTGATATTATTCCAATTTTTTTTTTTTTCTAACTGAACGTATCATGTCAAAATGTTTGACTCAAACAACCGCAGTAAATATTCGGACCAAAGATTGGTAATCTCGAAAATAGTCGCTTATTGAAAAACTATTATAAATTTTGATGGACTTTGAAGAATTTTGATAGACGAAGGTATTTAAGAGTCATTGAAACGGATTTGGGATTGTATAGTTAAAATGATGAATCCAATATGGAGGACCAAAATGAAAAGAATGATCGGATTTTAATTTTTTTAAATCGTTGCATTTGAAACTTAAGCCAGCGAATGAAAATTTCTCACCGAATCCACGAATGTGCTAAATGGTTTTGGAAGTTCGATCGGTTCTCATGCATTCGATAAATCTTAAGTTCAATTGTTTAAAATTTGTATAAATCGAATAACTATAAATAAAATTTATAAAAATTAAATAGATTCTGAAAAATTAAAGCTCAAATTGATTTTAATATATTCATTACCGGAATTGATATCTTCGTTAGAGATATATGCAACGTGCGTGTCTCTTTGTGTGAGGGCAAAAAAAAGGGTGTCTTTTACCCCCTGTAACGTCTAGAGTCTCGGATCTGCCTCAACGCACCCATTTCAAGTCACGAAACGGATCGACTAACGCGTTCGACGACCTCGAGTTTCGTTGGTCGCATTCGAAATTGGATATCCGCCAAAATCTCATGCTCTATGTTGCCCAACGGTTGCAAAGTACGCAAAAACAATTCGTCCATTTTTCGAAAACCAATTTCCATAACAATCGTTTCAAATATTTTCATTGGTGACTTTCAGGATTTCCGAGATGTTGAAAAACGCAAATTTGAGCTCAACTTCTCCAGTTATCCTCATCAAAGTAAATCATTTACAACATTAATTTTTTTTTCTTTTTTTTCACCCCATGTGTCTTCTATTTTTGCTGATAAAAAATCGATATATTTTCTATCTGCAAACATAGAATAATGAAATATTCATACTTTATCAATAAATATTAATATTTATTTTATATAAATTTAATAGAAATATTTATATTTATTTATAAAGTATAAACATTTCATTATTTCATATAAATATTAATTTATTACACATTACATAATAAATATTTATATTTATTTATTACATATTTATAAATGAAATATTAAAAGAAAAAATTAATATCAACATACTGACTCAAAAATTCCATTAATTCTAAATTACATTAATTGTTTCACTAATTACTCCACGAATTGTAATTCTTGATGAATTTCTAATTAATGAAATCAAATTTCAAAAAAAAAAAAAATAACAACTGTTTACAATTTTACTCTCAAGTCGTTCAGTTCTTCAATCAATTAAAAACTTGCTCGTTTTTGTTCAAAAATTGCCATAAATTTGAGCTGATTACATTGATAAAAATCTTTTCCAGCTTTCCTCGTACCGATCTAAAAAAATTGAAAAGTATTTAGTTCTGTTTTTCCGGAATTCGAAGTTGTAGATACATTTTTTTCATAAATTAAATTATTGCGTTGCAGATTCAGCTGTCAATGGATCTATAGTGAATTTTTTTTTCTTCCCATGGTCTTTCGTTCGTCGCGATCTAATGCAAATCTTTTTGTAGTATTTCAACTCCTGCTGCCCCAGTCTTTCGCCTCTCAACCCGATTTAGTCGAAATTGTGGAAAGGGTGGGGTGGGCCTCTCTGAGAAAATGAGTTAGGAGGAAAACAACAGATTACTGGGTCGTTTCGAGCATTCTTTATCTATTTACCAATTGATCACGCGGTGCCTGTTATGTGTAGTTCGGAGCTTCACGTTTTTTTAAGGATTCATCGATTCAGCAACATCGTCAAACACGTAGACTCGCGGTTGAAGTTTTTTTTTTTCTTTCGTTTTATGTTGAAGTCCGAGTTATGCAAACTATTTTTCATTATTATTATTAGAACGAAGAAGAAAACCTCTTCGCGACCTAAATGCAAAATTCCATTAAAAGCAAAAATGTTTCACCACCCACCCGAGCATATATTGAAGCATATTCGATGAGCTTTCAACTTCAAATATTACATACTGTTTAACTGAATAAGGCTGTTAAGGTAGTTGACAATTACATTGACAATTATTACATTACGAAAATCATCAAAATTTTGCCAACTGGTGAACAAATGATTTGGTATTGATGCCAATGCTATAAAAAATCAATTGTTACAGCATAAATTCCATCAGAAAAAAGTATGATCGTTCACTAAAATTCTTTGAACACTCATTTCAATGAAGTCGGTTATTGACACGGACAATATTTTGTAAACGTACTGAAAAAAATCGAATAAATATCTAATTAAGGTAGTTCTATCGTTGTATCGTTTTCTAAGGATTTTGTTGAAAGTTTGGATAAATCTTGTTTAATGTCATATGCACGTGTGTAATTAATTTTAGAAGCTTTCACCAAGCGGAACGTTCAGATATTTATTGGTAAAAATCACAATTTTCGGTAGTCTCTCGTAAGAGCTCGTGTTAAAAGTTACATTTTCATCAATAAATATTATGGCTCCTACATGGAGAAGCCTTCTAAAACTTTGTATCCATTTTTATGCAACGTCAAAGAAGCTACATTTAGTTTTTCAAAAAAATCTGAAGAAAAAAATGTTGGCAATTTTTTAAATTATTTATAGTTATAAGTACATATTACCTTGGATCACCTTGAATTTGGAGTATGTTGGTCTTAAGTCAATTTACAACAACTTTTCTTCATTAACTTATGCCCTCAAACCATTTGTTTGTGAGAAAAACTGAAAAAAAATTATACGATATGAATGTCACGATAGAACTACCTTAAATGCTTCTAAATAAATGTTCTCACTTTTTCGAGTTGAGAAAGGAACGTTGAATTAATTTTTGTTCAACTGTATTTCACATTCTTCACATATATTCACAAGAATAGAAATCAAGCCTTAGAAACCATAGAAATTTCTATTGTGAGCACCGAAAAACCGATCTGGTCGTGTCAAATAAATTTTTTTCGTCTTTCAACATTTCATTGATCCAACTATGTTATCCAATTCTTGTACGAAAATTGGAACGAATAGTAAAATACTTAGAGGTTTTTCAAAGTAGCCAAAGATTCCTCACCCCTCACGTGTTGAAAATAACCCCCGAAACCATCTAATTGCTTGAATAATCCGTCTCAATCAATGAATCGAAACGTTTTCACTCATTTGAATACAGTTTTCCTGCCAAAATGTCTTCTAAAAAGAAGAAAAAATTGCAGAGCTGAAAATTACACGGTTTCAGTCATCGTACAAATTATTATAAGTCATCAATTAATTTATAGATATACACATAACGATTATTTAAAAAACCATGAAATGTTTTTAAAATAATATAATTTTTTGTCCAAATAAATCAAGTAGCAATAAATTCAAACTTCCAATAGTTTTTGACTGAGGATAAAAAGTTGTTCGATCGATCAAATACCCAATCAATAAAATTCCATAATAGTCACAATATTATAAAGTAACTTTTCAAACTACTTTCAAAGTTTTTATTTATTCATATTTTTTTTATGTATAAACTATTTATAAACTAAATTATAAAGTAACGAAACGCTATTGAATCGACGATTCCTTTTCCTCAGGATCTATATTTATAATAATGAAATCATTACATTTTTATCTTGTATATGTAAAAACTTTTTTGTTCTTTTTTTAAAATCTTTTTCTGTTTCTAACTGTGATTGATGTGATGTAAAAGCTGAAATTTTTGTATTGAATATTAAAAAATAAATGTATTCGCTTCTATTTTCTTCCCTTACGAATTGATTGAACTTTTGGCAAAAATGTTTAGTCAATTGTTGAATAGTTGAATATTTCTTTATACTGTACTATATATATTAAGTGCAATTTTTATCTTGTATATGAAAAAACAGAAATTCTTGTTTTGCATATGAAAAAAAAATTCATTTGCTTCTATTTTCTTTCCTCACGAATTGATTGAACTTTTGGCAAAAATGTTTAGTCAATTGTTGAGGAGTTGAATATTTCTTTTTACTATGCTATATATATTAAGTGCAATACGTGTGTTGTTCATAATGCAGCATAATTATTTTGCCCTTATTTCGCTGGGGTATAAAGCTGAGCTGTATACGTTATAAGGGGATTGGTCGTAACGTATCATAGTCTGAAACGCTATTGGTCAACGGCTTAACTGACCACGTGTCTGTGAGGTATATAACAGGGGGTGTAAGAACATAGCAAAGGCAGTTGTGCTGGAAAGAGTGGATCCTAAAAGTGCTACGATACATTCGATTTTATTTTAGCCAGTAATTCTCTTGTGTTACGTGGTGTAAGGTACGCATATTACGAGTTGGACAAAAATCAACATTAAACCAATTAAATATCAAACAATCAGCAACGTTTCCTCCCTCTCAATTAATTTGGAATATTTTCATAGTGACCGGATTCATCTTCCGAATATGGCGGGTAATTATCTACCGATGAAAAGTAAATTTAATTATCGTCGACCGAAGCGATGTGGTACGCGGAAAAAGATTTTGATTCAATTGGTCGTTAAATTAAGTCATTTTATTAACCGGTTAGAAGAAAAAAAGTAAAAAGTTTTGTTAAAACTGCAACAAATAAAAATTCAATGGTTTCATCTCGAAGTATTCGTAATTGAGATTTGACGTAATTTGAAATTTTGTAATTTGATTTTTTAATTTCAATGATGCTTGATACAAAAAACATGAAATGTCAGTGAATTTCGATCAATTTTTTTTTTTTTATTGTCATTTACTGTAGGCGCATAAATGAACGGTACACAATAAGATACTTGAAATTATTTTTCATGTATCTTTAATTGCAATATTAAATTGTAAAATTTATTTTATACTGAAACTTTGAATGAAGAAAAAAACTCGTGACCAGTAAACGAATCTGTCAATTATTTTATAAGTCTCCTTCAATTAAACATCCAGATAATCACAAAATGGGTTAGAATTTGTTGATCGAACTTAATTATTGAAAAAAAATAAGATGGCAACATTTCTGAACTTTTTACGTTTTTCCATGTTTCTTTTTTCTTTTTTTTTCGAATAGATTTATAACAACTGTAAAAATTATAGTCCCACGAAAAAATGATCATTCCTATCGGAAAATGTGAAAAATGTATTCGTCATTCATAAAAATTGTATTTTTTCATTTTTATAAATATTTTTATTTATTTTTATAAAAGTTTATTTTCATAGAATATAGTTTCGTAGATTTTACTGAATAAAAAACAAATAACGAGAAAAATTAAAGACAAAAATACTGTTTGATGTTAAACTGAATGATTATAATGATTATTATTATGATTTTCGTAACCCGGTTGTTCGTTTGAGCTAGTTTTATCATTATAGATCGTACGCCGAGTTGACATGGACTATTCGTGAGTATGGAAGTGATCGACGGGGCTCTTGTACAAGGGCTAGAAACAAGCCTTTGACGTAAACGTGTGGTGTGTGTGTGTGTGTGGGTGTTGTTGTTGTGTATTTGTGTAGAAAAAGTAATAGGTAAGAAGCAAGAACGAAAGAACAGTGATAAACTGTACAAAGACCATCCGACCGTCCGGTCGTCGTTGTTGAAACGTTCAAAGTTATATATATATAGACACCGGTCGAAACAATCATGTATAACCAACCCCCTTGGTTGGGGCTTCGCTGAGATCGAAGTCGTTGAATTTTCCATAAGAGACGAACTATCCTATCGTTCTATAGCACCTCCAGATGTCCCGTTTCCAACAGCTTTATATTCCTCTTGGTCTCTCATACACTTCGCTCCTCCACAACGCTTTACCTCCTATTTTATTTCATTTTTTCCCTCCCTGCAAGCAAAAGAATATAAACTTTTCACTTTTTCTTATTTTCCACTTTAACACACCGACACTTGTCGTTCATTCTGGGTTTTTTTTTTTCCTGACATTTTCTCGTAGAAACATATGAAAGTTTGAAAACAAAAAAAATATATTTTTTTAGTCATTTTGATCGCGTTTAATCAACCCTGATTATTTACTTTTTCAAATGTATCAAAAGATTTCTAGGAATTCAACTTAGGAAACGAAGCTGGATCCTCATTTTAATGTTTTTTGCAGCCTCACTTGAGATTCTCGTGAAAATTCAACTACAAATATTCCGTCCAGACGAAATGATGATTATGAAGAAAATCAACTGATTGATGAATGTTCCAAAATGTTTATAATTGATGTCAAACAGTGACATCGTTTTTTTCTTGGGGATACGTTAATCGAGACACTTTACTGTCTTTTGTGTCATTTATTTTATTTTGATTAACCTGTTTTAATTGCTATTCGAAATTAATTCAACTTTACTAATTTTCGTTTTATCCTAAAATATTTGACAGTTGGCGCTAAGGAGTACGCTAGCTTTTTTCGGAATATTGAAGTTGAGTTTTCTATTCATAGAGATGAGGAATGACAAAAAAATTAAAATCTACAAAATTTGAAAAAAAAAATCACGAAAATGACTGTAACTTTTTTTTCATTCGAAGCTGGGACTCGAGCCACCGCTCATTCTCTTCATTGTGGAATTATCTTCAAATTTGTCACAAGTGTTTTTCGTCTATAGTCTTTTTTTAATAGCATAAGAAACTTTGATGTAAAAAAAATGATGAAAAATTGAATTTTTCGCTTGGCCTTCCCTGAATAAATAATTTATCGGAATGTAATCCGGCCTAAAACCTATTCTGATTCATGGGCTTTGTTCCTGTCAAAGATTTATCGAAATTGGTTTAGTGGTTTTCGCGTGAAAATCGGCCAAACACAATTTTGCAGTTGAATTTTATATATTTACAGTTAAATAACATTTAGAAACAATTTATTCAAATGAATTTACCATTTCCACCTCATCGAAGAGGACGCTGATTCAAGGTGGAATTTGGACCTCAGTGCAGCTGCTGGCCACTGCACAAGATTAGACATGAGACTCTTGTGCGTGTGACAGCGGCTATGATGGGGCTTCCATTATGCAGCTTTCATTTATGCTAATATAACAATATATATCTATACATTTTTTTGTTAAAATGTATGTATATATATGTACACATTTGCACATGTTGGAATGGGAGAGGTAAGACGATCCACAGAGTTCCCTTTTGAAGCCAAAAACAAGAATCCGAGAGGAAGTAACTAACGAAGAGGCAGGAACCGGAAATCAATCGAACGTCATATTATACAGGTGAGTCATAGTTGCTGCGAAGACCTACTTGAACCGAGTTGTCGATCCCTCTGAATAGTTCAACGTGTCCATTTCGACAAGAAAAAAAATTTAATTGAAACGGAAAAACGTTTCTTCCCTCATTTTCACAGGAATTTTTAGTAACCGAATAAACAGAAGAAAAAAAACAGGAATGTTTTGGTAATTTATTTTCTCAAATGCTGTATGATTTTTCTGCCCGAAAACTATTGCTCCGATTGAATTGTATCATTTTTTATTTTTTATATTTTCAAATAGAAAGAATGTTGGAATAAATAAGAATTTGACATTTATGAAAATGAAATGTTCTGTAAATTATTGATCCGATGAGAGCAAAGTAAGTCGTCCAACTTTCCTGAATCGATCGAAATATCAGCGCTGTGACAACTTCTCGGTTTCTCGTGACCCGCAACTTTAACAAATTCATTATTTAAATACGGTAAAGCTACGCATCACGAAAGTTTCTAGGCTCAGTCGGTCGATTTCTTCAGTGAGCTTACCGCACACGTCGTTCTATACCGATTCTCATTAATCGCTAATGAGTTTTTTATCATCATACACTTATAATGCAATTATACTGCTATTTTATTGAAAGTGCATTATGATGAGACTCGTTTCCTTTTGAGCCCGATAAAGACTGAGGAGGTTCGATCGTTTCTCATGCATTCGATAAATCCCAAGTTTAATTGTTTCAAATTCGTGTGAATATCCTTACGGTTTTATGAGAGTGACTACCCTCGTCAAAACAAAAAATTCGTCTTGCAGAATGTCTTGTTAACTTTGAAAAATATTCATAACTATACATTTGCTTAACCATTAACTGATTTATGATCAATTCCACAAAGTCATATTTTAATCGATATTTTTAGAAGAATAATTTGTATTTTCCAAGCGATTTCAACGCATGAACGCTTATTTTATTCCTCGAGAAATTCTCTACAAATTCACTGTGTCGATTTTTTTTAACATCACCGTTTTAATGTTGCAGTCAATGACAAGAAAACTATGTCATCAACAAATAGCTTTTATTAAAAAATTGACGAGTTTTGAAAACAATCGACACAGCCACTTAGTAGAGAATTTCTCAAGGAAAAGAATAAGCGTTCGTGAGTTAAACTCGCTTGGAAAATATGATTTTTTCTTTTTTTTTTTAATATCGATTGAAATATGACTTTTTGGAATTTTGCATTTATCGAAACTACCAAAAATCGACGAAAATATTTAGTTTCAACGACATTTGAACTTCCTCCAGTTCCATTTTATTATCGAACCTCGTCAACCAGTCTACGATTTTTATTCAACAAGAGACTCAAATTCGATGAAAACTCAAAAAGATTAACATCCAAATCGATCAGAAGTTCAAAAAAACTCATAACCGAATGAGTTTGTGGTCGTTCGTCGAAGTACTGACTCGAGCCTGCAAGCGGTTCAACTTGGAAAAGACTTTCGTATTCTTCTTTCATATATTTTGACATATTTCCCTGCACCGAAATTTCTCTGTGAAATCTGAAAAAATGACAAACGAAATGAGTTATTTTTGTATTTTTCCAAACAAGCAACATCGTGTGAAGAAAACTCGGTAAAATTCTTTCCAGTTTATCGCGTTTGATAAAGTATCAACGATTTGTAGAAAAAATTGAAATTTTCTATGGAAAAATCTGAATGTTTGTTGAAGCAGTTGACGGAAGAAAAAAAAAGTGGAAAAAAATAAAAGAGTATAAAAATAAAAATGAATAAAAAATGTTTATGTTCGGCTTCAATTTTTCATACACTTGCTCGGTAGAGTCCGGTAAAAATGAGTCCGAAAATTTATAGCGATAAAAACACAACTAAGCGTGAACCGGTACGCGAAATGAATTATTTATTTTTCGTGTGAAATTTTTTTTTTTTTTTAATTTATTGACAGGCACGGAGATACAAACACCAATTGTAAATCGGTAAGTACATTTTCTTCCACGAAGATAATGATGTAAAGAAAAAACACTAATCGTACCGAAGTACACAGAGTGCTCGAAACGTCAACAGTTAAAAAAATGCCTCTTTTCTTTTCCGTATAAACGTTCGTGCTCGTTTGCGAATGAATTAAAAATCACTTGCAATTATTATTGCTATGATTGTGGAATGTCGTTAAATTCGTGCGCCACAATTCGATATGTGTTCGTGTATCACAATTTAAATAATTTCAATTGTTTTTGAGCTACAAATTATCTTGAATTATTCACTTTTGGTCGTGGTTGGTCCGAACGAAAAAGAATAAATATTACTTCGTGCGTTTCCAATGATTGTCGCAGTGAGTTTTTCTTCTTGTTGTTGTTTTTTTTTTCTTCTTTTCAAGGTGGTGTACTCGGATCCACATTTGTTTTCATCGCGAAACACTGAATTGGTCTACAGTCGTCACCGTCCTCGACACACAAAACTGTTTCACCCTCGTGCAAATCGTTCCTTGCTATTATTTCGGGTGAAAGACAAGTTAGCCCGGAATTCTCGATCCGCTCAACTCCGTACACACCGTGGCCTGTGACAAAGTTACAATTTTTCGTTACACTCTTTTCTTAAGGATTTTCGGTACAAGTGACGAAATGTAATCATCTTATTCAAATTTCTGCAGTACGTTCTTTGACTTATCTTCAATATTTACTCCACAGCTTCAAAACGATTGTCTGCACCGTTTCCACAAAATTCTCAAATGAAAAGTCACTTTTTAACATAGAGACATGCCTACGCTATCGATAAACTTCAGTTATGTGCATGAAACGATACGAAAAAATGTAAAAAACGTTACAAAAAACTGTCAAAACCCTCAAAATATCATTAGAATAATGCCACCAGAGAATGAAATAATTCGTCTACATCGTTTATTAATTATTCGTTTTGTTGTCAATAAAAACGATCAATTTTTCAGTAATCATGTAATTTGTATACGAAATTTTGTTGTGTGAAGTTAGCGCTTTGCTTGAGAACAATAGAATTTCCCTCCTGATTCACCCTAAAGATAAGTTGAACCATTATCATCGTATGACTTGTACCGAACCTCCTTAAATTATGACATTTCATCAACTTTTTTGTCCCCATCTATTTTTGTAATCCCATTGACGAATATTCAATCCTTCGTATTCACCTGATTGTCGTGTGCTCAACAACTTTCTCTCACACGTCAGAGATTGCAATAACCGCAAAGCTCTGCCACCCATAAGATCCGGTTCGACCCGAAGCGACTGTTTCAAATGATGAATCGCTCCAGTGAGATTCCCCTTGGCGTGAAGTAGTGTCGCATACAGATAATTTGTCGTTGGCTGAAAAATCACGAAAATAATTAAAAAATCGAATTTCTGTGAAAACAAAACAAAAAAAACTGGCGCGTCATTCATTTGTTTGACAATAAGTTTTAATTACATTTTAGCTGTCGGTTTTTTTTCTTTTCGAAGCTCAAAAATTAAGAACGAATCGTAATGAATACATTTCTTCTTTAGAAAATTAAAAATTGAATTTTTTGGTAAAATACGACTTTATATTTACAGAAAAGACCTCAAAATAATGTGATTTTCAAAGTTTTTTGCATACGGCAAAGAAAGTTGAAAAAATCGGTCCTTCTCGGGTCCTTCTCGATATAAATTTAATGTTATTTGATCGATTTTCAATCAACGATTAAAATACCAAATAAAATATTTCCATTTAAATGTTTGTGTGTCTGCACAATTTTTTAAAATCACATGTTACCTCAATTGAATTAATACGTAGAGCTTCTTTGGCTGTCCTCAATGCTTCATCGATGAAACCAAGTTTTTGGCCAATCGAGGCGATGCTCACAAGAGGAACGTCCCGAAATTTAGCTGGAACGCTGTTCAACGCTTGCTGGAGACAGTCCAAGGCATTTCTTGGCTTGCCGATAATGCGCCAGTGCAAAGAAGCCAACACGGAAAGCACCCAAGGGGCAGCAACTCTCTGTTTAATTTAATTTTCATTACCAACTCTATCTGAGAATACTGTAATTTTTGAACTGCCTATTCAAAGTTGAAAAATGTTCATGTTCAGAAATCGTACTAAAATCTAGTTTTTTTTTCACTCAAGGGCTACAATTACGTCAATTATTTCTTGTCAAATTGGACGAAAGGTTACAGTTTCTTTATACGTGAAGAATTTGTTCCATTGTATCTTTTTTCGTAGGCACTAAAAAGAATGAATTTGAAGCGCCATTTCTAAAAAATTAAATATGGAAGCTAATTTCAACCAAAAAACGTGAAATCATGTCATTGGAGAAATAATAAAATCTACATTTTTACTACATTCGTGTCTCGTCTCAATTTTTCAGGATCAATTTGTAAAAATTGCTCATTACATTTGTTTAAATTTATTTCTCCAGTCACATGCTCGGCATCTTGCATCCAAATTTTATTGCCAGTCACTAAGCCTGAAATGTTTTTTAACGAGGTTCTATCGCCATAATCATAAAAATTTATACAAAGTAAAGGCAAAATGATCAAATACAATTTTTCCAAGATAATTTTTTGAAATTTTTCGCGAATCTTCTCGAGCGTCGTATTACAATGTGTCAAAATTTTGAGAAGGTTTCACCGTCTGGTAATCGAGATATCCAGTGTTTAAAATCGCAACTTTCACACGAGGTCTTATGGGAAGTTACGAAAAAAGACGATATTTTACAACTAATAACTAAGATTCCTACTAATTTTAAACATTTAAACTTGGAATTTGTCGAACGCATGAGAAACGATCGAACCTCCTTAATGACGCGAGTACTTCAGACTGTAATCTTGTTTTCTCGTAATAGAAAATTGTGAAAAAGTCAAACTGAAGTGAGTTTTTTCGTTCAGGTATTTACCGCTTTTGTAGCCGTCAATATTCTTTGTCCTATTTCAGCGAGTTCGGCACCTTTAACTAAGTTCGCGATGAAAGGAGCAAGACTTCGTTCCGGGGAATTCGGAGTGTTGCTCGCAGTCGTTAATAACAGTGGAGGAATGTTTTTCGGATCGTAACTTTCCGGAGTTTGACAAGTTGGAGGATACCACGGGAGCGAATGTTCCTCGCCTGAATAAATTTGGATAAATGTGCTCACGAACAAATGAGTCCTAGAAATGTGAAATAATAATTTTTATTTTTTTCTATTTTTTAAATTGTAAATTATTTTTATGCGGATCCTATAATCTGCTAAAATACTTACAAATAGCCTTTATTTTCAGGTGGCAAATGAACAGGTGTGTATTGTCGCGTTTCCATCATAACTGACGATTGCCCGATGCACTCGGCTTCCGAAGGCCAATTTTTGTTCTCGAACGGAGCTTTACTTTTTTTAATCACGTAATTGTGATACTTAATTTTTCCTGTTGGTTCCGTGAAGATATTGCCAAGTTCTGGTAATGTTTCATCTTCTGTCGATTTCTTGATATTTCCCGATCTATCGAATTTTCCTAAGAGAAGAAACAAAAAGAGTAGCAATTAAAATCGCAGGAACGTTCATGTTCGAGTAATTTTTCATTATCGCTTTCAATAAGTTTCTAATTTTTACGGTTTTTTTTTCGATTTTCATCGATTTTTCGTAGTTTCCATTTGAAATATTCAAACTTGCAGCTATATTTTCACCTCATTAACGAGGTTCGATCGCCATAATTCGCCAAGATTCGGTTTTTGTTATGAAACATACTAAATGATTGATTATTTTGAACAAATTCAACTCGAATTTCATGCGTTGACAATTGTGCTGACAATTTGATTTGTCAAAAAAAGGACAGTCCAGTTGTTGAACGACAGAGGAATGTGGAAAAATGAGGAATTTTTCAATTAATCGATAGATAAAAGTAAAGACGATCTGTGAAGTAACGTAGAATAATAAATACTTGCTTTGAAAATTCTCGGGGTTGGTCATACGATCGTTGAGCTTCTGTACTTGATTTTCGACGTGTTGCAACTGTTGCAAACTGGCTACAATGTCAATTTGTGCAGTGCGTCCAAGCTCATTAGCGATGGAACATAAAAATTGGTCTCCGCCCTCTCTCTGTACACAACTTTCATAACGTTCCTTCGAAGTGAGCAAAGTCCCCAGTCTCTCCGCACCAAGTTTCGCAAGCAAAAACTTCATCGAGTGATCGCGTAACATTTTGTCTCTCAATCTCAGCAAATCCTCATAATTTTTTTGGTACTCCAGCAATTCGGTCACTGCGTCATCCATTATTCTTGAAATGGAATAAAAATAATTAATCAACATTCGATTAATAATTCTTTGTATTTCGCGTTTCTGTGCTAGTCATATTTAAGGAGTTTCGGTACGAGCGACGAAATGTAACCTTTTTATTCAAATTTCTACAGTACGTTCTTTGACTTATCCTCAATATGTCCTCCAAGTCTCAAAACGATTGTCTACACCGTTTCCACAAAATTCTCAAATGAAAAGTCACTTTTTAACACAGAGACATGCCTACGCTATCCCTAAACTTCAGTTATGTGCATGAAACAATACGAAAAAATGTAAAAATGTTTATAAAAAAACTGTCAAACCACTCGAAATATCATTACAATTATGCCACCAGAAAATGAAATAATTCGTCTACATCGTTCATTAATTATTCATTTTTTTGTCAATGAAAACGATTAATTTTTCAGTAATCATGCAATTTTTACACGAAATTTTGTTGTGTGAATTTAGCGCTTTGCTTGAGAACAATAGAATTTCTCCTCCTGATTCTCCCTAAAGATAAGCTGAACCATTACATTGTCTGACTTGTACCGAAACTCCTTAAAATAATAATGAGCTTCCTCGATATCGAACTTTTAAGTGTTTTTAACTGTTGAGTAAGCGACAATGTTTGAGAATAGCAGTTTCTTCAACTTCCGTTTCCTCGTTTACTTACTTGCACAAAACTAACAAAGATGTGTCCAATCGTTGATGACAAAGTACAACGCGTCTGGCCAGTTTGGCCTGTTCCAATCGCGGTGCAATTTTCAGTGTATTGTCATAACACAATAACGATTTATTGTAGTCACCGAGTACGGCGTAAACGTGTCCAAGTGCAAGATGTTGATGAGACTCGTTCGGGGCATGATCAATCGCTGTGTGTAATACTATAGCAGCCTCTGCTGAATGTCTTGCGGCGTGTAAAATTCCCCCCGTTGTTAGCAACGGTATGTCACGATATTCCCTGTGAAAAATTATTTTCAGCTTTGTTAGCTTATTTCGTATAAAGTGCATAAATTATGTCGAATCTTCACTTTTTGGAAGACGTGACACTTCAAAAAAAACTTTTTCATCTCAAAGTTTCACAATTGTTGAGAATCTTGTTAAAATTTGATTTTTGAATAACAATAATTGACGAGCATATCCGATTTATCGTGACAATTCATGTTTTTACGATTCGATCATATTGGCGATAAAGAATCAATTGAATTAATTGTATTATTCTATTGGCAGTATGAATCAATAAGAATTTTAATTTCCTACTTAGAAATAAAATCATACCGAGGTGATGTAACGATGGATCTCCTCGCACACTCAAGAGCATTGTACGTATCGCCATTGATTCGCCAATAAATAGCAGCGAGATTAAGGTACAGCCAGGATGTACTGTTGCGCATCAATCCGTGAGCGATCCGGTGGCCAAATGTTCTCAAATCTGTACCTGGCGGTAAATATTTTATCAGATCTTTTTCCTGATGCTGAGTGAGATCTTTTCTGTTTTGCATAGCCTGTAACATTTTGTCGTAGATATTCCAAAGATTCGCCTTCAAATTCGAGCAAAAATTAAAGCCTGAATTTACTGATGAATGATTTTTCAATAAAATTGAACAAAAAATTGAAGTATGTCAGCATTGCAGTAGCGTAAATGGCTAAATCTTGACCAATTGCTGCCTAAATTGATTGTCAGCAACGTCGGATCTAAGGATGGTGTCTAGTCTAAAGACCGAAAAACGAGTCTCACTTGCAAAAACGTTTTCCTCAGTTTCTTCGTCGGGTATTGCAATAAAACTTTTTCCAGGACTCAATATTATATTTATAGAATATTTAAAAAAACTGTAAACTGCGCCCAGCATTTATTTTCCAATTCCCAGACAGCGCTGAAGTGGAGTCCTCAAAAAAAGGTAGTTATACGGCGGACAAACAATCTCTGCAACCGCCAGATCGATATTGATGAAACTTTGTACGATTCTTTACTAAGCTGTTTTGTATGGTAATTCACCACATTTTTGGAAAGAAAATGTACGACACAACACTTTACACGACTCAAAACCTTCAAAAATAGGGCAATTTTTCTACAATTCTTTCAAATAGCTGCCATTTTTTCCATCATCAATTTTTGGCTAACGGTGGTGGATTGCCACGTGGCAAACCTTCCTCTGAAAAATGTTTCCTCTCATATTCGAATCAACCGTTAACAATTTTTTTAATATTCTATAAGAACAACATTATCTCCTGGAAAAAGTTTCATTGTGAACCCTAATAACCAAGCTGAGAAAAACATTCTCGCAAATGAGGCTTGTTTTTCGCTCTCTAGACTAGAAACTCACTTTAAAAATTCAACAAAAATGTACGAAACTAAAAAAAGTTTAGGCTTCAAACATTTCCCAATTAGTCATCGTTGTTTCATGTGTAAATAAAAAATGTAATTTCCCACAGAAACCAGTCATGCAAGAGTAAAATCAGGTTCAAAGTCAATTGATTTGGTCTTACGCTGAGATGCTCAAAAGTATAAACGCTGAAATCTAAGGGAAAAGTCATCTTGCAGTCTGGTTCCTTTTTTTCTCCCTCAATTGGACCGTCGTCCAGCGTATAATCTTTTTCCCTGTGAGCAAATTCCACCGATTAGCAGACTACAAAGTATTACGGCTAACGAAACTGTCCAGCGTCAAGAATTAAGCGTCACTTACGTTATACCTTTCCTCCAACTTCCGTCGGTTGCGACACTGGTATAAAAATCAAATTCTTCTCGCTCCAGACCCGGGCTCAAACAACCCGGGCTCGACGAGTGCAGCCAAGATTCTACGTCTTTTACCGAATCCAGTATTTGTATTTGACCGTCAAGAATTGCTTCTTTCGCAGCTATTTTTTCATACAATTCTCTAAGCGCCTTCAAACGATTTTCTTGTTCCAGGAACGCTGGCAGATCGTACGGTCTACGCATTTCAAATATTGAGTCCAACTGAAAAATTAAAGTTTTTTGAGCATTCGTTCAAAAAATGTACAGGCAGGTACAACGAGGTTCTATCGCCATAAACGTAATAGTAAATACAAAGTAACGGCAAAATGAGCAAATACAATTTTTCCAAAATAACTTTTTGAAATTTTGCGTGAATATTCTTGAGCGTCGTATTATAATGTGGAAAAAATTTGGGGTTTCACTGTCTGGTAATCGAGATATTCGGTGTTTAAAATCGCAGCTTTGACACGAGGTCTTGCGGGAAGTTACGAAAAAAGACGATATTTTACAACTAAAAACTCGATTTCTGAACGGTCAAACTTCCTCAAATTTAACCCACAGTTGAGCACGATTGTTAAGAAGATTCATACGAATTTTAAACGATTAAACCTGGAATTTATTGGAGGCATGAGAAACGATCGAAACTCCTTAAATTTCTTGTGCTGTCAACCTTTTCTTTCGTATGGATTTGTTTATGCATTCCTATAGAACTCAGAAGAAAATTTTGGAAATTCTAAAATTGGTAAAAAAAAGTGACAGGTACTAAAAAATGAAAAGAGAGCCAGATTGGGACAGATCGACAGGTCAAATTGGATGAATTTGGAAAAAAAATAATAAATTTAATTGACTCATTATGACAACGATGTTATTTTTTCGACTTTTTCTGATGAAAACATGAAAATTAGCAAATACAGAAAAATAGATGAAAACAATGTTGAGAAAATTCGAAAGAATGTTGAAAAACCGAAAATACTAACCTGTGATTGTATCCTGCCATTATCAGTGATAACCCAATGTGTCGATGCTGAGATTTCCTCTATTATTACAAAATGCATTAAAAAAATGATGTACATGGTGAATTTCTTCATTTTGTCCTACTGTTTGTATTGTCGTGCTCGAGACTTTTTTTGTTTACACTTTTTTCTGCTTGGGCAACGATGGAAACACACATGTACGAG
Organism: Campoletis sonorensis; assembly: GCA_013761285.1. NCBI lineage: Eukaryota > Metazoa > Arthropoda > Insecta > Hymenoptera > Ichneumonidae > Campoletis > Campoletis sonorensis. The sequence goes on from JACEOJ010000084.1 coordinate 1,733,171, forward strand.
AGAAAAAAACACGTATACAGAGACAAAAGTGTGTACTACTAACTGTAGAGAAACGTTCGATTAGCAGTCTCATCAAAATGATGATGACTCATTGCACGGTTCGCAGCTATGTACACAATCACATAACGTGATAAAACACATTATCCTTCGTTAAATATTCCATTACGAATTCAATGTTTTTATCATTCACTTATATTTCTTCTCCACTGAAAAGAGCGCGCGAAAATTCAGCACAAAAATAAAAATGTGACTTTGCTCGTTTGACAGCTACAGAAATACGAAGCGACACTTGTATTCAAAAAATTGTCAACATTCATTTTTTTTTCCACAGTATCCAGTCCCAATTACATTGGTAATCACGTTTTCTACCGAACTGAATCGTTATGTCACGCGATCTCAGGCCCAGCGGGTCCGATAACGGATTGCTCCATCAGCTGATGTTCCAGCTGAGAAGACGCTGGGATTGCAGTATCGCGACATCGTGCGACCAATGCACGCACTAGCCATGTGGCGCAGCTTCGAAAAACACCAAAACAACACGTTTGATTTGATGATTAAATCGGCGGGATTAAAATCTCGCGATTACTCATACTAATTGCGCTTATCTCTACATGTTTCTAGAATATTCGTAAATCAATATTTTTCATAAATAAATCGGATTTTATCGTTGAGCGCAGTGTACGGATCGTGAAATCACTTTGTTGTGTTTTTTGTATGTTTTGATGCAGTATCTTTTGTTCCAATGATATTATTGTGTACGTCATGCTTTTTAAAATAGCCGGAACATAACAATGCAGTGTTTGTGACAACGTATTATCTTTAAAAAAAAATCGTACGTAAAAGTTCTCAATGTTAATGCGCATTATTCATCGTCAGAAGTATCGAAGAACTTGTATTTTTTTTCGTGTACAATGCATTTTTTTTGGACATTCAGACTACAAAAATTGGATTTAGATTTTTGCTTGCTGGCCTGTATAACGATCTCTAATGTTCGTGAACATTTAATTGAATATAAAGAGGAACAATTTTCTTCGCATTCAAAAAATGTAACCTCCAAACTTCCCAAAACGTTCTAAAAACACTGTAACGAATGAAGGGTCGAAACTTTTTTCCAAATACGTAGAAAGCCATCGAGTCTCGACACTGGAAACATAATATTACGATGTTTGTTTTTAAACATTACAGGAATCTGCAAACACGAAATCGATCGACAAAAAAATCCCTAAAATGAGAATAGAAATGAAAAGAATCAAAAGAAAATCGCTGTGAAAGTTTGACAGCATATTTTCGAATACTTTTTCAAAAAAAACCCATGTAAACCCTGCGGAATCGTTTGACAGAAAATATCCTCAATTTTTCACGATAAATCCTTCAAAAATTTGAGGTTTTGCGATTGCTTTGAGCGTCGAGTTAAATCAATAGAATCAAGTTTATGAAATTCACGTGAATTTTCATAAATAATCAATTTGATCAAATGGGAAAAATCGTCGGCAAGTTTCGTCATTTAATGCAACTCACAAATTACTTATCGTACCGAATTCGCTACGTGTACTTTCTCCCCACTCGTGGCAATTTAATACGAAAATAATTTCACCGCGCAGGTCCACTTCCTCGTGTTTTCAGTCCACAACATATATCACACTGCATATCGACCTAAGTCGAGTCTTCGTTGCGCCGCAGTGTATTCCAGACAACGTGTGAGAAGTGTGTTTACAAATTTGTCATTCGCTCTCCCGTATTTTCTCGAGTTATATATATTTTTGTTTATCACTTCGAAAAGTCTCAATTAACGTGCACTTGTAAACAGAGCGGAGTTTGCTTCGAAGGTTGAAAACAAAATGAGCAGAATGAGCAGACCGAGACAAAATTTTACCGAAGAATGCGAACGGGCGATCAACAAACAAATCAATATGGAATTATACGCCAGTTACGTTTATCTGTCAATGGTAAATTTGTGTATTCGTTATTATCTATTCACACATTTTTTATGAATCTCGTTTCGAAGTATTCGCACGAAGTGAACCTCAATTTTTAAGACTTTATTTCCAATGACATTGAAACCGACACAACACATCCACCAAATATTATTTTCTTTGTTCTTTCCATTTGACGATGTTTATGTGTCCGATTATTGAAATTCTCCAGAAAAAATTCAGCCTGTTGATTAACGCCGGCCAAAGGCTTTAAGGGCGTGAATCAGTCATTTATTCTCCTCGAATTTTGGAAGGTCCAGTTTCAGTAATTTTAATACAACGTTGATCTGATGAAAACAAACAAGCTAAAGCCGGGTGACAGTTTTTTATTATTATCGGACGGACAGTGTGGAAAAAAAGTTAACCTTCGGAATTTTATCTCTCTCGCACTCATGACGACTGTAGTCGGTGTGACGCATTGCCTTGAAAAAAGATTAAATATTTTTTAACCGGATAATATACCAGGACGGTCGGGAAATTCGAAGAAAAAAAAAGTACTCGCATTCCACGAATGCATCTTTGATACATTATTGGCTTCGAAGAATTTATGCTTTTAAGGAGGTTCCATCGTTTCTCAGGCGTTCGATAAATTCCAAGTTTCATTGTTTAAAATTCTTATGAATCTTCTTAACAATCATACTCAACTGTGGGTTAAATTTGAGGAAGTTTGACCGTTCAGAAATCGAGTTCTTAGTTGTAAAATATCGTTTTTTTTTTCGTAACTTCCCGTAAGACCTCGTGTTAAATTACCAGACGGTGAAACCTTAAATTTTTGACACATTATAATACGACGCTCAAGAAGATTCACGCAAAATTTCGAAAAATGATCTTGGAAAAATTGTATATGATCATTTTGCGGTTCCTTTATAACAATTTCATTATTACAATAAACTTTTACGAATCTTAGTTGAACTTCTAATGACTAACTTTATTTATAACTCGATATCCCTTTTGAATAACGAATGTTTTTTTTTTTTTTTCAATTTTTTAAAGGCGTATCATTTCGATCGCAGCGATGTGGCTCTACCAGGACTTCACGACTACTTCAAAAAGGCTTCGGACGAAGAGCGTGGACACGCTATGAAATTGTTGACATATCAAAATAAGAGGGGCGGAACAATTGTTTTGGAAGACATAAAGGTGCCGGCAAAGAGCGACTGGGGAACCGCGAAGGACGCTATGACCGAAGCACTCAATCTCGAAAAAGAAGTCAACTCGGTAAGAGCTCCATCAAATTTTCTCGTCGTTCGGTTCGATAAACGCTCGGGATAAATAAAAATAAACAACAATATCTTGCAACAATAATTTGTATCGGTGGAGAAACAACCTTGAACTTTTGGGAATACCATTAAAGAAAATGCAAATTTTCACGATAACGAAATAAAATTCTTTTTATCATAGCAAATTTTAATTCATTTTCGTGGAAATTTCCGACTTTTTTTGTCGTCTTTTTGTAATGCCGATAATTTTTTATTTATTAAAATAAAACTGAGTGTACATTTTTACAAAAAGAAAAAAAATTGCTTATATTGTCAGAGATTTGATTTGATTTTCATGAAAAATTGCAATATTTATTTAATTTATGATTATTAATCAATTTATTTAAGATTTTTGACAAGCTTGCCAATTTTTTGACAGATTTTTAACCAAAATAAGGAAATTTCTGCAATTTTATAAATGTCTGTACCGATTTCCAGCGATTCTATGTCAAAAAATGGTGTTTTTTCCATTTTTTTGTACACACCCAAATGTCGTTTAAAAATCTGAAAAAATTCTGAAAAATGGGAAATCCCTGGAAGTTTATAAAAAAAATTGTGTCAATTTTTATTCTTATTAAATACTGTTTTTTGTGAACTCGGATTCATTTTTTTTACCCATCTTTATCCGCTTAGACGCTTTGATTGCGTTTTCGATCCTTTGCTTGTAGGTAGGTAGGCATGGAGTTTCGCGGGTTTTTACATGGTGGTACTCTCTTATTCCGCTCTTTGCAATTCCCACACTTTTTCCACAATTGTTTTTCCATATTACCACCTGGACCTACATTTTTACGTGGATTCCGAATCACAGAGAGAACAGTTTTTATTTAGACATCCTTTACTTGTATTTCGACACGCAGATCAAATGTCTAACAACGCACCACTGGTTCGTGTTTCAACTTTAACATATCAAGTGGGGGTGTAACTCAGTGGTAGAGTGTCCGCTTCGCATGCGGAAAGTCCTGGGTTCAAATCCCAGCTCCTCCAAATATATTTTTTATTTTTTTTTTGTTTTCTAATTGATCCGCAACTCTGACGTGCGAAGATTTTTAACTTTCAATAAAACCTAAATATAAAATTATGAATAATTATAAAAAATAATTCAGTAAAATACCGAAAAGTCGTAGAAAATATTATCATCGTGATTACAAAATAGAATTTTTATGATTCATGATTAATCAATCGTCGCTAAATAGGAAACCATTCGTTGAATTGTTTTTTAATTTTTAATTTTACCTGAATAATCATTTTCCATATTTTTGAGACCAAGATTTTCTCAGAAATAATAATTTTCGACGCCGCGCATGCGCAGTTCTTGACTTTGCTCTCGCAGGCAAACGCATCGCCGTCGATTCTAACCAAAACTCGAAATAATCATAATTGATTTCTAAGATAGTTTTTTTTCCGGTGATTTTTTCGAATTTCGGCTCAAAACCGTAGTCCCTTGAAAAGTAAAAATAAAAATAATACCCAAATTAGTTTGAGCACCAATTGGCAATAAATACAATTACAATAACAATAAATACGTAAAATTCATCAGTTAGCGATTTTTTTTCGATGTTTCTGCATGCGGTTTTTGAAAAGACTGTCGATTTTGAGGATTCTTAATTTCAAAAATATGATCTGGTATCTTTGACTGTGAATTTTTTATGAAATTTTAAAACATTTTTGAAAGAATTCCAAAAAAAGAGATCACGATCAATAAAATTGTTTATAGAGTCAAAATTGCGGTTGACGATATCAATAAAAAAAATATTTATTGTTGCAGAGCCTGCTCGAGCTTCACGCACTCGGATCGAGTCACAACGACCCAAATCTGCTAGATTTCCTGGAAACGGAATACCTCCAGGAACAGGTTGATGCGATAAAAGAGATTTCCGATCACATAACAAATCTGGAGAGGGTCGGCGAGGGTCTAGGAGTTTTTATTTTCGACAAAGAATTAAAGGAGTAATTTTCGAACATTGGCATGGTCGTTGACATGGGTATTCGATGTATTCGTCAATTAAGATGCGCACATCATTTCTTGAGAACGTCATGGAATGATTTTTTTTTTTTTTTTTTATACCGATCTTCGCATTGGTTTGTTCATTGATGAACGATTGAGGAAGTTCAGAACTGGATAAATGTGATGATAATAGCAATGCCTCGTTCTAAGCAGTATTGAAAATTGTATTCTTGTCGTATTGAGCTTTTGAGATTGAATTTAAGAACCATTATTATGAAGTCAATAAATAATAAAAAATAATAAAAAGTTAAAGGAAAATGACGTTTGCACTGTTGTAGAAGTTTCTTTAAAATGATTTCTTTTATTTATTATTAGGTTTCGCCCGCGTTAGTGTAATTTTTTGTCGGTGTTGGTAAAGTTACGATTTGATAATACAAAATTAAGTAAATCATTCATTGGTGTTTTTGAGTTAGCTCACTACGAATCTGCCATCAGAATGAACTAATTCAAAATATGACATTTGATATCAAAATCCAAAAATTCATTTGCATTGTTTTTCACTCCACGAATCTGCTCTCTAAATGAATAAATTATACAGATAAAGCTAAAATACGCGTCTGATCAATTTCGCTGCAGAGAATTTGAACAGAATTTCAAAGGAATCCGAACAGAAAATAAAATTATTCAAACCCGAACATAAAAAAAGAATCTCGCCCTCCCTCCCGCCCGTTAGGGGTCGAATTTCGAAAAACGCCGAAACACGTGTCTCATCAATTTCGTCGAAGAGCATAAGTACCAAATTTGAATTGAATATCTGAGCAGATAAAAAAATTATCCAAACCCAAACACAAAAAAGCTTTGCCAACCCTCTCCCTCGACTTAAGGAGTGACTTCCGAGAATTCGCTTTTTAAAAAAAGTCTATGATACAAAATGATCACACATGCCAAATTTCAAGGCTCTGTCTCAAGCGGTTTGTTGGGCTGGGCGATGATTAGTCAGTCAGTCAGTCGGTCTGGACTTTTTCTTTTATTTATCGTCGTTACAAAAACAAACTTCCCTTCGTCGTCGAAAAAAAAGCGACGTGACATTTTAACCTCAATTAAATTATTGAACGACGTCCCATTTAACTGCAATTTACAATTTGACACATTTTGGCTCACTATATCGGAAAAAAATGATTTGTCGTTACATCAAAACAGTATCACCGTTGACCAAAAAAATTTTCGGTCAGTTATTACCGCAGAATTACACTATCGGCAACCATTTGTGTAGAAAAAGATCCGAGTCGTCGAGTTCGGGCGATCATTGTGGCGGAAAAAACGTCAAGTGGCAAACCGGAAAAAGAATCAGTTTCGACTTTCATCCGGAAACCGAGGCAACTTTTAATCAACAAGTCAATGCAGAATTTAAAGCTTTTTATTACTATTTGTCGATGGTAGTGTCCTTCGTAATATCAAAAAAGATTATTCGTAAAATATACTATGTTCGTAACTGTACGTAAAATAACTATATTCGTAAGGTTTTAGGCGATTTTTGTGGGAAAAAATTTGGATAAAAGTGCAATATTGACAGGCCAGTTATTTCGGTCGTGTTGACGTTGCTTTGCCCGGCTGCGAATCTTTTTTCACTCAAATGCACGAGGAGGAACACGAACATGCTTTGCAATGTTTAAATTACGTTAAAATGCGAGGTGGAAAGGTCGATCTATGCTCGATTGAAAGTCCAAACGATCAAGAGTGGAAATCTCCCCTAAATGCATTTAAAGTAATAACTTTATTAACTTCAAGTAATAATCATGCCATTTTTCCAAGTTATTTTAGAAATTATTATACATTTATTATTATTAGTTATTTATTATTTATTTATTACTTCTTATTTTATTTATTTATTCCTCATTATTAATTTTATTAGTTGAAATGATTTATGTATTATTTATTATTAATTTATCATTAGTTATTTATAAATTATTATAAATAAGATGGAGAATTTTAAACGTCAATAAAATTATAAAGACAGCCCTCCAACTGGAAACCGAAATAACAGAACAACTGGTGAATTTAAACACTGTGGCGACGAATCATGGTGATTTAAATGCAAGTGATTTCATCGTGACTAATTTTATGGAAAGTCAAATGAAGAGTATCAATGAAATAGCAAAATTCGTGACGGTGTTGTCGGGTATTGGGGATCAATCCTTAGCCCGATTTTTGTTTGACAAAGACCTCCTTGAAAATCACGTTCTACCAGAATTTAATGTTCTAAAAGGCAGAACATCGGTGCACTTAAAAAAATAAGATAATTTAAAAAGACATTTAACAGCCATAACAATGCAATTATATTAAAATCATTGTAAATTTTTTTAAAATTTTTACTTTTGAATCGTCTTTATTTTCTAATATTTTATCTGTATTATTTTCATTACAATTAAAAATCAAACTATTAAAGACGTGGACGAGTTGTATTTTTTAAATAATTATCATAGTATTTGTTCCCGGAATTTTCCAAAAGATTCTAAAGAAAAATCAACAGTTTTCTGAAATTTTATTTTGTTCAGTTCAACGGATGCAATAATAAAGTGTTTCCAATTTCCAAAAATGTTCCACGACATCGACAAAAATAACTTGTCGAAAAACTAACTGAATCATCTTTTTGAGACTTCATACGTATTTGTTGTTAAATTTTTATTGAAAATAGAAGAATAAACAAGTCGAACTAATTCTGGAATAGGATTTTTTTGAATTCAATACATGGAATTACCAAAAATCCATCATCTTTTTTTGAATTTCCCGCCTCAATCGAGGTTACCTATGTTGAAAACGTTTTCATCGCCATCTTGATTAGGTTGGCATACCTGACGTTTCTCTACCCCCACCTCGCTCCAGTATCTCGTTCCGGTACATCCAAAAATTGTAACCGCCGATTCGTGTTCGTATTCGTAGTAAAATAAAGAAAACAATTCAATTTTTTGGCAAACTTTAAGATACAATCGTCAATAATGAGCCGCAGAAGACGCGGTGGAGACTTTTCACATTTGCTCGAATCGTACGGTAAGCGCTCTTTATTCAGTAAAATCAGTTTGCGACGTATACAAAGGTGAGCACGAAGAACCTGTTTGCAAGGACGCCGCGAGCTATCAACAGAAGCTCAGTCCATCGGCTTCGTGTTTTCCTCAGCAAACAATAACAACTTTTGTCAAATGAATCTCAAGAATATTACAGTATTTTTCGCTCTTGAGAAATCCCTAAGTACCGGTTCGTTCATACAATTTTTCCGCAATCAAACACTGATTTTTATTCTCGAATGTGTATCTGATTTCGTGATCGAGAAAAAAAATGCACGCCCCTAAACAAAATTTAGGGCTACTCAAAAGTCGTACTGAATTGATGAAAATCTATGAATTCAGAATATTGTCGATTTTCATCAAATAAAAGGGGACGTCTTTGGTTTATAACCTGAAATTGAGGCATTTGCGAATTACAAAACTAATCTTTTCAATTAAAAACAATAAATATTTTGTGAAATCTTTATTTTTTATCAATTTTTCCAACCATCACATCTTTTGACACAGAATTCATGGTTCCATTTGAAAATTGTCAAGTTATCGTGATTTTAAAAATCAACTTTGGGCTAGAACTAATGAGAAGAAAAAAAAAACAAAAAAAATGATTAAACTGCTCGAGTTTTTGTCTTTCCCAACTTTGGATTTTTTCCATGGATTTCATTAACGTTTTTTTTTTTCTTTAATGCTTACATTTCCTATCGTACAATAATATATTTTAGAAAAACTAGTGATTTTTCAATCGTTCTATCTATAAATTTCAATATTAAAAAAAAATTTAATTCTAAAGAATCCAATCAATAAAATTTGAGTTATAAAGTAAATAAATGATTGCAAAGAGCTTTCTATAAAATAATAATTTGACAAGAAAAATAGAACAACAAATTGGCAGGAAAAGATATTTCCTGGAAAAAACTTATTTGCCAAGAAAACTTAAAGATCAACGTAATAAAGAATCTTATGTAAGTGAGCGAAAAAATGTGCTCTTGTTACAAAAGTTTTGCATCATAACATTGAAATCATTTTCCATACGCCCTGGAAAAAATTGCTGCTGCCAATATTACAAATGCATCAAATTTTATGTTGAACGACGTTCCATCTCCATAATCATAATGAAAAATACAAAGTAACGGCAAAATGATCAAATACAATTTTTCCAAGATCATTTTTTGATATTTTGCATGAATCTTCTCGAGCGTCGTATTATAATGCGTAAAAAATTTGAGAAGGTTTCACCGTCTGGTAATCGAGATATTCAGTGTTTAAAATCGCAACTTTAACACGAGGTCTTACGGGAAGTGACAAAAAAAGACGATATTTCACAACTAATAACTCGATTTCTGAACGGTCAAACTTCCTCAAATTCAACCCACAGTTGAGTACGTTTGTTCAGAAGATTCATACGAATTTTAAACAATTAAACTCGGAATTTATCAAACGCATGAGAAACGATTCAACCTCCTCAAAGCATTCATACTTATTAAAGAAAAAAGAATTTATAAAGTTGAATTGTTATATACTAAAAAGTAACTCAGTTTTATTATTCCATTTAATAAAAAAGTAAAGTAAAAATGAAACGAAAAATTTGCTCTGTATCTGGCCGAAGGAAATGAATGAGCAAAAAATTCTCAAAAACGCCCACGAAACGACGGAACATCCTCAATGCCGCAAAATACATTTCTCTGAAAATTCCACAGAAAAGTAAAGAGACACACAAACGAAGGAACTAATGAAAACATATTTTACAGGCGACATGTCAGACTGCGGGTCAGACGAAGGCAAATTGTCAGCGGCGAGTTGTGCAAAAGATGAAAATTCGGGAACGTTGAGTTACAAGTCTACGATATTGGCTGGTCAAGGCGTAGACGCAGAATCACAGGGTAGTACGGAAAACTCTTATCAAACAGCGCATTCCGGCAGCATAGCAGGATGTTCGTCATCGCGTGAGAATTTGACCGAGTCCTGCAGGTCGGACGTGCCAAGTTCGATGAACAGAGCGATGAATCTCGAGTTTATACCTCAGTCGGATCTTGAATTGAGTGTGAGTACGGAGGAGCCACGTAGCAGCAGCAACGATTTGAACAGGAACATCGAGAGCTCGGATAAATCGAGTGGAGACTCACGGGACACAAATTTCAACATAAAAAGTAACGAGGAGGTTTTTGCATCGAGCGCTCCGTTGGGAGGTTGCTTGGGACTTAAAAGTCCAAGATTTGGTCGAATGGTGAGCACACCAACGGACAAAGAATCGAGCTCGAAAATCCTGAAGCGTTTGTCCCAAGAATTCATGTCGTCGCCGCATCGTTTTACCGAAAAAATGTTAACGATCATCGACGAGTCGGAGTCGGGCTTCGAGAACAACGATCATTCGGGCGTTAATTTGAGTCGGATTACCCGAGAATTTCGAAAAATGTGTAAATTCATACAGGACGAATCGATGCCCGAACACTTGAATTCCACTTTTGGCATTTCGAAACATTTGGAAGATATTAAAAACGCGGATATCCACAGACCCGAGACCATCGAAGAGTCGCCGATCGACGAAACTTCCTCGAGCGTCGATTATCCAAAAACCCCACAATCCTACGCTTTCAGCCCGAAAAATTGCCAGAAAACGCCAGTAAATCGGTTCAAAAAAGCTGTTGCGGGAAATCATGAGCCCAGTTCCCCAGGCTCGCCCAACAGCACTAAATATTTTGTTTCCCTGGAGAATTATTTGTCCGAGGAAACGTCGAGTCCTCGTTCGGAAGCAACTCGTAAAAATCTTGCCAGTCCTTCGGGGTTCGACATCTCGGCACAATTGCGAGACAAAGTTAAAATCGTGGAGAAGTGCGAGCAGCAATTAGCGGCTCTCGACGAATCGGGTAGCCCGGATTTTCCGACTTTTGACAGTCACCACGCCCAGGGAACTCCAAGCCGTGATTTTCGTGACGACGAAAACGTTGAATTCGTGGAGGTCGAAGATTCACCGCTCGTCGACAGCGGAGCGATCGACGAGGACGAATTGTCGATGAGTCTGAGGCTCGAGTTGGAAAAACAGCGCGAAAGATGTTTCGAGACAGCTCGACAAATGCAGAAGATCGAAGAGGATGCGAAAGCGTGTAACGAGGACTATTCCAAAGTCCTCGAACGTTTCGGCATCGACCCTGAGATCGAATGTCGAAAAACGATCCAATCGCTGATGACCTATCAAAATTGTCGAGCAAAATTGCGTCAGAACGAGAACACAAAAAAAAACGAAACGTCGAGCATCGATTCTGGCATAGACACTCGTTCGATGTCCCGGACTCTTCACGCTTCGAGCAAAAAGTCTCACAACGGAGAATCGTCGTCGGGAGTTTTCCTCAAAAACAGCCAACGCTCCGAAGCAACGAACAAAACATCCTCGCGGTCCAGACTCCTGAGCTCGAAAAAAAACGATTTTAGAACAACAACTGGAGCGAAATCCAATGCAAAAAAGACACACACGCTTTACGTCGATTCCAGAAGAAGGTCACCCGGAAATTTGTGCCCGACCACGAGAGCTTTGGCTCGTTCGCGATCGCCTTGTCGAACGCCTCGAACTAATCGAAGCAATGAAAAAACCACGAATTCGACAGCATCCAAAGGAATGGAACGAGAAAAATCAGAAATCAAAGAGACCTTTCAATCTTCGAACAAACAAGACTGGAATTTGGGCAAAAAACCACTAGCGCCTCCGGCCAGCTCGGAAAGTCCGGTTTTACGGTATCATTTAGCTCCACCGCGATCCTCGCCGATTATGAAACAACAGAGCATCGATCGAATTGCCAAAATAACGAATTCTCCGAGCGCGGAAAGTCCCTTGAAAACTTCGCAAAGCCCGAGAAATCGATTTTTTGTTACGCCAGGAAAATCCGTTCCAACCAAATCACAGAGACGATTGAAACCTCTGTTCAACAGCGAAGGCATCGATTCTCAACAAACAGGCATTCAGAGAAATATTAAGAGCCCTCATGCTCCTGGCATTTTCAGAAGTGCTTTTAATGGCAACGTCGTTTCACCCGTTCGAGCCTACATCCTCGGCACCGATATCAATCTCATACAAAACGTTCGGACGAAAACCAACGATTTTTTACTCACACCCACGAAAGCAATGTCGTCCGAAGATAGAATTACGTTCAACGATCCCGAAAAAAAAACAACTCCTCGTGACAGTCCACGCAGACATCGTCCGCAACAGAAGGTATGAATTTTCTGAATTAATGGATTTGACGATGAAGTTTACGACGTTGGAAACTAACGAAAATCTCCTTTTTTTTCTTCACCAAACACGACAATTTGTGTGTAGTCTTTTCATATGATAATGAGACAATCGTTCTTCTAATAAAAATTCGAATAACTAAAATTATTTGTTTTTCGTTGCGTTCCAACGATTTAAAAGACATCAATCGATAAAAACGGCACGATATTATTTTTTCTTTGTTCATTTTCCAAATTTTTTCAAAAGCAACGTATTTTTTGCTACTTCGTTCGAGTTCTTAAATATATGTATGTGAGTAAAAATATATCGTCTTAGAAAAAACGAAGAAATTTCGTTCGTTTTGACATTTACAAATTTTGATGGCGATTTGTATATTGGGTTTCGTCTCTATTTCAAGAGTTTTGATATTTGGACGTTCGTTAAGTGTCGATTCGTACGAATGTGACGAAATCCCTTTGTTTTATTCTGGTAGCATATTTTTACAGAATGCAAGAAAGTTTAGGACGTTTTTGAGTCACGTGATTACAAAAGTAAATTATTTGAGTTGTTCGTGCTTGACACACATTAAGGAGTTTCGGTACAAGTGACGAAATGTAACCATTTTATACAAATTTCTACAGTACGTTCTTTGATTTATCCTCAATATGTCCTCCAAGATTCAAAACGATTGTCTACACCGTTTCCACAAAATTCGCAAATGAAAAGTCACTTTTTAACAAGGAGACATGCCTACGCTATCCCTAGACTTCAGTTATGTGCATTAAACAATACGAAAAAATGTAAAAAAGGTTACAAAAAAATGTCAAACCCCTCAAGAATCATTACAATTATGCCACCAGAGAATGAAATAATTCGTCTACATCGTTTATTGATTATTCATTTTTTTGTCAATAAAAACGATCAATTTTTCAGTAATCATGAAATTTTTATACGAAATTTTGTTGTGTGAAGTTAACGCTTCGCTTAAGAACAATAGAATTTCCCTCCTGATTCTCCCTAAAGATGCGCTGAACCATAACATTGTACGACTTGTACCAAAACTCCTTAACAACAGACGACATTTGTGAAGAAAAAACTATAATATTAACAAACTTTTCAGCATTTCGAATCGCAGTCGGACGACAACGATGAGAATGAACAGAAGCCTCATTTTTTACTTGCCAAGGCCAATTATGAACTTCCTTCTCGGGTTCACACAGTAATTAATGAAGAATATTCTCCTTACGTTAGTGTTTCGTTGAAACTGAAATTGATATTAAATAATGACTGTCCCTTGTGTATTTTCAGATCGACCAAAGCCCGAGAAGCATCGGTGGAGCTCGCACTCGTGGATTGCTGCAGTCGATGCAAAACCGCGTCGTTATTCGTCACGAAGGAAAGATTTTTGGACAATACGACAAGCACGATGTACCTGAAAGTGACAGCGATTCCGCTGACATGTCTATCCACGTACAAAGATCGGCTGAGAAAACAAATTACGCGAATAGATGGGCGTAGCATTAGGTTTTATCCAGTTTTTATATAACTTCAGACAAATTTTATACGATCGAAATTTATTGAGACTCTTCCAGCAGACGGAAACCAATATATTTCGGTACAATTTTACGAGAAATCGATCCCATTTTACGCGATCATTCCCAACGTCATTTCAAGTGAAATTTTAAGTGAAATTCAACATTTTCACGATCTGTTTGAACGTCAGAAACCTCGCACCGTGTCTAGGAGTTCGTTGTCGACAATGAATACTTTGTTTTCAACTTTGGGATCCGAAAAAAAAACAATTACATGTAAAATTCTTGCAAAATAACTTTCATACAGATTCAAAAAAAAGTTCACAACTGAGTTTCAAGATTTTTTTTTTTTTTTTTCAGAGTGAATTCATCATTTTTGGTAACTCGAATCGATTTTCATATTTGATTGTTTAACGATTTCAAATTTTTTCTCACTTTTGTCCAAGTCTCGATCGTAAGCTGTACCGAAATATAAATGTAAGTTTTTCAGTCGCTGAGCGTAGAAAAACTGCGATAAATCGATCAGCAGCAGTAAACGATAAGCATCTCGAAGCAATAATTTTTAAAGATTTGCAAATACGTATAAAGAAACGAAGAAAAAAGTATATTTTATCCTCACGACTGTTTGTTTTTTTTCTTTTTTTGTATATTCTGTTTTCGAGGAGTTCATATTCGAGTCGTTGGTACGTTTGTCAGTGTGCCTTTTCTTCGAAATAATCAAATAAGTTTAAACAAATGGGAGAAACAAAACGATATATTTTAATATAAGGATTTTGGTGTTTGTAATGTTTTCATGCGATCTTATTTTTTTACAACAAACATTCCAGCTCTAAAGATATGGCGCGAGAATTTGAGTGGAAGAAAAGACAAAGAAAAGAATATGAAAAAATAGCAGCTACTTTGTCGTTTTTGTTATTCACTGGCTCATGAGATTCTCTAATTTTTTAAAGATCGTTGATGTGTCATAATATTTTATTGAATAAAAAAACATACGAACAAAAAACAAGTTATTCTCAAACAATTTGACACAATTTGCTGAATGAAACGACAATCAAACCCGCGTTTCTTATCGTTCTATCGATCGCTTCGTAATTCTCGCACATTTTTTACAACGAGTTATTGTTTTTCCGTCAATTAAGGTAGTTCGATCGTGACGTTCATATCGAAAAATTGTTTTTCAGTTTTTCTCACATACAAAATGGTTTGCGGGCATAAGTTTATAAAGAAAAGTTGTTGTAAATTGACTAAAAAACGTCATTCTCCAAATTTAAGCTCATCCAGGGTAATATGTACTTGCTGTAAAATTACAAAAATTGCGAACATTCTTATCTTTAGATTTTTTTGAAAAACTAAATGTAGCTTCTTTGATGTTGCATTAAAATGTATGCAAAGTTTTAGAAGGCTTCACCATGTAGGAGCCAAAATATTTATTGATGGAAATGTAACTTTTAACGCGAGCCTTATGAGAGACTACCGAAAATTGTGATTTAAACCAATAAGAATCTGAACGTTCCGCTTGGTGAAAGCTTTTAAAATTAATTACACGAGCGCATATGACATTGAAGAAGATTTATCCAAATTTTCAACGAAATCTTAAGAAAACGATATAACGATAGAACTGTCTTAAGTTCAATATTTAAATGTAAAATATGAGTCCACGAATTGACGTCATTCTACAGATTTCTTGCACTGCGGCCAGTTTTCAAACAACAACAAAAATGGATTTCTTTTCATCAAAAGAAAACGATAGAACGATGGAACTACCTTCATACTAAAATAAATTCACGATCATTTCTCTCATAATCTTAATCGCCCGACTTGACAAAACAAAAACGAAAAAAAAAGAGTAACATATTGTTGAATCGACCTGCGTTGTTGCAGCTTCTTGCACAACCTTATGCACCAGGTTATCGTCTGGTTAATTAGTGCCGGGTGCAAAAATTTTCAGGAATAATTGCATTTCGTTGAGACTCGAGGTTATTTTCGAGAATCCGATACAACCGAGTGCGAAACAATAGAGAATAACGCGAACGAGGTAAATTCTACAAACAATCACAACGACCAATAATACGACGATGCGAAAGTTTCTGGAATTTTTAAAGTCTCGAGTACCAGTTGAGGAAACCCACACAATGCACTCGATGATTTAAAAACGCTCGAATTTCTCTGCTCAAATATTATATTCCGCGATGTGATATTTTTCAAACGAATTACGATTTTATCACTTCTTCCGACGTCTCAAACTGGCAGATGAAAAAAATGAGAACAATTTGCAGAATTTAAATCGTTCTTCGCTGCAGATCCGTACTCGATGCTGACGATCGTGAAAATGAGCTTGGTTTTTTTTTTTTTTTTTCATCGTTCTACGATCGTCAACTGCAAGAGTGCCGTGCGGCAAAGCCGTTTATTTACAATTTATATCTATATATACACACATTCTATTACACTCTACAGATTGGACCCGTCGCTCTCTCCCTTATCGTTGATATACAAAAAATTATCACAGGAACGTGACTCGTTTCGAGAGCGCTGGGTCGACCTTTTTTTCCACGATACCTACAGCACTGCGCAATTTAAAAAACTCTACGCTTGCATCCGTTTTTCGAATCTTTTTGTTTGTTTTTATAATTTTTTTTCAATTACTGTTGCCTTGCCATTTATTTTCGGTTGATTTCACTTTGTTTAGCAAACTTGGTCAAATCGCGTATTTGAAAGAAGAAAAAAACTGCGACAGTTCGAAATTTATTGTTGAATGTTTTTCTCTACGGAATTTCAACCAATACTATAATTTTTCCTTTCGGTAGAACAATCATTGTTGATTGTTTTGTTTGCCTTCAAATTTTCAATTTTTTCAAATTTCAATTTTCTATGTTTCTTTTTGATTGAAATTTGTTAGTCTCTCTTTATTCTTTCAATTTTCAATTTCCTTTGTTCAGTTTCTATTGAAATTTGTTAATTTTTTTTTTTTTTTTTAATTTCACTTTTCTTTATTCCATTCAAATTCAAATTTGTTAATTTCTTTTTTTTCTTCAAATTTCAATTTCCTCTTCAAATTTTTTTTTTATTTACAAAATTTCGGGGGTTCGTCAATAAAAAATTCAAAAAAATAACATTTTCGGAGACCATTATCGTTAAAGTTATATTCATTTAAAGAAAGACTGTATTGAAAGTCAATTTATCGTCAATGTACTTATTCAAATGGTACGATATCGCAAAAAAAAAATGAATCCCAATAATCTTGCACTAATTCCAAATTAATTGAATTAATTGCCAATGAAATTACTGTTGCAAAATCCCTGAAGGATTACAGAGCTGTCGATATATTTTGAGGGGAGTGTAGAATTAAAAAAGTTGCAAAATCTCGTATTTTTTCGAACGATGGTGAACGTTTAGAAAAAAAAAATTAGAGCTTCTTGCAACAGCAGGCAGAGGGCTTTTTGGCGCGCGGTTAAAAAAGAAATCCAAAAAATCGTTCGAATGCCATTCGCTGAGGAAAATCATCGGTGGACCATTGAGAAAATAACGGGGGCACGTTTTTCTCGATGTTTAAATAGAGCGTGGATTTTTCGGTAATGAATTTTTGTGGATTCGTCGATTAAATCGATTGACCCTGTTGTCCAGAGAAAAAAAAAACAACAACAAAAAAAAACATTGAACGTAAGAACTAAACGTTTTTTTGGTAATGATTTCTAATTTGGTCCTAATTTCGTCTCCGATCAAGCGGCAATAATAGAACGTTTTGTTTTTGACTGGGGGACCTTCCTGCTCCGGCCTCGTGACGATTGCTGCTCTGCACATCGAGAATAATCGACACGCTCCTGGAATAAGCGGTGTGTGCAAACGTACCAATCACTTTTCCAACATCTGTACGTTTGAGCCTCGAGTGGAAGGTGGTTGCACATGGCACGCCGCTGCTGCTGCTGCTGCTGCTTCTTTTCGTTGCACACGCCGCGGTTGGGGCCCCCTCCAACGGTGAAAAATCAAGGCGGAGAACGATCAATAAATACAAGCGCACATTCAACGACAGACCAAACAGCTCACCAACCAACGTCCGAGTAACATCGCTACAAGTTTCTTTATAAACCGTGTTTTTAAAACTCTAACTCGAGGAAAATGCCGGGCCCCTGCTGCGACAAGTGCAAAGGTACACTCATTTTTATTTATTCATTTCGAAAATTGTATTTAAAGACTGATGCCGTTAACTTGATCACTTTTTTTTGCTCTTCGATGCTACGGTTGCCGGCTATTTAATTCAATTTTCTTGATCAATGTTTATTACCTGTTGAATTTTATTAAAATTGGATTTCGAACCATGATTTTCATGGACACTGACTACCTCATTTCTCAAAGAAAAGCCCTTCGTTGTTTTGTTTTGAAGAAATGTTCAAAATTTTCATTTTTTGCAAAAACCTTCCGTTCAAAACAGTCAATTTAACGAGGTTTTATCGCCATAATCTTAAGAGTACACAAAGTAACGGCAAAATGATGGAATATAATTTTTCCAAGATAATTTTTTGACATTTTGTGTGAATCTTCTTGAACGTCGTATGAAAATGTGTTAAAATTTGAGAAGGTTTCACTGTCTTGTAATCGAGATATTCAGTCTTGAAAATCGCAGCTTTAACACGAGGTCTTATGGGAAGTGCCGAAAAAATACGATATTTTACAACTAGTAACTCGATTTCTAAACGGTCAAACTTGCTCAAATTTTACCCACAGTTGATTATGACTGTTGAGAAGATTCATACGAATTAAAAAAAAAGAACTTGGAATTTATCGAACGCATGAGAAACGATTGAACCTCCTTAATTCAATTTACTCGATCAATGTTTATTACCTGTTGAATTCCATTGAAATTGGATTCCGAGCCATGCTTTTCATCTATTTCTTTAAAAAACCTTATTCTTCGAAAAAACCTTCGTTGTTTTGTTGAAAAGAAATTTTCATTACTAATACAATTTTTGGTATTTTAACGATACATTTTGATGCCAATTTTTAGAAGAACCAAATGTACAATCAAAATAATCTAACGGCGTTATTGTCGAAAAACTTTCAGTTGATCTTATGTCAAAAAAATTGTGTTTCCCGTTTTACTGTTTCCTCATCGTTACTCATTTGCCAATTGTCTATTCATAACAGTGGTCAATTGAAGATTCCTTCATTTAAAGAGTACATACAATAAATTTCAAAAATATTTATCGTTCAGATTATTTCAGAATAATTGAGTTATTTTTCGTATGTAAAATTGATGAGTTTAAATATCGGAGTAAAAATGTTTATTTTTTTTTTTTTTTCCAAATAATTACATTAGAAAAAATTCAGTGATCGGAAAACGAATTGTTTACATTGAGAGTTTCACACTTTTCGAGTCACGTACGAGTAAATATTCTGTAAAATAAAATTGACAGCCAAGTATCGTTGGTTGGATCGAAATCCCAGGTCCCCAGTAACGTTTCGTGCATTAGCGATCGTTAACTCATAATTATGGAGTTGCTCGGCCACATGTAGTGTCTGATACGGACAATTCGTAATTGAGCTAATGGAAGAGGAGTCTGGCTTGCGTGTAGTTTTTTCTCGTTAATTTGTTTCGTTCTATTATTTACTGGGTGATGTGGTACTTTTTGTAAAATAACATCGGAATGCAATATTTTTATAATTTATTTTTATTTTTATTTGATTTTGTTTTATTATTTCATTTATTTTCTTATTTTATTATTTCATTTTTGCGATATTTTTATTACATTTTCAACCAAATTAGTTTTTTAATATTAATGAATTTTTTTTTTTTTTACAGATTCCTGCAAGGACGGATGTCATTGCGGAGACAATTGCAAATGTTGTGACGACGGTTGCGGAGGTGAGAAAAAATCATTTGAAAAAATACGTTTCTACAAAGAAACGAGCAAAAATGTCTTCATTGCAATGATTCATCGTTAAATAATTTATTTGTTGTTTTTTCCAGACAAATGCACATGCAAGTCCGGGGGTACCTGCGCCTGCAAATCCTGCGCCTGCAAATGAACAATTCTCCCGAACTAAGGCGACCCACAAAAATTGGCTTTAATCTTTTTTCCCCCATAAAAACGTAGATTATTAGAGCATTGAGTAAAAACGACAAAAAAACATGTATCTCCGTCGATATTTATTCACGTGCATGAGTTTGGAGAAAAAAACAAAACAATAACGCAATCTTCACGATTAAATAACGACACTGTATTACTTCTTTATCGAGATAAAATGATGAATTATTTGATCCAATAAAATATTTGTGTTTATTGATTATTTCGAGAATTTTTCGTTCTTTCTTTTTCTTCGGCCAGATACGAGCGAATCCTTCGTTTAATTTTGAATTTACCTTTTTATCAAATCGAATATTAAAACTGAGTTACTTTTCAGTATAAATTAAACTTTATAAATTCTACTTTTTTGAACAAACATGAATGCTTCAAAGAGATTCGATCGTTTCTTATGCGTTCGATTAACTTCGAGTTTAATTGTTTCAAATTCGTACGAATCTTCTTAACAATCACACTCAACTGTGGGTTAAATTTGAGGAAGTTTGACCGCTTAGAAATCGAGTTATTAGTTGTAAAATATTGTATTTTTTCGTCACTTCCCATAAGACCTCGTGTTGAAGTTGCGATTTTAAACACTGAATATCTCGATTACCAGACAGTGAAACCTTCTCTAATTTTTAACAAATTATAATACGACGCTCAAGAAGATTCACGCAAAATTTCAAAAAATTCTCTTAGAAAAATTATATTTGATCATTTTGTCGTTACTTTTTATATACTTTTATGATTATGGCGATAGAACCTCGTTAAATGGCATATTAAAAGTAACTTTTGAGTATGTAATAATTTAACTTTATAATTTCTTTTTTTTTTAACAAATATGAATGCTTTAATGAGCATTCGAAATAAAATGCCGGATAATCTCGAGAGACTCGATACAAATATCGAATTACGCTTTCACTGCACTGCCAAGTATCATTCTAGAGTTTTCGTATCACTTTGTTTACAACTTCATTTCATACGTAAAAATGTTGCATAGCTTTTAAACCACTCGTAGCTTATCGTCAATGCATTCCAATGCTCAGGAATTGTTTAATCATTTATCAGTCTCAGCAGCGATGACTCATTGACATTCTGGAAAAAAACATTTATTCACACCCGAAAAACATTTTTATCACACCTTATGCCATCCATCTTGAAGTTTACGTAGTTTGAACGCAGCCACGATTCTTTCAATTTTTCTTCAAACTTCCTATTTTTCAACCATTTGAAAAGTTCGATCATTTTTACCATTGCAATCCGGAAGTGTGTAAAAATATATTATTCACTGGAAAATTTACTCCAATTTTGATGAAAGGAAAATCTTACCATTTATAAATTTGAGGAAAACACTTTTGGAACTGTCCAGAAATTTTCGGTGTTCAAGAAAGCTGATAAATAGTAGAAGTAAATGTTGATCTATTCAAACGATCCAAACTTTCGCGTGATCTAAATTTATTCGCTCTATCGGTAAACATTGAAATGAGTCTGAGCTTTGAAAGGCAATGAAAGTTCACGAGAAATCCTCTAGATGGCAGGTAATGTACGTTTCTGATTTCGCGGGAAACAGCTGCGCGCCGGCGACAGTGTGTGTTCGAGGCCCGTTTATTTGTCGTTTCTTGTCAATTATGGAGTTTAATTATTTTGTGTCAATCCGTCTTTGCTGGACTCACGTTTTACTGAATTCCGTGAAATTTGATGGACAAAAATACTGCGATTTACTGTTCGGTCGATTAATACAATTGAAGTGCAGAAGTGAAATGACAGCCTCGCGAGTTTTCGTTGTGAATTGGACGCTTTGTTGTTTCACGAAGCATGCAATAACACGGGATGCAACAGAAAATAGTGAATTTTTCATCTATCTTCGGAAGAACTTTCACGTTACTTAATAATTAACAGATATTTTTGTATAATAAAGTGAAAATAAATCTCATAAATATATTACTGATGGAAAAGTGACGAGGGGTTACGAAACTTGTCGCAAATAATTACAACTTTGGAACTCGTTCGATTTGAACACGAGACTTTATGAAGATGATTATTAATCTTTTTTTTTATCTTCATGAAGATTATTATTAATCCTTTGAATTCACACAAAATCTTACGAGGTCCAATGTTATTTCGTTACCAATTAACGAGGTTTTATCGAAATAATCACAATAGTACATACAAAGAAACGGCAAAATGAACAAATACAATTATTCCAAGATAATTTTTGGAAATTTTGCGTGAATCCTCTTGAGCGTCGTATTACAATGTGTCAAAAATTAGAGAAGGTTTCATCGTCTGGTAATCGAGATATTCAGTGTTTAAAATCGCAACTTTAACACGAAGTCTTATGGGAAGTGACGAAAAACGACGATATTTTACAATTAATAACTCGATTTCTGGACGGTCAAACTTTCTCTGATTTGACTCACAGTTGAGTATGACTTTCAAGAAGATTCTTACGAATTTTGAACAATGAAGCTTGGAATTTAACGAACGCATGAGAAACGATAGAACCTCCTCAATAGTATTTTCATTGTAAAGTAAATAAAACTACCCTTCGAGTTGAATTTCTTCAAAATAATCAATTATTAAGTATGTTTCATAACAAAAACCGAATATTCGTGTTCTCTCGCTCGTCACGAAGCCATTTAAGAGGATTGCTTTTCCGATTAAAGTCCATTTCAGTCAATTGTCACGGCGTTAATCAAAGTTTTCTTTCTCTTTCGTCGTCGTATGTGTAACTCGATCAATTCCGTCAATGAACTTGAACGAAGCGTTTGCGGTTTTAAGGAGATTATGTTTCTTCCTTTTGTTTTATTTCTAAGTTGATACCTCAGTGAATTATTTCGTATTACGAGTAAGTTGTAAACTCCTTTCCAGCCTGAATAATGGTTCAGCAAAAAAAATTACATATCCATTTTGAGAAATTTTTCAATTTCTCCATAATTCGCTCATCGATAATATTTTCAGCAGCGATTCGAAAAACATGAAGTTTAAATATCTTAAGCGCAGGAAATTTTATACAAAAAATTACGACGTTTTCAATGTGGCGTAAAACTTTATCGACGCAACGAAAATACTTCCCGAACACAAAATGTCACACACGATGAAAAAATAAAAATAAATATAAAAAACAATATCATTCAGAATTTTTACACAGTGAGCAGATAATCCTGCGAAATTATAAAAACGTAACTGCAGTAATTTTTCGACTATAATATTCCGTACGAGTGTAAATTATTGAAAACGATTATCCATGATAATATCTCAATGGACCTCCATTTGCTGTGTCATTTAATATCAGTGTTCGCGTTTCTCCCAAATTAATTTGATGATACGTTTGATAAATATACAATCACCGAAAATTCTCTCTCATGAAGCATCATATCGAATTACGAATTTTCGCTGAGTTGGTGCTCTGTATTTAATAATAATCAGGTCGCACACACAAATTCACAATTCGGTGCGGATTAACGATAATTATATGAAATTTGTTGTACCGCTTTGGACAATAAAGCCTCTTCGTTTGTTATGAAATTATTAGATTTACGTTAAACTTATTAAAAAAAAAAAAAATACAATGTACACAAGATTCGCAAAACATCTGTTCTCCTCGCATTCACATTCTTATGTAATCACTAAATAATCAGATACGTTCAAATAAACTTCTGCATCTTGTTTTTTAACGAACGTTTCTCATGCGTTCGTTAAATTCCAAGTTTAATTGTTTAAATTTCGTACGAATCTTCTTAAAAATCATACTCAACTGTGGGCTAAATTTGAGGAAGTTTGACCGTTTAGAAATCGAGTTATTAGTTGCAAAATATCGTCTTTTTTCGTCACTTCCCGTAAGACCTCGTGTTAAAGTTGCGATTTCAAACACTGAATATCTCGATTACCAGACGATTACGATTCCGAGATATTGATGATATAATCAAGGTGTCGAAATTTTATAATCAAGCTGATTAAATTTAGACGTAAATGGAAGACAACTTCGAATAAACATTCATGACAATTCGGGACTGAAAAAAGGTTTTTTTTTGGTCGGATTGTGGAGCGTTTCGTTGATAAAAATTTACGCGAATGAGACTTGAATTTTTTTTCTTTACGGATCTGAGTATCGATGTATTTTTATTTAACATTTCAAGTTTATTTTGAGTGCAGTAATTAAGGAGGTTCGATCGTTTCTCATGCGTTCGATAAATTCCAAGTTTGATCGTTTAAAATTTGTATTAATTTTCTTAACAGTCATACTCAACTGTGGGTTAAATTTGAGAAAGTTGGACCGTTCAAATTCTTCACACAAACCTTCTCAAATTTTTAACATATTATAATATGAAGCTCGAGAAGATTCACGCAGAATTTCAAAAAATTGTCTTGGAAAAATTGTATTCGATCATTTTGCCGTTACTTTTTATATTCCATGATGATTATGGTGATCGAACCTCGTTAAAAACGTCGCGTAATTTTACGAAGCAGAATCATACATTTAAAGATTTCGAAAAATCGTTTTTTCATCTCGTCTAAATTGTTTATTGTTAATAAACATCATCAATATTTTCGCACGATCTTTATGCAATCGTTTTATTTTCGTTATGCTCGAAAATATCATCAATAACTTATTAAATAATAACTTCGAAAGTACAGACATCAATAATGAATAATTTATTGAATCAGTCTTATGAAAATCTTTGTGGTTCATAATCCTTAAGTAAATATTAAAATATGTTTTAAAGGAGCTTTGGAAAGGCTAAATGTATGGCTTTAAAAATAGAAAGATACGTTTAAAAACTACCTCGTTTTCCGCATCATTCTGACAAATTAAGTTCAGGGGATTACTGCGAAGTTTAATCCTTTGGCGAGTTATTTATTATTCGTAAGCACAACATACATGTGGAACGAAACTCCCAAGAAACACGTTACATCAATTTTTAATGTGCTTTGAAAACGAACATAATTTCTCAGCAGGCAAATAAATTCGCTGGCATTTTAAATCACGTGCATATTAATTCATTAAAGTCACTGGTATGCAAAAATGAATCTTCACACAACATTCAAACTGCAATGTAATTACGTCTCTCTACATATTTTTACTCAAGATAATAATTTAAAAGTATTTCAACAACGGAAAACCAGAAATTCTAATTTCATTGGTTCAACGAAAAGCTAATAAAAGGTACAATGTAATTGTACAGAAATACGTTCTGAGGGAACGAGTTATCGGATAATTAGAGGCATTTAATTTATACTCGAGGCAAGTGACACTTTCAATTGTTGCTTATTAAGGTAGTTCTATCGTTACATCGTTTTTAAAACATTTTGTTGAAAATTTGGATAAATCTACTTTAATGTCATATGCACCCGTGTAATTAATTTTATAAGGTTTCACCAAGCGGAACGTTCAGATATTTATTGGTAAAAATCACAATTTTCGGTGATTTCTCATAAAAGTTCGTGTTAAAAGTTACATTTTCATCAATAAATATTTTGGCCCCTACATGGTGAAGCCTTCTAAAACTTTGCACACATTTGAATGCAACATCAAAGAAGCTACATTCAGTTTTTCAAGAAATTCTAAAGAAAAAAATGTTGGCAATTTTTGTAATTATACAGCAAGTACATATTACCTTGGACGACCTTGAATTTGGAGGATGTTGTTCTTTAGTCAATTTACAACAACTTTTCTTTATTAACTTATGCCCGCAAACCATTTTGTATGTGAGAAAAACTGAAAAAAAAATTTTCGATATGAATGTCACGATAGAACTACCTTAAAGTAAATCTTTTTCTACAGAACTACTACAAAATTTTACGAGATTTTTTTCACACTTTTTTGTACTGTGGTTTTTGTTGAAAAAAAAACGACAAAAAAAAATCAATCAGTTTTAAGTTTATGAATTTTTAGTTGATACCTAATCAACGAATCCAAAAACCACCGGAGGAGAAAAATCTTCCAGGAGATTAAACAATCTTAGCGTATCGCATGCTTCTGCCTGAAATTGTGAATGAAAAAAAAAAAAAAAAACTAAACAACCCAATAAAATATTTGTTTGAGCGCAGCATTATGGAGATTAATTTTCAAAGAACCCACAACAGCCACTTATTATATTACTATCACGTGTACAAGGAGTTTTCGGTTTCTGCAAATATGATTATACTTGAAAAAATGGGTTTGCTTATCACTCATACATAGAGGTTTTACGTCTTTATGTGAAACATTCCGTCAATGCCCGGATTGTTGACACTGACGATAAGAAGTTGTGATGGGATGCAGAAAATTATGTATGTACGAGAATTGACAGTCGAGCTCGAACGTCGATCGTGGAAAAGTCTTAATGTCGATACTTTCAAAATCGCAGTAACCGTTCGTATGAAAAAAAAAAATCACTAGTGTAGTTAAAAAAGTAAAAGAAAATGCTGATTATTGAGATGCAGAAAAGTGAATAAAATTGTCAGAATAACCATTTCTATTTTGTTTAGTAAGTAAATTAGAACGATTGTGTCAATCATTATTTTTCAATCGAAATATTTTGAATAAAAATGTTAAATTCAATTTCTCAATCGAATGACGTAGTTCATCTGTCATTTTTCTTAAGTATCAACAACCGAGACATGACATTCAAACTTTTAAACTTTTAATCAGTTAAAAAAAAACTTTAATTCGGAAAAAATGAAATTCCTAACTACATGCAACTAGTACACTGTCACTAAAACTTCCATTTGAAAAGTTTCGGTACAAGTCATACGAAGTAATAGTTCAGCTTCGCTTTTTATTCATTTGCCGCTCAGTTTTATGCAACCTTCACATTTTCACCTCACGAATAATGCAATTTTTCTTTCCTTCTGTTTTTTTCTTTTTATCTTCTCTTCCAACTATTTTTAAGGAGTTTCGGTACAAGTCATACAATGTAATAGTTCAGCTTATCTTTGGAGAGAGTCAGACCGGAAAATTCTACTGTTCTAGAGCAAAGCGCTGACTTCACACAACAAAATTTCGTATAAAAATTACATGATTACTGAAAAATTGATCGTTTTTATCGACAAAAAAAAAGAATAATTAATAAACGGCGTAGACGAAATATTTCAATTTCTGGTGGCATAATTGTAATAATATTTTGAGTGGTTTGACAGTTTTTTATAACCTTTTTCCATTTTTTCGTATTGTTTCATGCACGTAACTGAAGTTTAGGGATAGCGTAGGCATGTCTCAATGTTAAAAAGTCACTTTTCATTTGCGAATTTTGTGGGAACAGTGTAGAGAATCGTTTGGGAAGTTGGAGGACATATTGAGGATAAGTCAAAGAACGTACTGTAGAAATTTGAATGAAATGGTTACATTTCGTCACTTCTATCGAAACGCCTTAATACCTTTTCTGAAAAAATGATAAAACATTTATTTTTAGCCTTTTTTCGGTGAAATCAACTGATCTCCATCGTTCTAGCGATTTCTCGTCGATAGTGAATGAGACTTGACTGAAAAAAATGTATAAACATTACAAATAATTGATGAATTTTTCACGTTAGATATTTACGTGGTGGAATCATGTCATTTATCAGGTCTCCATTCGGTTGCGCGTAATTATTTTTAATAGTAATGATTATGATGTTCTGGTGACCGGAAATAAAATGACGGATTTATTTCTATAATTTTGTTGTTGTTCTAATCCCAAAAGACGACTTTAGTTGTACTCTTGCAATTAGCGTCCTCGCACTTAAGCTTCTTGGGTTTGTCCTGTGTACTACGGGTGTGTGTTGGAATACTTAATTATAATTACTAATAATAAGATTAAGGTCAATTGGACGCGTGGTGAAGTGAGCTCGACGTAATACGTCGATCGGCCGTCGTTCGTTTTCATTAGATGGGGATTAAGCGATGTCGAATAAATAGGGTGAACAAAGTGCAACGAGAATCATATTAAGATTCGTCGCGTGCCACTGTGAACTCGCGATCTCTGTTAGAAAGTGCATGGATTTTGTGCTAAACGAAATGGTGCAATGAGGCTCAATTGTTACGGCGCGTTTACTCCAAACGTGAAAACCAAGCGAAAAATTTATTTTATAAAAAAAACAAAATGAAAGTAAGATGAATAGATAAACTCGATATTTTGAACGATCCAATCTTTCGAGTCTAAGGTAGTTCTATCGTGACATTCATATTGAAAACTTGTTTTTCAGTTTTTCTCACATACAAAATGGTTTGCGGGCACAAGTTAATAAAGAAAAGTTGTTGTCAATTGACTAAAGAACAACATACTCCAAATTCAAGGTCATCCAAGGTAATATGTATTTGCTGTATAATGACAAAAATTGCCAACATTTTTCTCTTTAGATTTTTTTGAAAAACTAAATGTAGCTTCTCTGATGTTGCATTAAAATGTATGCAAAGTTTTCGAAGGCTTCACCATGTAGGAGCCAAAATATTTATTGATGAAAATGTAACTTTTGACACGAACTCTTATGAGAGACTACCAAAAATTGTGATTCTTACCAATAAATATCTGAACGTTCCGTATTGTGAAAGCTTCTAAAATTAATTACACACGTGGATATGGCATTAAAGAAGATTTATCCAAATTTGCAACAAAATCTTAAGAAAACGATGTAACGATAGAACTACCTTAAGACTTTTTAGTCAAGACTTTTAATTGTACAATTATTAAAAATAAATACGAACTTGGGAGTTCGAAAACTAATCATGAACATCGAGATTTCACGCGTCAAATTTCTTCCGATTGGTTTTATTATTTATTGTCATAAATGTCTGGCTAATTGACAAACGAGAATGAGGGAAATGAGCGGTGAAATAATTAATGGAATTTGTAGATTGATTTTTTTTCGAAAAAAGCTTTAGATAACGGTTCACAATTTTTTATTTATTATTCCATCATTTTAGGAAAGTTGGTTTTTGAAAATTAGCCGAAATTTCTTGATGTCACATCGCGCGTATTTTTTTTTTTGTTTTGTTTTGATAAAAATATCTTTATCTTGTCATGCCTCGAACTGTAGACATCACTCAATGCGTTATACGTTAGTTGAAAAAATGTAGAGTCATCGATGGTAGAGATAACGAGCAATCGAAGGTATAGGGGCATCATCGTTAGTGATCTTCGAACAATGGTGACTCAGGTACAAATTACATAGTTCCGATGTATGTAATAAAAATATTTGGAAGTGAAACTAACCCACGAGTCGTCTCTGCATATTGTTGATTAATTCATCTTGACAAATTCTTCAGGTCTTTTCCGTTTAAACAGTGAAAAATAATAATAGAAATTTGGACAATACTCCAAGTTTATCGCGTAAATAAAATTCATTTGATTGATTATTTCTATCAACTGATTGGAATCAATAAATATTAATACAACGCCAAACATTTAGGAGACTGAGCGGATAAAAATCGGAACCATAATTATATTTCAGTTGCCATAATAAAAATGTCTATTATTTACATGCATAATTAGAGAAGCGAGGACTGGAACAACAATAATAACAAAAGGTTAAAAAAATGACATATTTTTCGAGTCGAAACTGTTTTAAATAATCTAAAAAATGTATAGCACGTGGATTAAGGTGGTTCTATCGTGACATTTATATCGAAAAATTGTTTTTCAGTTTTTCTCACATACAAAATGGTTTGCGGGCATAAGTTAATAAATAAAAGTTGTTGTTAATTGACTAAAGAACAACATCCTCCAAATTCAAGGTCGTCCAAGGTAAAATGTACTTGCTGTATAATTACAAAAATTGCCAACATTTTTTTCTTTAGATTTTTTTGAAAAACTAAATGTAGCTTCTCTGATGTTGCATTAAAATGTATGCAAAGTTTTAGAAGGCTTCACCATGTAGGAGCCAAAATATTTATTGATGAAAATGTAACTTTTGACACGAACTCTTATGAGAGACTACCAAAAATTGTGATTCTTACCAATAAATATCTGAACGTTCCGTATTGTGAAAGCTTCTAAAATTAATTACACACGTGGATATGACATTAGAGAAGATTTATCCAAATTTCCAACAAAATCTTAAGAAAACGATGCAACGATAGAACTACCTTAAATTCGATGAGTGAAATATATTCAATTTTTCACGTAAAAGTACGTCCCGAAAATTTGACACGATTTTACAAACACGAGCAAGGAGTGACCACGTGTAATCGTCATGCGATTCCAACGCTCTCCTCCTCTCTGCCCTCAACCGGTTGAGTTTTTTTTGGAAGATTTTTTGTTTGGGTGAAGACGAGCTAGGTCTCAAGTGAAGCGAGGATAAGAAAAATGAGCTAACGGGGGAGTCTCTGTGTGGGAGTCTCTCCACGTGTGTTATCTGACCACAATAGCGCTAAGATATGAACGTTTCGTAGCTAAATTCTCAGCCAGTTGGCGCTACAGAGATTATAAATATACAAAAACGTTACACGCGTTACTGGAAGTCGCGCCGACGCTCTATACACTTTATATGTATATAGATACATAATAGATATATTATATATACATGTTTATATATATTTATATAATATTGGGTCTGACGAGTATGCAATAAAGTGGGAAAACAAACGAGAAACTCGTCTTTTCTCATTAGTCGACGTCGGCGTAGTCGAATACGATCGAACGCGCATAACCAACGCTTACGTTTACGCATCTTTTTATTATCTTGTGTGGAATATCGGGCGCGATTTGTGTGATTTTATATATCTATATATTTATATATATAGAAATGTACTTTATTACGTTTTGGGATTAAAGGATTGTTACACACGTCATCATGCCAACAACAATAGACGCTCTGGTGAGCGTTAAATACTATTCTCAATGAAATTCTATACATATCTCCGCGTACCACGTGACGTGAATCATCTTTTCATAAACGCGAGAACGTGAACTTGACTTTATTAGACTCTGTGGCAACCGAGGATTTATCAAACGTTCTCGACTTTTCGGGATATTCAGGTTATGAAGAAAAACGTGGCTTTATTCTCGAGGCTTTATTTACGCATGCGTTTAACAGTGCCCTCTATTCGTGGATTTTTATCAACGTATCATTAGAGACAAACATGTTAGGTGAAAAATCAAATATTTCTATGAATTCTTTGAGGTTTATTGGTGTATCGTTTTCTTAAGATTTTGTTGACAATTTGGATAAATCTTCTCTAATGTCATATCCACGTGTCTAATTAATTTTAGAAGCTTTCACAATACGGAACGCTCAGATATTTATTGGTCAAAATCACAATGTTCGGTAGTCTCTCATGAGAGCTCGTGTTAAAAGTTACATTTTCATCAATGAATATTTTGGCTCCTACATGGCGAAGCCTTTTAAAACTCTGCATACATTTTAATGCAACATCAGAGAAGCTACATTTAGTTTTTCAAAAAAGTCTGAAGAAATAAATGTTAGCAATTTTTGTAATTATACAGCAAGTACATATTACCTTGGATGACCTCGAATTTGGAGTATGTTGTTCTTTAGTCAATTTACAACAACTTTTTTTTATTAACTTATGCCCGCAAACCATTTTGTATGTGAGAAAAATTGAAGAACATTTTCTCGATATGAAGGTCACGATAGAACTACCTTAACAGTTCTTCATAACTTCGAATTCGAACGTTATTGGATATTTGAATGAGATTATTCAAGTTTCGATGGGAATGGGACTGTCATTGCTAGATTAAATTTAAAAAAACTTCAAAATAGATGGTTAAACATTTTTTCATCGTAAATATATCAGTTTTAGAGTTATCAAGTTTCACCTAATTCTACGAATATCTGAAACGTGATTTACAAATCTTTTTCATAATATTGTTGATTGTTGTGGCATTAAATTGATCTTAGTCCCAATTTTGATGATATCGAAGTTGTTGTTGAGGAATCACTTCAATTTTTATGCTTTATCTGTAGTTTGTCGTATATTTAGGGAGGATCAAAGTTTTATCTTATATTTAAATTAAGGAAGGATTTTATTTGAGGAACTGTTTGCCTTCAAATTTGAATAACAGAACTCTGGAAACTTAAGATCCGTTTTAAGTATTTTTATTCCTCAATATTTATTTGATCAAAATCCGGCTCATAATTTAAAAAAAGTAAAATGGCAGTAACTACAACCATTTTCAAAAACTCGAATGATATACAAAAAAAAAGAAATACGATATGGAGATACATTCAAATACAAACGAAAATTTTAGCACAAATAAGTCATCGCAGAATGTTTCGAGTGACGTTCCCTCAGTTCAAGGAAAAATCCTTCATCATTAACAGTTCTTCGTAATTACTTTCGCATGATCAAAGTACTGCAGTACGAGAAAGAAAACGTTTAAGCGTTTAGTAGCTGTTTAAGTTCTCGAGATTAATTCTCCATCGTTTCATCTTTGTATACTCTTCACCTTTCCAAGGATTTTCACGCTCAATGCATTTTTTTTTTTTAAAGCTCGAAATGCGCGAGGAAGATCCAAAGGTACAAAACTTGGAAATGGAAAGAAATTCCAATCGAACACAGTGGAAACAATGGCTCGCTTCGATTTCGGGTAAATTTCATGAATTTACAATGATCAAAGCTTCCTTTTTATTATATTCTATAAAATTTATAATTTTCTACATTGGTCACAAAATTTATCCAAGTATTGAATAACCTACCGAAAAAAACGTATCACCAGAAAAGTGTTGTGCAGCTGTTTTTGTACTTAACAATGTGTTTATACAATTTAACTTTGTATTCATCAATGGAAAAAAAAAAATCTACAATATTTTGTTAATCGTTCAAAAAAGCACTGCCCACGGAATTTGGATTCGTTAATAATTTTGTTTACACATCTCCAAATTATGCTGTCAGCGGGTTTATTTATCTTACGAAACTTTAACTTTACGCCCATTCTCATAAATGACATCAACAGTTTCTATTCATTTAAGGAATTTCGGTACAAGTGATGAAATATAACCATTTCATTCAAATTTCTACGGTACATTTTTTGACTCAACCTGAATATGTCCTCCAAGTTTCAAAACGATTGTCTACACCGTTTCCACAAAATTCTCAAATGAAAACTCACTTTTTAACACAGAGACATGACTACGCTATCCCTAAGCTTCATCAGTTACGTGCATGTAACAATACGAAAAAATATGAAAAAGGTTATGAAAAACTGTCAAACCACTAAAAATATCATTAGAATGATGCCACCAGAAAATGAAATAATTCGTCTATATCGTTTTCTAATTATTCATTTTTTTGTCAATGAAAACAATCAATTTTCCAGTAATCATGTAATTTTTATCCGAAATTTTGTTCTGTGAATTTAGCGCTTTGCTTGAGAACAATATAATTTCCCCCTGATTCTCCCTAAAGATAATCTGGACCATAACATTGTACGAACTGTACCGGAACTCCTTACGCCAAAAACTCAGAAACCCCAGTAAAAAAGCGATGTCTAAACGATTTTTCAGCTACCTTATCAATGATAGCAGCAGGCACAGTGTACGGTTGGACGACAACGATCCTGACTCGTTTATTGCGAGGCAAGGATGTCCCGATGACAATAACGAACGACGAAAGTTCCTGGATAGTGTCATTGACAGTGATTGGCTCGATGATCGGTCCATTTTTGGGTGCATGGTTAGCAACGAGATACGGAAGAAAGTTCAGTCTGATGTTCAGTAGTATTTTTTACATAATCGGTTGGATAATAGTGTTGGTAGGAAAGGACGTCGGAGCCTTGTACGCTTCGAGGATAGTTTTGGGTATCGGGGTCGGAATGTCTTACACGACGAATCCAATGTACGTGTCAGAAGTTGCGGACACGAATATAAGAGGAGCACTAGGAACTTTGATCGCGGTGAACGTATTCACCGGTTCGTTGTTAGCCTGTTGCGTGGGTCCTTGGGTTTCGTACACAGTTTTAGGTTTAGTTATGTTATCAGTGCCCATCGTATTTATCTTCACGTTCATATGGTTCCCGGAGAGTCCATATTACTTAGCGTCAAAAGGGTTGAACGAGAGTGCAACGAGAGCATTGATTTTTTTCAAGGGTATAAAAGACCCTGAAGAAGCGAAGCAAGAGCTGGCGAACGTGCTGAAAAACATCGACGAAAATCGGGACGAATCGAATGATCGTCGCCTGAAATTGCGGCAACTGCTATCCCCGAACAACAGACGGGCTTTTTTTATCGTGATTGGACTGATCGTCGCCCAACAGTTGAGTGGAAGTTTCAGCACGATGCAATATCTGGAAACTCTCTTCAGCAACACCAACATCGGCATCGACTCAAACATCGCGACCATAATCGTACTCGCCGTTGGACTCATTTCCGGGGCCCTGTCAACCGGACTCGTCGAAGGCGCTGGACGGAGACCACTTCTGATCGTCTCGACCCTCGGATCCGCACTTACTCTTGGAGTCTTGGCCGTTTATCTTCTTCTTGATTTTCACAAAGTCGATCTAACTTACATCAATCTTCTGCCCGTTGTCGATGTCATACTCTTCCAAGTCGCGTATCAAGTCGGTTTGGGCACCTTGCCGAATGCTCTGATTGGCGAACTTTTTCCAACCAGTGCCAAACACATCGCCGGGGCAGCGATCACCATTTCTGACGGGATCTTGGGCTTCGTGGTGTCCAAATTGTATCAAGTCATTCGCGATCATGTCGGTAATCTCAACATCGTTTACTTCATTTTTTCGGCATCGTGCTTCGTCGCCTTATTATTTGTTTTCATTTATGTTCCCGAAACGAAAAGCAAAAGCTTTGGTGATATACAAAATGAACTTTCGAAAAAGGCATTCGGGTTTCGGAAAGTACGAAAAAACTCTGAACCGGCCGTGGCGTGAATTCTTTTTTTTTTTTAGAATTATCAAAGTACTGTTGAACAAAAAGAGACTGACTAATCGAACCGATGATTCCAGTGGGAATGGAACAATCTTTGGTCGAGGAAGTGAATTATTGAAATGTTTGTTATTAAATTTATTAAACTTTTGCTCAAATTGAGAAATCGTATACGAATAAATTATATTGCAATTTAATTGAAAATGACTATGAAGATGAGTATAAATATAGTTGACAGTGGAATGTTTCTTCAGCTGAAAATGATTGGAACGTGTGGAAAATACTCAAATGGTTTTACAGAACCATCCATCGCGAGAATACAAAGACTCGTCATTTTTGTTTACATACACATTTTTTTTAAGTGGACGGTTTATTAACGAGGTTCTATCACCAGAATCATAATCATACATAAAAAGTAACGGCAAAATGATGAAATACAATCGTTCCAAGATCATTTTTTGAAATTTTGCGTGAATCTTCTTGAGCATCGTATCATAATGTGTAAAAAATTAGAGAAGGTTTCACCGTCTGGTAATCGAGATATTCAGGGTTTAAAATCGCAACTTTAACACGAGGTCTCATGGGAAGTTACGAAAAAATACGATATTTTACAATTAATAACTCGATTTCTAAATGGTCAAACTTCCTCAAGTTTAAGCCACAGTTGAGTATGACTGTTAAGAAGATTCATACGAATTTTAAATAATAAAAATTGGAATTTATCAAACGCATGAAAAACGATCGAACCTTCTTAAGTGGACAGTTTATTAAGTGGATGATTTTCCTTTGTACAGATGTGTTGTCGAGTGGTTGACAATATTAGATTATAGGATTTATACTCAAATGCTTTTTTTCTACAACAATGATGTAACTCTTATTGTCCAAATAAATGAATAAATACGACTCGCTATGCTCCAAATACAACGAAATATTTAATCTGCATTTTCCTCTGTAGGGAAATCAATTCACAATGCGTGGAAACTTGGAACTAAACTTTTATTGTTAAAAATAGAACGATGAAAATAAAGTTTCAACGGATGTTCGTAATTACGAAATGACATTTGAAGTTTTCAAGGGGTTTTATGTGATGATGTTTGTTTCGCCTTGGGATGCGGACGAAAGATGCTTTCTGCCTATCGAGCGCTCCTTCACAATGGTGGGTCACTTTACTTTTTAAAACAAAAATTTTTTAATTAGCAGCGAGAAATTTCATTAGTTTTAAGGTCGTTCTATCGTGACATTAATATCGAAAAAATGTTTTTCAGTTTTTCTCACATACAAAATGGTTTGTGGGCGTATGTTCATGAATAAAAGTTGTTGCAAATTGACTAAAGAACGACATACTCCAAATTCAAGCTCATCCAAGGTGATATGTACTTGATGTGAAATTACAAAAATTGCCAACATTTTTCTCTTTAGATTTTGTTGAAAAACTAAATGTAGCTTCTTTGATGTTGCATTGAAATGTATGCAAAGCTTTAGAAGGCCTCATCATGGAGAGGCCAAAATATTTGTTGATGAAAATGTAACTTTTAACACGAGCTCTCATGAGAGACTCCCGAAAATTGTGATTTTTACCAATAAATATCTGAACGTCCACTTTCTAGAATTGATTACACACGTGCATATGATAATGAAGAAGATTTATCCAAATATCCAACAAAATCTTAAGAAAACGATAATACTAATATTGATCTAAAAATATTTGGATGTAAATTATGAGCCCACGAAGTGACATCATTTTACAGATTTTCTGCATTGCGGTCAGTTTCCTTTTTATCAAAAAGCACTCAATGGACAGACGTAATTTTTTATCAACTGCCAAGCTCACATAATGAACATAGTTTCGTTGATCAAGCGCTTTTCTGTGAAATATACCTTTTTTGATAATCATGCAACTTCGGGTTCGGTATAAAATTTAAAAAAGTTCAAACTGAAACGTCGAGTATTGCTCGAGAATCAAAGTAAGCGATAGGACATTTATAAATAGTATTTTATAAAAAGTACGTAGATTCATTGAACACTTATCAGCGAAACCAATCTGAACTAATTTTCAAAAAATTCCAAAGCCACATTATTTTGTGGGCTTGTTTTTACGAAATTTCTTCCAAGTATAGTTTTTTCTATTTTTTTTTCTGTAATGCTATGAAAAGAAAGCTGCAAAATGTAGAACATACATTTTTATGGAGATGTAGCAATTCGCAGTCTCTCGTGACTAGTTTAAGGTTCGCAGAATATTTCATAGCGTTTTATTTTCAGTCTTTTTACGATCACCACAAGAATTGTTCTGTTGCACGAAGAGATCGAATGCGTGCAAGTTGTCATTCTCCCGATATTTTCGTCCGTGGAACACATCGGATATCGACTTTTGACTATAAAAATAGAGTAAATAACAAAATGTGACAAATACATTCGGCCCTAGAGTGTGTATATTGGGATAAAAAAAAAAGCAACTGCGAAGTGTCGAGGGAAAATAAAAATGAAGGCGTCGCAAGGAGGAGCATCGAGATAAATAAATAAAAATGGAACTGTTTATTGGAAGGAAGAGAGGATACGAAGAATTCGATCAAAGGACCAGGGTTCATCAGGAAATGATAGAAAAAAGAGAATGAAGAATCGAGAAAAAATCAGTCTTCTTCGTTAGACGAGCGCGAGACGGAAAGAGCAGCCGAAAAAAGAGCGTAAAAAAAAGCTCTTTGAAACTAGTAGTAGCAACAGCGAATGCTCAGATGTAAAGAAAAGCCCCCTCGAGGAGATTTTTTTACATGGAGGTAAAAAAGCAACGTTCGGTATATCGTGTTCGGTAGTTCTTCGATGCGAAGCATGAGATAGGACACTAAAACAAGAGAAATAAAGTATTCTGTTGGTCGGTCAGATAGAAACGTGTTCGGAAAGCGTGAACAGAATATTCGACCTCTCGCACCAACTGAATTTTCGTATCCTCGTAGCTTTTTCAGCTGTAACTGTGTCTCTTGGTAAATAAAGTGGCGAAAGTGCAGCACTTTGGCTTCCTTGACTGCTTTCGTCACTCGAGATTCGTTCATGTGTAATTAACAATCCTCATCGTTGATCTCTTCGCCGTAAGGAAAAGGTCATCAAGCCATTGAAATTAAGGCTCATACTGACGAAAAGCTGGCACGAGTACTCGGAGAAAAAATCTCATAATTTTTAAAAGTTTTTCTGGAAAAAATTACCGTGCTTTCCGGTAAACCTCATGAGCACTGCCAGCTGTGGAAAAATTATGAAAAGGTTTCAAAATTATTCTTAGATGTACAACACTGAACTCTGATAATAGGTTCTGACCTTCACGTGCACACAAAGTGTCGCTCTAGGTCTCTTCCCATCTCCCTTTCTAAGAGAGCACGGTCAACATTTCTCCACCGTCTTGGATCAATTTCCAATAAGACCATCAATGTTTCTGCGGTCGCAAATGAAAAATTTGGAAGCTTGGATTTTGACTGTGCTGCTTATGAAAAATTCGTTATTATATTTTAAAGTCTATGATTTTGAGAGCCATTCTTTCTGAAATGTGTAATAAATTTTCTGTAACGACGGATGAAAAATAACGGCGCTGTATCAGAAAAATGTATCGTCTCATTTTTAATTTTGTGCTGCGAAATACATTTTCTCTTAAGCAAAATAGCTTGGCTTGAATTTTTTAATTCCGATCAGAGGAAGGGTGCGTGGAAAAATTTCACTCTCACTTTCCCGTAATGACTGATGAGCTGCCATGGGTGCGATAAATAATTGCGAAGATTGAATGCCAACATTTTTCCAACCATTTAACCAATCGGTGTTGGCTAAAACTTTCTTAACTCCGATCGGCCCGGCTTCCAAAAAACAAACGAAATCTCCATATCCCTCAAAATATATACCGCGAATGAAGTGAGACACGATTCTCGATTTTGAATTAATTTTTGCATCGATGGTCATCGGTAACGGAGGTTATTTTGAATTATTCCGAAAATCAATAAAGTTTCTTCTAAATAGTTTAATTTATGAAAACTTTATTTGTATTGCGATGTACTCAAACGGTATTTAATTAATTTCATTCCCAATGTTGATTAGGCGTCCAATCAATTTCGATAAAAATTTGATGAAAAATTGTATATTCTCAAAATTTTTGCTACGCCCGTTAGAGTAAGAATTTCACTATCAACGATAAAAAACTTTTATTGAGCATGAAATTTCAACATTCCATCATGGGTGCCTCAGCTTTGTCACTTCATAGTTAAGCACAGTTTGTCTAAAAGCTGGTGGTCCATTATTTGACTCGATAGAGGTCCCGAAATTCTCTACAGATTCCGTTCAACTTCGGTGAACCACGTTTATGGTTGCGTTCGCGATACAACATGTAACTTTCGAACAATTCACAGAGTAATTCCGTCCCAAGAGCCATTTGAGCGTTGACTTCGTACGATTCAGCATCAGTGTTGGTGGTGAATTTCTTCAGACTCCGTTAACCCAATAATTGCCGATGATGATCGAATGAAATATCAATAACGCTCCAATAATGGATTGTCACGTTTTTAAATTCATTTTTCTAACCTTATCGTGACACAGGAAAATATAGCAAAATACAATTTCTTAAGGTGTTATTTCTATAGTTTTATCGTATTCTTAGGATATTGTTGAAAGTTTGGATAAATCTTCTTTAATGTCATACGCAAGTGTGCAATAAATTTTGGAAGGTTTCACCAAGCGGAACGTTCAGATATTCATTGGTAAAAATCACGATTTTCGGTAGTCTCTCAAAAGAGCTCATCGTGTTAAAAGTTACATTTTCATCAATAAATATTTTGGCTCCTACGTGGTGAAGTCTTCTAAAACTTTGCACACATTTTAATGCAACACCAAAGAAGCTACATTTAGTTTTTCAAAAAAATCTAAAGAAGAAAATGTTTGCAATTTTTGTACTTATACGGCAAGTACATATGACCTTGGATGACCTTGAATTTGGAGTATGTTGTTCTTTAGTCAATTTACAACAACTTTTCTTTATTAACTTTTGCCCGCAAACTATTTTGTATGTGAGAAAAACTGTACAACAATTTTTCGATATGAATATCACGATAGAACTTCATCTGGTTCGAGAGCATCGCGGGATACAACCGATTACACGCTAGAGTATGTACAAGATAAAAAAGACTAAAGATTTTTGGATAAAATGTGGTCCAAACGAAAAGTACGGAGTAGAGACAGTCAAGGAAGCTTAGAGAGATGAATAAAACCGAGATTTAAACGACAAACGCCCCTTCGTGCAAGTCTGTTTATGATCCAGTAACCGGAAATCAGAATGGAAGCACGGCGCCAAATCTTGGAAACCTCTTAACGATCGTACCATTCGGGTGACGATTGTACAAACCCCTTCCAAATCCCTCGGTCTACCACAACGACGAATGTGCCATGGCGATTAAAGGTACGTGTTCCATGAAGAACGCGCTTCCGGGAAATTCCACTATAACCATCGAGGGCCGCAGTAGCTAGGTTCGAACGTTTCTCATGAAATACGAATTACGAACCTTCTTAACAGTCATACTCAACTCTGGGTCAAATTTGAGGCAGTTTGGCAGTTTAGAAATCGATCTATTAGTTGTTAAATATCGTCTTTTTTCGTCACTTCCCATAAGACCTCGTGTTAAAGTTGCGATTTTAAACACCGAATATTTCGATTACCAGACGGTGAAACCTTCTCAAATTTTTTACACATTATAATACGACGCTCAAGAAGATTCGAGCAGAATTGCAAAATATTATCTTGGAAAAATTGTATTCGATCATTTTGCCGTTATGGCAAAATAACTTCGTTAATATCTCAAAATTTGAGAAAAAATTATTCAACCAATTGCTCTAATTGAAGCTTGTCCGATTGAAGTCTGTTTTCGACCGTTCGAATTTATCGTAGAAAGGATGAAGATATTGTGTGGATCTGACCCGGTCAAGAGGACCCTTTCATCTGGCAAATTGGTTTCAATTCATCGAAATTGTTGTTTAAGAAATAATAATAAAGTATTCACTCATCATTATTGACTTTTCAACCATAATTCCTTCTGAATTGAATGAACATTGTTACAATACTTACAGGGTGATTTTTTTGCTCGCGCTTCGAGTCCCCAAATTGAATCACAAGAAGGAAAAGAAGGAAGGATCGTAAGGAAATTAAATGCTGAGCGAACAAAAAAAAAATTGTTGATAATGTGATAAACCATGAAATGCGATAATTAAAAACCCAGGATTTCTTTTTCACTGCGAAACCTTAAACTTCGACATATTTTCACTCGTCTCAAATGATATATAGTTTTGTAATGTTGATTTTGTTAAAAAATTGAGGTAGTGTGATTAAAATGAATTCAACTCCATTAAATTGAATTAAAAGAATCAAATTTAGATAATAAATAGTTGAATAATTAAATAATTAAATAATTTAAATATTAACAAAGAAATAATGAATAAAAACTCCATTTCAATAAAAATGCTGTGAAATTAAAGAAATTCGTTGAAATACATTGTTTTTCATATCTGAATAAATGCGTTATTTATTCAACTCAACCAGATTTATCGCTACATAGCATACATTTACTCAACCTAGCCATTTATTTATTGTAATTAATTCATACGGACATATATTGTAGTTTATGCAAGTACGAATAGAACCGAATTGCAAATTTCTCGATAGTTCGTATCTTTGTTATTGTTGTGATAATTGTTAGTACAATCGTACGATGATGGATGATTCGAAACCGAAATCGAGAGGAGAGAGAGAGAGAGAGAGAGAGAGAGAGAGAGAAACAGAACAAACGGTTGATCAATAACGCAGAAATAATTGAAAGGGAAACCTGTGGAGATCGAAGTGGACGTGTTATGAGCCGCAGACGGAAAATCGAGATTAGAGATGCATATGAAGGCAAATTCTATAATTATATACATTAGGAAACACCGAATGAGAATGGACGTATCGCCTCGATTAGGCCTGCTGACTGATCCACATCGTCAATTGCTTGACATAATCGTGATATGGTTAGAGAGCTGGTTTGATGGATTTTCCATTAATTCAACTGGATGTTACGAAAAAAAAAAGGTCAAAACATGGGTTTGAACCCATAACAGAATTCTTGTGCTGTAAAAAAAATATTAAAAAATAAAAATAAAATAAAAATAAAAATAGAAATGAAAAAATAATTGAAAAAAAAAAAAAAAAAAACACGAAGAATATCCCACTTTAATTCACTTTCCAATATTGTATTGACAAATGCAGTTGAAAACGATAACAGCGAAGAATACAATTTTCAGAATATTTTTTGCTTGCACTCGAAAGTGCTTGAGCTTTTTTTTTTTTAATGGTTTCATTTCATGAGCTCAATGCTGATTTTAGTATACGGACAGGTTAAATAAGTTATAAAAGCTTTTTTCATGGAGTATAATTTGGAAAAAAAGGTAACGAAAAAAATGGTTGAGGAACAAAAAGCTTGTGCAGTTGAAAAGGAATTCACCATACGATGCATGTGTGGGTGTCATTTCTACGAGGCCATGCAATGCCCCGGGATGGGTTCCCTCGTTATCGAGAAAGATCTATGAATAATGCACGTGCCATGTGCGCTCCACTGCAAAGTATAATAGTCTATATGTTGAAGTATTCAAAAAAATACATACGTTATATATATTTTGCACTGTGTACTCAATTTTTATACTTCATACTTTCTGATTTGTGATTTCAAGTTTGAAATAGAAGTCTATACATATTATATTGAAACGGATGCTTAAAAAAAAAAAAAAAACAGACTTCGTATGACCAACGACGTGATGTGGAAATAAGTAAAAATATGTTCGAGGTAGTTCTGTCGTCACGTTCATATCGAAAAACTGTTTTTCAGTTTTTCTCACGTACTAAATGGTTTGCGGGCATAAGTTAATAAATAAAAGTTGTTGTTAATTGACTAAAGAACAACATACTCCAAATTCAAGCTCATCCAAGGTAATATGTACTTGCTGTAAAATTACAAAAATTGCGAACATTCTTTTCTTTAGATTTTTTTGAAAAATTAAATGTAGCTTCTTTGATGTTGCATTAAAATGTATGCAAAGTTTTGGAAGGCTCCACCATTTAGGAGCCAAAATATTTATTGATGAAAATGTAACTTTTAACACGAGCTCTTGTGAGAGACTTACGAAAATTGTGATTTTTATCAATAAATATCTGAACGTTCCGCTTGGTGAAACCTTCTAAAATTTATGACACACGTGCATGTGACATTCAAGAAGATTTATCCAAATTTTCAACAAAATCTTAAGAAAACAATATAACGATAGAACTACCTTAATCAACATAATTTTCTTTTCTTCAATTACTTTTCCTTGTAACCAAAAGTCCGATTTTCTACGTGGATAACAATGGAACTTGAAGTATTTGAACTCTTGAGTAACCGCAGTAACGAAGAAAAACTAGAAATTTTCTTGATTATGATTGAGCAGAACGAATGCTTTAATTTTCAAAAAAATGTAATAAAATTACTCGGTTGATGTAATAAGTCATACTGAACTGTTTTCAAGATTTTGATGTCCAATTAAATATTCAGTAAATGAATGTAAAAATTCTGTGATAAAAAAGTAAAATTGAACATTATTTAAACAGTTCAAGTAGCTGCATCTGCTTTTCATGTGGTCAACTCTGTGAGAATGATGCATAGCGCTTGAAATTTTATATGACGCTGGAAAATATAATACAATTTGCCAACTTGTCCCCGCATTCGAGAATTTCATGGTCATTTTTACCCAGAATTTCATATCAAAAGTAATTGCTTTGGTGTGTGTGCATGAACGGAACAGTTCAATCAAATATACACTGAGCCCAATTGAACTCCTCGTCGAATTCTCTCTCTCCCTTTTACGATTGTTCACCTTCACTAATCTCCAAGCCACTTCTCGACGTTTGTGTCAAACACACGACCAATTCTTCTTGTTCTCTCAATACGATAAATTACAGAATATTTATTGCTTTCTAGTGGCATTGGAGTGCGAATGGCGTAACCAAAAGAAAGAAAAAGAAATCGACGAAAAGAGATAGAGAGAGAGAGGGAGAGAGGGAGAGAGAGAAATAATACGAAAGTTGGAGAATTTTGCTGCCTGTTTATATAACCAGTAGAAACGGTTAACGTTGTTC
This sequence comes from Campoletis sonorensis, assembly GCA_013761285.1. Lineage (NCBI taxonomy): Eukaryota > Metazoa > Arthropoda > Insecta > Hymenoptera > Ichneumonidae > Campoletis > Campoletis sonorensis. The sequence goes on from JACEOJ010000084.1 coordinate 1,777,152, forward strand.
CCTTTATCGATCTGCTTCGAGGCAGGAAAAAAGTACTAAGATCGGCTAATTCGTACCTAATTTTTTTTCCGTTGAAAAAATAAGTAAAAACATGTATTTATATACGAATGCATTTCGGTGCTCACACGATCAGTGATTTCGAATTTTTTCATTATCATCAGAGCCCGCAAACGATCATAACAGTATAGGATTCCACAGAATATCGTTCTGAACATAATGAAATTATTCTTCAACGATGATCGATCGCCATAATCATAATAGTATATAAAAAGTAACGGCAAAATGATTAAACACAATTTTTCCAATATAATTTTTCGAAATTTTGCGTTAATCTTCTTGAGCGCCGTATTATAATGTGCAAAAAATTCGAGAAGGTTCACCGTCTGGTGATCGAGATATTCAGTATTTAAAATTGCAACTTTAACACCAGGTCTTATGGGCAGTGACGAAAAAAGACGTTATTTTACAACTAATAACTCGGCTTTCTAAACGGTCAGACTTCCTCAAATTTAACCCACAGTTGAGTATGATTGTTAAGAAGATTGATACGAATTCAAACAATTAAACTTGGAATTTATCGAACGCATGAAAAACGATCGAACCTCCTTAAAAAATTGAATACGAAAGCGTGTTTGAACAATCGGTAAAAAGTAAGTAAATTTTATTTTTGTAAAAATGTGCATAACTCAATAACCGGATACATCGGAGGATATTTATAGCAAGACGAATTTCGTTGCGGGATATCCGAAATATTGTATATCGCAAGAATTTATAGCGTGTAGTATGTTGAGAGTTCGCGCGAGCAACGAGAAAACAAGGTTTTGAGAAACGTTCGAGAAAAGCTTATACATTTAGGTGAAATATGTTTTGCACGAAAGCTCTCCGTTCATGTATGAACGACAATGCGTGCGTGTGACCTTGATATATAAATTGCGGCAGATAATAAAGGCCCAGTAGAATTTTGATACAAAACATCCATGTGAGGTTCACATAAAACTTAGTCTCGAAAGAGAGAAACGATCAACAAACACGAAAATTTATAGAGAATAAAACAAGGTGAGATTTTACTTGAAATATATAAGAGGAGCTTAACTTAAGTGTCCAAAAAGGCGGATAAACGTGGTCGATTCGAACACTTATCAGTGAGGACGATTACCGCGCGGACAGCGGCTCGGGATTTAGTTGCCTCGTAAAACTTGGCTTTACTACTGACCAGACACTGATTCATGTTGTTAAAGTGCTACATTTATTTTTGCATTTATAGGACGAGACTAACAAAGAAAAATCGAGAAACACACTCAACAATCAACATGGATATTTTTTAATCCTATGAAAAGAGCAATGTTCAAGAATATTTTCTTTCCTCGGAATTGAGTTTCATTCATATAGAGATGAAGAATGACAAAAAAATTGAAATCTACAAAATTTGAATAGATTTACGAAAATTGCTGTAACTTTTTTCCATCCGAAGCTGGGACCCCAGCCACCGCTCATTATCTTTATCGTGGAATTATCTTCAAATTTGTAATTAGTATTTTTCATTTATAGTCTTTTTTTAATAACATGAGAAATTTTAATGTAAAAAAAATGATGAAAAATTGAATTTTTCGCTTGGCCTTCCCTGAATAAATAATTTATCGGAATGCAATACGGCCTACGACCTATTCTGATTCATGGGCTTTATTCCTGTGAAAGATTTATCAAAATTGGTTTAGTGGTTTTCGCCTGAAAAGCGGCCAAACCCAATTTTCTCGAATCGAACGAAACTGTACATATTTATATTGTTTTCATTCTTATAATTTTTAGTACTATAATATTAGAAATGCAACAATCGATTCCAAAAATGTTTGTTCCCTTTTATTCTACAAAACTGCCGCTAAGTCGAAAATACTCCAAAAATTGATAAACGCATCCCATTTTTATAAAATTAAAACATAATATAATATTATATTTTATAAAATATTAACATAATAAAACAACATGGTTAAAGTTTTTTATAGATTGATCCCATCAGACTGCTAAGAAAATCAATAAAATTATCTCAAGACTTTTCATTATTTAAATAGACTAAATCGCACATTTTTCGATATTGATTAATCGAACTGATTTCTCATAAACTCTAGGATTATTTTCATTCCAATAGTTGATGGTTAAAATCATCGTAACTTGCGGATATTCTCCTGAACTATTTTTATTTCCCATTTCTATGTTCACTCACGTACAAACTTTTTTCTTTTTTTTTTTTCCAAATTCTCTTTCATGTCCTATACGATGATGAACAAACGTACTAGCAAAAATAAACTTTTATTTTTCCTACTTCACGTCGAGAAGTGTTAAAACCGCCGGGAATTTCTTTTACTAATACGAAACTTGTCATAAAGCTTGTGGGAACTTCAACATGAGACTTTTTACCACTCTGGCATAGTTGTGCTTGCCTCAAGACGACGCAACCTTTCAGGAAATTCACGCTAACACGTTTCAATGTTGACAATCTTATAGTGTGCTCAAACATGTAAGGGTGCATGTGTCGTTCATGGGAACATGGTTTTATCTGTGCAGTGGAGGAATTTTTATTACATTTATTATTTTTTTTTGCTCATTTCATAGAATGAGCCAAAAAAATCTCAATCATCAATATTCTCAGATTGGGAATTGAATTATAAACAAATCTAGACTTTTTCAAACAAACTTTGTTTTTACTGAGATAATTGTGCAACTATTTTATACTAACGATTAGGGTTTTTCTTTTTAATCGAATCTAATTGAGGACAAATTGTCTTCGTGTTGTGCAATGGGTTATTTGTATTCGGAAAAATAAGTTCTTGCTAAGAATAAATACATTTGTAGGTTCAGTGAAATTTATGTAAATCATTTAAGGAAGTTCTATCGTTAATCGTTTGCTCAAGATTTTGTTCAAAGTTTGGATGAATCTTCTTCAATGTCATATCCACGTGTGTAATAAATTTTAGAAGGTTTCACCAACCGGAACGTTCAGATATTTATTGGTAAAAATCACAATTTTCAGTAATCTCTCGAAAGAGCTCGTGCTAAAAGTTACATTTTCATCAATAAATATTTTGGCTCCTACATGACGAAGCCTCCTAAAACTTTGCGTACATTTTTAAGCAACATCAAAGAAGCTGCATTTAGTTTTTCGAAAAAATCTAAAGAAAAAAAATGTTCGGGATTTTTGTAATTATACAGCAAGTACATATTACCTTGGATGACCTTGAATTTGGAGTATGTTGTTCTTTAGTCAATTTACAACAACTTTTCTTTATCAACTTCTGCCCGCAAACCATTTAGTATGTGAGAAAAACTGAATAACAATTTTTCGACATGAATGTCACGATAGAACTACCTTAACATGAATCACGACGTGAATTAGAATTGAAAACACTGGCAACAAGGTTTGTTAAACAAAGTTGCATTTAGTCACACTGATTAGTCGATATCATAATATTAATTATAAACTTTCGAGATCCGTTTGCTCGTCATGTTTGCTTCTCGTTCAATTCATGTTTGACATTAATATATTCAATCATACGATACCTTTCTGATATACAACGGCATATCCCATGGGCAATTTCCCTGATGAATTTACATCAAACTTTGCGTCAACAGATGCTGCATGTTTGCTGCTTGCTCGGTATATTCAATGACTTTTTGTTTTGTACCAAAATATTTTCTCATTGATGATTCTTCGTGACCATTTTTGAATGACGTTTGAGTAAAAAGGAAAAAGATTTGTAGCGTAAGTCATCGATTCTAATGACTCCCAGAATGTAATTTGGAACAAGAGTGACATTTGATTAATTTTTTCAATGGTATTCAAGAAAATATAGTAATGTCTTAATATTTTTTTGAAAGGATGAAGAAACTTATTACTGAATACGGATGATGGAAAATAAATGACTGACAAAAATCGACTCGGACCACTTTTTTTCCGCATGAATTAGCACAGAATAATAAATCATCTGAAATGAAAATACGACAGGTTTCTTCCGTGGATATCGTTTCGCAAAAAGCAAAGATGTTGACATCTAAATGAGACAGCAGCGTCAGGCCGGAAACGCTAAGAATCCAAGAGCTCAGTGGGTTTATGAAATTACTGGATTCGTGAGCTACGTCCCTTGAGCCACGGACGACTATCGTCATATTCTTGGCTGTACTAATTTCCTACAGATTCTCCAAAGTTTGTTTCCAAACTTTTATTACGGCACAGAACATTTCGGGGTCCGTGAAGTTAACTCATTTAAAAAACAAAATGATGTTCCTTTTTGTGGCAACATCGAGGTCGATTTCCCATTGTTCGTCACAGGAGACTCGAATAGACAGTGAAATTCATCAGCCAGCAAAACTCCAAACAAATCACTTGTCAAAGGAAGTTTATAACGAGGTTCGATCGCCATAATCAGAATAGTGGTATATTTAAAGTAACGGCAAAACGATGAAATACAATTTTCCCAAGATAATTTTTGAAATTTCGCGTGAATCTTCTTGAGCATCGTATTATATTGTGTAAAAAATTTGAGAAAGTTTCAGCGTCTGGTAATCGAGATATTCGGTGTTTAAAATCGCAACTTCAACACGAGGTCTTATGGAAAGTTACGAAAAAAGACGATATTTAACAACTAAAAACTCGATTTCTAAACGGTCAAACTTCCTCAAATTTGACTCACAGTTGGGCATGACTGTTAAGAAGATTCATACGAATTTTAAATAATTAAACGTGGAATTTATCGAACGCATGAGAAACGATCGAACCTCCTCAATAGTATTTTCAATGTAAAGTAAAATAAACTACCCTTCGAGTTGAATTTCTTCGGAATAATCAATTATTTAGTATGTTTCATAACAAAAACCGAATATTCGTGTTCACTCGCTCGTCACGAAGTCATTTAAGAGGATTGCTTTTCCGATTAAAGTCCATTTCAGTCAATTGGCAGGGCGTTAATCAAAGTTGTCTTTCTGTTTCGTCGTCGTATGTGTAACTCGATCAATTCCGACAATGAACTTGAACGAAGCGTTTGTGGTTTTAAGGAGATTATGTTTCTTCGTTTTGTTTTCTTTCTAACTTGATACCTTAGTGAATTATTTCGTATCATGAGCAAGTTGTAAACTTCTTTCCAGCCTGAATGATGGTTCAGCAAAAAAAATGACATATCCATTTTGTGACATTTTTTGATTTCTTCACAATTAGCTCATCAAAAATATTCTCAGCAACGATTCGAAAAACATGAAGTTAAAATACCTAAAGCGAAGAAAATTTTACACAAAAAATTACGACGTTTTTACTGTGACGTAAAACTGTATCGACGCAACGAAAATACTTCCTGATCGCAAAATGTCACTCACGAGGAAAAAAAAAGAAAAAAAAACATTCAAAATTTTCACACAGTGAGGAGATGAACTGTTAAGAAGATTAATACGAATTTCGAACAATTAAACTTGGAATTTATCGAACGCATGAGAAACGAGCGAACCTCCTTAATGACCATGAGTAATCGATCCCCTTGCGTTGGTGGATTCGTTTTCTGTTGATAAAGATATATTTCACATGACGGAGTAATTTCTTCTTATGAATATTTTTCTCGAATGTTGACATCGCTTTGCTCGACTTTTTAAGTCGCAGTGACACAGTTGCCCTTACCATTTGTTATTTTTTTTACTAAATAATGATATTTTTACAAGTTTTAATATGAGACCGAATAAGGGGTAATTTCTTGTAACTCGATGATAAGACGGTTTTTTTTAATTCTAAATAACTGAAGCATATGACAAGCCGAGCCGAAAGAAAAAAGAATTCGAACAAAAGACGAGAAGAAAAGAAATTATGAAATAGCTTTTAATTAATTAACGCGCGATAATCGTCGACACTTCTCTGTGCATGTTTATTCTCATAAGATAAAGAAACCCGAGACTCTATTCACGAAGCAATTGCGAAGCGGTTGTAATTAATTCTCCTAATCCTTTTCCATTTCAACTTTTATATACGTTTAATCATAAAATCTTTAACCTCGTGAAATTTCAACCCCCTTTGTATATTTTCTTGGGTCCTTATCATCGCTCTTCTATCAAATAAAAATTTCTCTCAGAGTCTCCCTTGTATAAAATCATTTCTTGATACAGAATTTGAAAAACGATGCAGAAAAGAAAACGGTGAGTCCTACAAAAGGACTTCAACGTTTTTTAAATCTCCAGTTCGTTATGAAGAACTCCACAAATGGATACAAAATACATACGAATACGAACATTTTTATATCTACTATCAAATTTTCAATTCCAATTCAATAACTGTAAGAAATAATCTGTAAATATATAAAACTCAACTGCAAAATTCTGTTTAGCCGCTTTTCACGCGGAAACCACTAAACCAATTTTGATAAATCTTTCACGGGAATGAAGCCCATGAATCAGAATAGGTTGTAGGCCGGATTACATTCCGATAAATTATTTATTCAGGGAAGGCCAAGCGAAAAATTCAATTTTCCATCATTTTTTTTACTTCAAAATTTCTCATGTTACAAAAAAAAGACTGTAAATGAAAAAAACTAATTACAAATTCGCAGATGATTCCACAATGAAGAGAATGAACGGTGGCTGGGGTTCCAGCTTCGGATGGAAACAAAGTTACAGTAATTTTCGTGAATTTGTTCAAATTTTGTAGATTTCAATTTTTAGTTATTGCTCATCTCTATATACATAAAACCCAACTGCAAAATTCCTATAAAAAAAAACTATCGTACTCCCCAGCGCCAACTTCACGAGAATTAAAAAAACGCATAAATTGTTCTAAAACCAAAGGCAAAGTGAAATAAACAACAAATCTTACGGTTTCATAGGTTTCCTAGCGATTGATTTCCGACGAAACTTTATTTCTATATGTATCGAAACAGTTTACTAAAGATTTCGATAAGAATGACCCCAAACCATCGATATTTAATGTTTACAAAACTTATAAACAGAGACACCGATATAGAAATAGTTATTTATTGTCAATATAAATGACCTGTTACCAACTTCTCTTGAGGACTCGCCGTCAGCTAGCTGCGCAGCCGGTCTATAGTCAAACTCAAAACGAGATTAAGAAAGTTCATCCTCGTCACGACAACTGACAACCGTTTTGGTCTCTCACGGGACTTACTACTTTTATTCTCCTTTTTCTTCTTTTCAACTCTTTGACAGCAAACGTCTGTTTCTGAAACTCCAGGACTATCGAATTAGAGTTGGCGCCGTGTTTGTCTTCGTAAAAGTTTAAGAATAAAACCAAACTGAAATAAGAGATAGATGTTGAAATAACAAAAAGTTCGAGTACATAAAAAAGGGGGTCATTTTTTTGTGTTTGGGTTTGGATAAATTTTTTTTCTGCTCAGATTCACTTGAAATTTGGTACTTATGCTCTTCGACGAAATTGATGAGACACGTGTTCCGGGGTTTTTCGAAATTCGACCCCTAACGCGAGGGAGGGGACGGAGAATTTTTTTTTATGTTCGGATTTGGATTATTTTTTTTTCTGCTCAGATTCCTTTGAAAATTGGTACGAATGCTCTTTGACTAAATTAATTAGAGATACGTATTTCAGCGTTTTCCGTGATTTATCCATTTTGAGAGCAGATTCGAGGAGTGAAATACGATGCAAATGAATTTTATAGGACTTTTTATATCAAATTTTAATATCAGATGTCATATTTTTAATTTGTGCATTCTGATAGCAGGAAACTCAAAAGAACCAATGAATGATGTACTTAATTTTGTATTAACAAATCGTAACTTTACCAACACCGACAAAAAATGACCACAACCGCGAGCGAGTCGCGGGCGGAAGGCTATAAGATTGAAATACAGTATCACGTTAATATGTGACGTTTAAAAAATATGGACACGCAAAGGAATTATAATTTTTTCATGTCCATACACTACACATAACAAATAGTCCGTTTCCTGTCCGATGCTATTTACCATAAACATTCAATACTGCAACGTCCATGTGCACTGTTTTGCTTCTTTCTACCTCTTTTTTTTCTCCACCTCTTTGTCCCTTTTTCTTTCTCTTATTTTTCGACCTTTCGTTTCGTTTTTATTATCATTTCTTTTTTCCCTCTCTCTATCCTTCACTCGGATCTATTTAAAAAGGTTGAATTTATGGCTCGTATACACGAACATTTGTAACGTGTTCTCCAAGTAATTGGAACTTCGTGAGTGTAACAAGGCTTAAGGAAGGATTATAATCCTTCCTTTTTTACTGTAAAACACAAACTGTATTAATAATTATTAATACAGTTTGTGTTTTTATATCTGCCTCTATGCAAACCCAACCGATACCACGCCAGATTGATTAGCTTCCCAGTTAACGAGGTTCTTTCGCCATAATCATAATGGTATTTACAAAGTAACGGCAAAATGATCGAATATCCAATTTTTCCAAGATCATTTTTTGAAATTTTGCGTGATTTTTCTTGAGCGCCGTATCACAATGTGTAAAAAATTTGAGAAGGTTTCACCGTCAGGTAATCGACATCTTCAGCGTTTAAAATCGCAACTTTAACACGAGGTCTCATGGGAAGTTACGAAAAGAGACGACATTTTACAACTAATAACTCTATTTCTAAACGGTCAACTTCCTCAAATTTAACCCACGGTTGAGTACAATTGTTGACAAGATTCATACGAATTTCAAGCAATTAAACTTGGAATTTATCGAACGCATGAGAAACGATCGAACCTCCTTAATTATTCTCAAGTTTAATCCAGAATTTAGCATGATGATAGTAATAACATTATTCTACTACGTAATGACGCTTTGTAATATAATTAAGCCGTTTTATTGGTTCTACATATTTTCAAGAAATATTCGTTTCATTTTCATTTATTTGATAGAAAAAATATTGGATTTTGTATAGGAAATACGTTTAATTTGATCCGAACTTGTTGAAAATATTATCTTATGATAAAATTTTGTTTTTATTTCTTCTTATTTTTCATTACTTTGTGATAAATTTCGAAAATCAAAACTTTTTTTTAATTGTTCGTTATCTCATGATAAACTTTTCATTTAAAAAATATTATCTTATGATCACATTTTCATAATAATTAAATAATTATGACGTGATGATTATTTTCAAAATTCTTGTTCGATGCTATTTCATTGGCTCTCATCTCTTGTACGGAGTAGATGATGTATTATGCATGTTACGACGTTGATGTCGATTCCATGTTATCGCACCGGCAAGTTGTTATCAAGAGAGTCATCGATGACTCCGTGATTTGACGCGACTTCACGTTCAAGTATTCGATCAAATCGCGTATAGTTCTATATATGAAAACGTGATTACTTTTGCGGATACAAAGGACACTTCACGACGAAGTGGATGATTATAATCCAGTCTTATGGTTTTGTAGTTTATTTAATAAATAAATAAATAAATAAATACTGTTCAATTCAATAAAACGATTGATAATGTATGATTATTTTCAGGGTTTTCGAGAAAACCAAAGTTTTCCTTTAATCAAAAAATAAGGTTCAAATTTTGGTTTTCTTGAAATATCACACATTTCGGAACTAAAAAATCTGTCAATCTGCCTTTCAGTCATCTCCCTGACTTTACATACAACTGACACAGTTGAGTTTTATATACAGAGAGATGAGTAATTACAAAAAAATAGAAATCTACAAAATTTGAACAAATTGACGAAAATTACTGTAACTTTTTTTCCATTCGTATCTGGGACCCCAGCCACCGCTCATTCTCTTCACTGTGAAATTATCTTCAAATTTGGAATTAGTGTTTTTCGTTTATAGTCTTTTTTTAATAAAATGAGAAATTTTAAAGTAAAAAAATGATGAAAAATTGAATTTTTCACTTGGCCTTCCCCGAATAAATAATTTATCGAAATGTTATACGGTCCACAACCTATTCTGATTCATGGGCTTCATTCCTGTCAAAAATTTATCAAAATTGGTTCAGTGGTTTTCGCGTGAAAAGCGGCCAAACACAATTTTGCAAGTTTTGCATATTCAGAGACTTTTCTGAAAAAATCTATAGTTTTGCACGATCAAGTTTCACAGCTTCGATCTTTTTGTCCTAATCAAAGTAGCGCAGTCATGGTGATAAAGACAATTATGACAATTGTAGACACTCGATCATTGTAATTAGCCTCCACAATGACGTTTCAGACTTTCGCTGTAATTAACAAATTTTGAGGCACACGGCAAATGGTGATGTAAAATGTATATATAACGTACACAGAATCTGTAGAGAGAATTCATGGTGAACCGAGGGCTGTCACCGTGTTATTAAAGTTACTGAGCTTGCTGTGAACGATGCGGGTCAGTTGAAGGGACGAAAGTAACTTCGAAACAGAAATTAGACGCGTGATCGAAATGTCCGATTTGTCGATTAGTAATAGCTCGTTGGTAATTTCAAACCAGTTCATATAAACACGCCTCCACGTTACACTCATTCAGTGACATTAAGTTTCGATTAATTCAAAAAATATTGCTACGTTTGCATGACGTTTGGATTTATTTTAGTTGCCATAATTTTCACGTTTCCGGATTCATTCATTGTCTTGAAATTTTTATTGAACTTTTTTTGGATTTTGATTGTAGAGAATTTTATAAATATCTTTAGAGTTAGCAACAAAATTGATTGCATGTTTTATGAATGGAGCGTTCCACGCCAAATCGGGCAGTTTGAAAATTTTGAATTTTTTATTGCCTCAATTTTTTGATATTTTTAAGTACCCCCCAAAGACGCCTTTCTGGTAAGTTTTAAGATTTTTTTGATTAGTTGTTCAAAAGTTATCAAATTCGAAAAAAAATCGTTTTTTTTCGGTTTTTTGTTCATAACTTTCTTCAAAACGGTTGGAATTGAAGTTTTTTTTTTTAGAAATCATTGTTTTTAGATGGCCTTTACAGAAAAACAATACAAACAAAATATTCACAGTGTTTCTGATCGAGATTTTTGAGTTTGAAATATAAAATCGTAGATTTAAAAGCGAATTTATCTTTCGATTTTTTTGAATTTGTTTAAATTTTAAACGTATATGCTTTCAATAACTTTTAAGACCGGCCCGATCGTGGGCCCTCCATAATAACTATCTTTTTTCAATTTTTGAAAAGTTGAAAAAAAGCCAATTCTCCATGAATCATTTAGAAGTACCAACCTTTGTCATGCCTTTTTCACTTATATTAAATTAATGCTAAAACTTTTTAATTAAATTAATACGCTTTTCAATTGAACTAATAAACCAATAATAAATAATTCTAATTAAACAAATAAATAAATAAATTTTAATTGAACTAATAAACTCTTTAATTATATATATTCGTGTTTTTTTCGGGCATTTTTTCAAACGACTATAAAGACCTGTGAGAAAGGTAGAGATTTTTTGAATAGACTTTGACATCATTGAAGCAATTCTTCGTTCAACCAGGAATTCGACGTGGCAGTTTATACAAAAGGTTGATTGGTCTTTTAATTTTAGTTGAACATGCATCCGCAGTCTTCAGACATCGAGGCGATTGTGGCAGATTTGTATCGATCGAAATTCGTTGAATTCTGAAAATGAAAGGGAGCATCGAAGCGTTATACGTGCTGGTTATTTAACATCGAGGATTGGGGAAATCGCTGAACGTGCTCGTGTATTGAACACTTGAAGTGTCATGTTTGGATGGACATTCAACGATAGAAACGACGGAGCATAGAAATATATGGTTACTGGGGTTATTCCAGCCTCTATTGTCGTATCAGTTCGAGAAGTGGAATGTCACCGAACAAACATGGAGCTCGTTTTCGACAAAGCACCCAATTTTGGGAAATCGACTCGACGGTATATACTCGTAACCTGTATCCCTAGCTCTATTTGTACAAAAAAAAAAAAAAAAAAGTAAAAAAGGGTCATTTTTACTCAATGTATCTCTGAAATACATGAGAGATGAAAAAAATTGCACTCACATTTTACGGCGTGGATATAAATCGTGAAAATTGGAGGAAATATATTGGAAACCCTGCCTTTTTCCATTTCTAGTAGTGAAACTCGTCAAGGGTTCATTATGGCACGAGAGCCTGTCAAATATTGAAAATTCACATAGGTTTCGTCATTCTATTAGAAAAAAGTTCGTTTTCAGACGTTTTGCGCGTCACATACGGTCTGAGTGCATTTTCAACAATGTCCAAAAATTGAACCGACCTGTCTCGTAGCGGCCTGGTTCAATTTTTTTTTTTTTTTTTTTTCAAATCTTTCGTATGGTTCCCAATGTTAGCAAATTTTTCACCTTATTTTTCATTTTCTCAAATGCTCTCGGGTACGTGTGACCCCGCACTAGTGTCTGAAAATTTTATTATCCGTATCTAAAATCTATCGTTCAACCACATTTTGAAAACTCAGACTGATTGTTGGGAAACGACTCTAAAATTTTCTTGACATATTTGAAAATGCGCTCAGATCAAACGTGACGCAGAAAATTTCTGAAATTGGTACTTTTGGAATCAGAATAACCATATCTACAGATTTTATACGGTTTTGGTCTTGAAACGGTGATGCAAAAATGTTGGTTATGGGCTCTCGTACTATTGCGAAAATTAATTTATTGGATTTTTTCTTTTTGGAATATTTTGGTAATCACTCCTTCTAAGGTTAAATGCTTAAAAAAACGACCTTTACAAGGATCGGAATGTGATGTCGTCTTGTTATGGAGTCTGGAACTTGTGTGTATCGAAACTCGCTGTTTTTCTGTTGATATTTCTTTTTATCACCGCATTATTTGGCGCCGCGTTGAACTTCAAAAGCTTCTCGTTGAGAAGACTGCAACGTGTTGAGAGGTGAAGGAAAAGTAATTGAGAGACGAGGTAGTATACGAATCGGAAGGATAAGAGAGGCAGAAATGAAAAGAATACGATAAAAGAGAGATAAAAGAAAAAGGGATCGAGAGTTGAGATTCCCTTGTCTTTGGCGTGATAGGACACGAACTTACCTTCAAAATCGATACAATGCTACTGATTATCCTTCTATATATACTTACACGTCTCAGAAGATATCAGGTACAAAACTCCCATGAAGCTCTTTAAGGTAGTTCTATCGTGACATTCATATCGAAAAATTGTTTTTCAGTTTTTCTCACATACTGAATGGTTTGCGGGCAAAAGTTAATAAATAAAAGTTGTTGTAAATTGACTAAGGAACAACAGACTCCAAATTCAAGCTCATCCAAGGTAATATGTACTTGCTGTCTAATTACAAAAATTGCGAACATTTTTTTCTTTCGATTTTGGTTTAAAAACTAAATGTAGCTTTTTTGACGTTGCATTAAAATGTATGCAAAGTTTTAGAAAGCTTCAGCATGTGGGAGCCAAAATATTTTTTGATGAAAATGTAACTTTCAACACGAGCTCTTATGAGAGATTACCAAAAATTGTGATTTTTACCAATAAATGTCTGAACTTCGGTTTGGTGAAACCTTCTAAAATTTATTACACACGTACATGCGACATTAAAGAAGATTTATTCAAATTTTCAACAAAATCTTAAGAAAACGATATAACGTTAATCATCATAGTCAGGAACAATAATAAAAACATGAGAACAACAAACCTTCGTTGGAGCAAAAGTAAGTGGTCGGCAAGGATTGAAGTAATAACGATAATTTTCGAATAATCCGCGGAATTAAATGGTAAAATCGTAGGGCGGTAAAAATCAGTCGACCATTCAGCACAGAGATTCTTGAATTGCTTCCGAATACATTTTTCGTATATTTAAACGAGTTTGAAAAATGGAAACAAAAATTGGTAAAATGAATGTTTCATTGAGTTTTTCGAATCAGAATGGGTGCAAGAGAAATAAAGTGATAAAAAAATTCAGCCGAGAGCACGAAAAAAATGTTTTTATTTATCCATGTGCATAAAGAGCATTCGTGGCACTGAATCTTTAATAAAAAGCCACAATATCAAAGCTTTTTGGAATGCATGGGTTGATTAATTTGGCAAAAACTGTCATCCATTAAATTTATACTAAAATATTCAGATAATCTCGATACTAAAATGTATTTCGCTTCACTGAACCATGTCCATGGGGTCCATAATGTCAACAGATTAAAAGGGTGATGGAAAAAACGTTCACGTGTTTATCATGTCGTCACAAAATGCGCATGCAGCGGTAAACCAAAGTATTGGCGATTTATGGAAATCGTGTGATTATCCCACCTGCACAAATAGCGTAAGAAACGTTCATTCGTTTCGAAGTTAATTTTGACCATTGAATGTTTTATTCTGAATTAATAAGCATTCGCTGGATCAGTTGAAAAACAATCGAAAACGTTTCTCAGGCGGTGGGAAAGGGAGAATAAATTCTTCAACATTTTATAATAGAATAATGAGACTTTATCGATTTTTTTAAGACCAACGGTTTTGTAAAGAGATTAGCATTCATTGATCACACGTAATTGCATAACTTCATCATCGGAGAACTTTATTAATTCAATGGGCTCACGCTTTTCTGAGGAAAAATTCGACAGAATTTTTCTCTTTCAAGATTTCAATACGATTTTTAACGAGGTTCTATCGCTTTTTTTTTTAGAATTATCGAAGTTCTGTTGAACAAAAAGAGACTGACTAATCGAACCGATGATTTCAATGGGAATGGAACGCTCTTTGCTCGAGGAAGTGAATTATTGAAACGTTTGTTATAAAATTTATTAAACGTTTGCTCAAATTGAGAAATCGTATACGAATAAATTATATTGCAATTTAATGAAAAGTGACAACGAAGATGAGTATAAATTTAGTTTATAGTGGAATTTTTCTTCAGCTGAAAAGAATTGGAAACTGTGGAAAATACTCAAATGATTTTATAGAACCATCCATCGCGGAAATACAAAGACTCGTCATGTTTGTTTACATACACATTTTTGTTAAGTGGAGAGTTTTTTAAAGAGTTTCTATCGCCATAATCATAATAGTATATAAAAAGTAACGGCAAAATGATCAAATACAATTTTTCCAAGGTAACTTTTTGAAATTTTACGTGAATCTTCTCGAGCGCCGTATTATAATGTGTAAAAAAATTAAGAAGGTTTCACCATCTGGTAATCGAGACATTCAGTGTTTAAAATCGCAACTTTAACACGAGGTCTTATGGGAAATTACGAAAAAATACGATATTTTACAACTAATAACTCGATTTCTAAACGGTCAAGCTTCCTCAAATTTAACCCACAGTTGAATATGATTGTTAAGAAGATTCGTAGGAATTTTGAACAATTAAACTTGGAATTTATCGAACGCATGAGCAACGATCGATCCTCCTTAAACTAACGTTTTGTGATCTTCATGATCGATCGCTCGTATAGATTTCCTTAAAAATCGGTTTCACATTGTGGGGGCGTACACGAGAGCAATATTATAAATTAAAAAGAGAGTAAGGAGAAAGCGATTTATGGATATAAACGAGTAGCACACTTAGGCTATTTTTCACCACTTATACATTTTCTCTTCCACCAAATTTACCTCCGACCTTCTCGTCGACTGATTTATATTATACGTTTCTGCATTTGCGGTAATAAACGCGAGAGCTCTGACTGTCCCAAAGGACAAGAGTATCCTAAGGGAGGCACGGAAAACGTATTGTTCTGGGAACTCGACCACTGCTGTTTTTTTACGTTTTTTTTTCTTTTTTATTTCCTTAATTTTGGTCTGTGATAAATAAATAGTTAGTCTCGATAAGTATCGATTCGCAGAATTGAAAAATCAAACTTTTATCGTATTATTAGTTAAGCTGATTTTAACATAAATTTTACTTAAAAATTAATAAAATGGAAAAAAGTGATGAAATGGATTTTGCAAAAGCTGGTATCGATTTGCATGCTCCGAGGATAATTGAAAATGAAAAAATGAAAGTAAAAAATGAAAAAAGTCAAAGTTGGCGTGCATATCCGTCAAAACGCATTCATTGCATTTGACGAAAACTGTTTTGTAATTTTTGTACTATCGTTAAAGATTTTTCAGATTTTTATCAACTTTTAGTTAATTTTCATTAATAATTTATAATAATTTTGATTAATTTAATTGAATTTTTGAGATTTTTTTTGTCTTTTTCCTCATAACTTTAATGATTCCTTGGTCATAAATGTACAGACATTTCTATCTTCACATGCAATTTTACTTTTCGTCATATATTTTCCTCGTTTTTTGTTTTTGGTCTAGCCTCATATTCAAGATTTGTAATGACCACCAGCTTAAGCTGAGCACAAACTGCCACGTTCTCATTTTATGATCCGTGGAATTCGGTAGTTCGTATTCGTACAGAGCTGCTAAATTCTCGGTCTCTCTTTCTCTGTGTGTCTCTTTTCTGTTTTATGCTAGTAATTAATGTAACCCCAGAGCACCCCGATTCCACCTCACGTTGCTTTTTCCTCCTCTCTTTTCACCCATTACCATAATACTGAGAGAGGTACGTTGCAATATATTAAATTGCTCCTTGGACAGCCGCACGTATCATGAGATTGATTCCAGTCATTCACTTTTAGTTGCCACTTTGTACCGTATTGATAAAGATATTTATTCAATTTGTTATTTATATTTTTTTGTATCCCTTGCATTGGAAATTTCATGGGAAAAAGCCTCGTAATAATAAACATCACGATAACTTGAAGAGCCATTAAGGAGGTTCGATCTTCTCTTAGGCGTTGGATAAATTCCAAGTTTGATTGTTCAAAATTCGTACGAATTTTCTCAACAATCATACTCAAGTGTAGGTAAAATTTGAGGAAGTTTGACCGTTTATAAATCGACTTATAAGTTGTAAAATATCGTCTCTTTTTGTAACTTCTTTTTTTGCACATTACACATTATAATACGACGCTCAAAAAGATTCACGCAGGGTTTCAAAAAATGATCTCGGAAAAATTGTATTTGATCATTTTGCCCTTTCTTTTTATGTACTGTTATGATTATGACGATAGAATCTCGTTAAAAGTGTTCGGACGCCTGGAAATTTTGCACCTTTTTGAAAATACTTCTCGATTGTATTCTTATAATGGGACTGAAGATATTTATACACGAACCAAATTGCAGCCACTCTTGTTCACATACGAATCGCATAAAAAAATCTCACCTAAATATAAATGCACACTATGTCTATATATATTCGAATATGTATTTAATTAAACAAGTATTTCATTTTCGTAAGTGTTCGTATTCCAACCTCCATATACATTGAGCATATGTTGATCCTTTTGAAAGTGGAAAAACATGTTTTAATTGCATCTTACAGAATCAACACGACGTGCTTTAATATGCTTTCATTTAATTAAATTCTTCTATTGGTTGCTCATTTTATTCGAATTTTTTTTTTCAAATTAGACAACAAATTTGTGAGTTTCTATAATATCATCTCATCAGCAACGCTCCAATTAACTGCGCAGGGTCTGGACAAGTCGGTTGAAGTGCTTTCTCGTGTTTCGTACCAAACGAAGTAGAAATGAGAATCAAAGTTTATGACTACATATGTTTATATCTATAGTTTGCAAGGTTGTCAGTTACGTAGTTCCGAAAACATTCCGAACGTGTATAATTGTACAGTTGTTAATACATGAAAAGTTTCATGTATTTCCTTTTATTATTCTTTCAACAATCAATCTGAAACAAAGCCGAAGTTTTAATCAATTTGCTCATTTTGCTCACGTTAAATGCCTTGAAAAGCGACCATAGCGCGGATAATTGATAACTGAGTGCTGTGTTTAATTAACCCTTACAACCCCAACGCGATAGCACGAGAGCCCGTAACCAAAATGTTTGCCTCATCGTTTCAAAACCAGAACCGTATAAAATCTATAGATATGGTTATTCGGATTCCAAAAATACTAATTTCAGAAATTTTCTGGGTCACGTTTGACCTGAGCGCAGATTGCGCACATTTGTCAAACGAGGAGTAGGTTAGCTTTTCGCTTAGAAACAGTTTCATGTTGTAAAAAAAGTGACAACGTAAATTGATACGAAACGTTAAACCTACAGTTTGTTGTTCTCGAATTCTCCGTGTCGGTAATTTCCGTATCAAGTAAGGATAAGGAAATTATTTGTAAAAAAACGTTCTTATTATTTATTTTCTTATTATTATTCAAAACAAATCAAATATGAATATGACACATATGGCATAAAAAACAGAGTAGGAAAAACAGATCGAATTTTGAAAGGGTGTTATTAAGAGAAAATTTCAAATGATTATTAAAATAATGTAAAAATTGTTTTGCACACTTAAAATCATCAATTCAGAAATGTAGTTGCACAGTAAAAAATCTTTCCAGTCTGTGACAAATCTTACGAGAAAAATGACGTAGTTGAACTGGATATTTCAATTGGATAAAACGCTCATCACCCAGCCCCCGAGCCGTAATCGGCCTTTTGCAAGGTTGTATGCGTGAACATAAAGCAGTCTATTAATGCACGGCGTTTAGCACCCTCGCTGCACTCGGGCGCTAACTTCACGCCGTGCAATAATCGGCTCCTTTAGGTCACACGTATCGTAATGTACTATTTTGACATGACAGAAATGCCCCCTGTAACACTATGACGTTTCTGGCCGGTATTGCCCGCCTGGCCGGGTTCAGAATCATCTATTCTAACGATTTTATAAGACCTTGGTCGAATACACAAAAGAGACCATTTGAGAAAATTCAAAATGAGATAAAAAATTTGGTAACCTTGGCAACCATGCGAAATTTTTGGACATTTTTGAAAATGCACCTAGACCACATGTGACGCGCAAAATGTTACCTAAGAAAAATATGCTGATTCGATTTTCCTGGTAGCAGGGTCAATGTGTTCCCAACTTTTTCACCGAAATCATTGCATTTTTTTCGCATTCTTTTTTACCAGGGGCTGTAGCTATCAATCGTTCTTCCTTAATCTTCTCATTTTTTGGATGTATGCATTTCTCGTTTGACTATTTTAGGTTTCTTCTGCATGTAAATCTTTATTCCAGTTTTTCATCATGGAAAATAATGTATTTGCGAAATAATTGGATTTGCGTGGCTCATTTTTTTGTGGTCCTAAACAAATTGATGATGTGTGTTTTATTCGAGGGTATGACGAAAAAAAAATTCATTTTAAAAGCACATTTTCTTATAGAAATTTCGTTCATATGATGCACGAGGATAGGAAATTGGCTCGATTCCGAGCCAATTTTCATTCGCGGTTCGATATCGATCACTTCCGATCGAATCGTTGCTTTGAGAGCGGCGAAAAGATGTAATATGTAAATGTACAGACTTGGGCAATAATCGAAGTGGATATTATTGAACATTGGGAATTGAGCCAAATTTATAACCCCAAAAAAAGAAATAAATCAATACGATGTTATCCATATTTTCCACAGTGTTTCGGGCAGTGAACTTTTCCGATTTTTTTCGTAAAACCTTCAAAAAAATGTTGATGAGTATTTACAGTATATTTGAGATGTTTTTTTGCCATGACTTAGTTCAATTTTTCTTTTATTTCGCATTTCTTCACTTTTTTTCAATTTCTTACTTGATTCTCAAAGGGACGATAATTTTGCAGTTGATTTTTATAAATATAGACATGAGCCATGACAAATAATTGAAATCTACAAAATTTGAACAAATTGACGAAAATTACTGTAACATTTTTTCTATCCGAAGCTGGCACCCCAGCCACCGCTCATTCTCTTCATTGTGGAATTATCTTCAAACTTGTAATCAGTGTTTTTCATTTGCAGTCTTTTTTTAATAACGTGAGAAATTTAGAAGTAAAAAAAATGATGAAAAATTGAATTTTTCCCTTGGACTTCCCTGAATAAATAATTTATCGGAATGTAGTCCGGCCTACACAATCTATTCTGGTTCATGGGCTTCATTCCTGTGAAAGATTTATCAAAATTGGTTTAGTGGTTTTCGCGTGGAAAGCAGCCAAACACAATTTTGTAGTTGAGTTTTATAAATACAGAGAAGAGTGGAGCAATCGGTTTGATCAAACTAGTGTGGATCGTGGGATCGTAAGTGAAAAATAGTGATTAGAAAAATGTGGAAAATATTAAGGAAAAAATAAATAAAATGCAGAGTAACACCTTTTGACATGTGGGTTTACTTTATTTGAATTATTTAAGCGAATAAAAATATCTCTGCAAAAAAACGTAGTAGATGCAGAACCACAGATAAAATGCTTGAAAGACATGTTGATTTTCAAAATTTTATATTTATTTTTTGGTCCAATTTTCATTTTTTCTGGCTGCACATTCACAAAGTTCCAAAAATACTATTGGACCTATTAATCATTTACAATTGAATAAATCATTTTCCATATGCAAAACAGTCGTTTCCAGTAAAAGATCACAAAAAAAGAAACATTTGACCATGTTTCATGTTTACGCTGATCGCAATATAAGACAATATCAATGAAAAATTTTCTATACACGTCACGTGAGAAGGAAAATGTGAAAATAATTGACGATTTAAAAAATATAAAAGCCACTTTGAACCCGAATTACTTGATAAAACTTTTTCTTCACGTAAATGTCAAAAAAATCATCGGAGGAAATTATTTTTCATGATGTCCAATAAAAGTTTTGAGAAAAGATTGAAACTATCGTAATTTTCGAGTTCTTTTTGCTGTTGGAGTTTTTATTTTGGTCGATTGCTGTCAAATTTCTCCGTCATCGTGACGCATATTTAAACTGGTAAATTGATGTTGTTTTACATTGTTATTTCCCCGCAAAATGTCCTTGAATAGAATTTAATGTGATTTTAAGCTGTAGCAGCAGATCGCGGTATAACAGTGTCAGTGAATTTCACTGTTACATCTGTGACTGACATATTTGGTTTCACAAAATCAGAAAGTGTATCGATACCAGCATGGGGCTTACGATCGAATGGAAATCCCATAGCGCGAGCGTCCGGATATTTGCGATCACGAAGTCCACAATAAGCTACAGCGTCCCTACATCCAGTTGGAGGAAGTTGGTCAACCTGCAAAATCAATAAACCACCTTTAATCTGACTCAGGAAATACGAGAACAAAAATCATATTGAAGGTTCAACTTAAGAAGTTTCGGTACAAGTAACGAAATGTAACTATTTTATTGAAATTTTTACAGCACGTTCTTTGACTTATCCTCAATATGTCCTCCCAGTTTCAAAACGATTGTCTACACCGTTTACACAAAATTCTCAAATGAAAAGTCACTTTTTAACACAGAGACATGCCTCGTTATCCCTAAACTTCAGTCATGTGCATGAAACAATACGAAAAAATGTAAAAAAGGTTATAAAAAACTGTCAAACCACTCAAAATATCATTAAAATTATGCCACCAGAAAATTGAATAATTCGTCTACATCGTTTATTTATTATTCATTTTTTTGTCAATAGAAACGATCAATTTTTCAGTAATCATGTGATTTTTAGACGAAATTTTGTTGTGTGAAGTTAGCGCTTTGCTTGAAACAATATAATTTTTTCTCCCGCTTCTCCCTAAAGATAAGCTGAACCATAACATTGTATGACTTGTACCAAACTTGCTTAAGATTTCGATTAATCAAATTTTAAATAATCGTGTTATGTATGAGCTTTGCAAATGTAAATTTGTTTTTAAAATTTTCCAATATAACAACCAATACGACTAAAAAAATGAAAGTCACAAGGATCCGATATTTTTTGTACTGTCATTGCCAAATAATGACTAATGATGTCATTAACTTTAGGGTCAGAAAACAAATAGTATCAGAACTTTAATTTTCAAAAATTGAATGAACGAAGTGCCTTCGAGCAGAGCTATCAAATGTTGATCATCGTGTTGTAGTTTTTCTAACGATTTCATTAAAAAGAGTTTAACATCCAAAGAATAAAAAAATAAAAAATCTCACAAGATCGTCCGCATGATTAGAAATCATGACAAACATTTCCATAGCGTATCCTGCCTCCGTACCCTTGGGTAAGAGCATGTAGTGGGGCCACCCGCAGCCACAGAATTCGAAAGCAGCTCTGGCGCCACTTTTACTAGAATCTGCTTTTTGCAAAGCGTCCCAGGGATTGAGATCGCGGTAAACTTTATCGAAAGGAATAGTAACTGATGAGTCGTTGGAGATTCGTTCGATGAAGTTATCACCAGGTTGGACTGATCGGAAATGTTAATCATATTAATCAAATCGATCAAAGATGGTCTTAAAGCTGTTTGAGGATCATAAGAAAATAAAATTCTCGTTTGCTTACGGTTCACAACGAATTTATCCATTTCGATCATCATTCGCATCTGCTCGCGAAGAGGAAACTGAAGCTCACGCTCGTCATATTTTGGACCCATAAAAATCCTTACGGTACCGGTTTGCGTTGCGCTAGTATTATTTACAACTGTCAATTCGTACTTGAAATTAGCGTGATTCAGATGAGTTATTCTTGCAAGAATATCTTCTTTGGGAGCAAAGTCAAGACCATTGGTAAGATTTATAACACTCTTGGACCAAAACGTCAGCAGTACATTTTCCGCGACATCCGGCGTTGTTAGTCGACTACTCATGATTTCGATTCCGGGGAAATTCAACTAAAATGAGGTTCAATTTTAATCTCAGCATATGGTATCGGTTGATAAATCATTTCGACGTGTTTAAGGTCGTTCCATCGTGACATTCATATCGAAAAATTGTTTTTCAATTTTTCTCACATACGAAATTCTTTGTGGGAATATATTAATGAAGAAAAGTTGTTTTAAATTGACTAAAGAACAACATACTCCAAATTCAAGGTCATCTAAGCCCATATGTACTTGCTGTATAACTACAAAAATTGCTAACATTTTTTTCTTTAGATTTTTTTGAAAAACTAAAGGTAGCTTCTTTGATGTTGCATTAAAATGTGTGCAAAGTTTTAGAAGGCTTCACCATGTAGGAGCCAAAATATTTATTGATGAAAATGTAACTTTTAACACGATCTCTCACGAGAGACAACCGAAAATTGTGATTTTTCGCAATAAAAATCTGAACGTTCCGCTTGGTGAAGCCTACTAAAATTTATTAAACGCGTGCATATGACATTAAAGAAGATTTATCCAAATTTTCAACAAAATCTTACGAAAACCATATAACGATAGAACTACCTCAATGTGTCGCAATATTCGTTATACCTCAGAATCAGTATATTCGGGTAACGTATTCTTGTATTCAACAAAAATGTCATCCATCCAATTATGCCATCTGTAAAACATCGGATCCCTCATCGAAGTAGCTACGGATCCCATGACACCCCTCGGCTCCTAAAACAACCGTGGAAGAAACAACAACTGGAGTAAAGAACTTTTGATACCGTAGGGTTCAATTTCTTCGGCACGAACCTCCTAAGGTATTTGATTTGAAAATAATTTTTGTTGATTTATTTAATTAATTAACTAGTATTTAATTTAATTTCATTTAATAATCACACGCTAGTGAGGTATTCAATTGGGGTTATAATACACAGTATCGTCCAACCATTTACCAGGGATATTGGTAAAAAAAAGGCAACTAATTTAGAACGACAATTTACGCGGTGGGTTATTCTGTGTCTTTTTCTCTATAGTACGAGAGCCTACTACAAAAACCATGTCCCATCGTTTCACGGTCAAAACCGTATTAAATCGTTGGAATAGATGATTCCGAACCCGGCTAGGCGGGCAATACCGGCCAAAAACGTCACAGTGTTATGGGGGGGCATTTCTGCCATGTCAAAAAAAATAAGCAGATGGTTTTCTTACAATATGTCTGAAATTAAAAATTCACATAGGTTTCGTCATTTTATTAGAAAAAAGTTCGTTTTCAGGCATTTTGCGCGACACATATGGTCCGAGTGCATTTTCAAAAATGTCGAAAAATTGAACCGACCTGTCTCATAGCAACCTGATTCAATTTTTTTTCAAATCCTTCGTATGGTTGCCAGAGTTACCAAATTTTTAATTTTCTCAAATGGTCTCTTGGGTATGTGTGTGACCTTACTGGTGTCTGCAGAAAATTTAATTATCGCGGTTTCTAAAATCTATCGTTTAACTACTCTCTGAAAAATCAGACAGATCGTTATGAAACGACTTGGTAAAAATGTTTGACATACAAATAAATAAATAAATATAAATCAGCTAAGGAATAAAACAAAAATAAAAAAAAAAGACAAGTAGATGAATAAATAACAGCGTGCATGAAAGAGTTCGCCAACTCACCATATAACGTCCATCAGGATCATGGCAAGTCGATATACACATATGCCCAGAGTTATGTAAATCACCATAAAGTTGGGTATTTGGGCTGAGTGGTGAAGCTTCTACCATGTTGCCAAGAATATCAATGCCCTTGTCTGCCGTCAGTTTGATTATTTCGCCTTTATCGGTCGTTACCTCGCCCAAATGAATAGCTAAATAAATTCTGTCCTTCCAACGCTTCATGTCCTCAAACTTGACATTAAATCCTTCGATCGGCCTAGAGACGTCTTGGAAAATAGTAACCCCTTCCGGACGCGATGCCCAATTGAACTCTGCATTGAGGGAGGTTAACTTGGGGAAGTAAGCTTCGCATTGCGGATCTTCAAAACTTTTAATTTTCTTTATACGACCCAGTTTGGCACACAACCGTTCGGCGTTGTATCTGATAACAACAGATTTTCCGTATAGTTGCGTTTTTGCAATTAATCAAACATGCAAATCTCTATAAACATAAAACTCAACTGCAAAATTATGTTTGGCCGCTTTTCACGCGAAAACCCCTAAACAAATTTTAATAAATCTTTCACAGGATCGAAGCCCACGAATCAGAATAGGTTGTAGGCCGGATTACATTCCGATAAATTATTTATTCAGGGAAGGCCGAGCGAAAAATTCAATTTTTCATCATTTTTTTTACTTCAAAATTTCTCACGTTATTAAAAAAAGACTATGAATGAAAAACACTGGTTACAAATTTGAAGATAATTCCACAATGAAGAGAATGAGCGGTGGCTGGGGTTCCAGCTTCGAATGAAAAAAAAGTTACAGTAATTTTCGTGAATTTGTTCAAATTATGTAGATTTCAATTTTTTTGACATTGCTCATCTCTATACACATGAAACTCAAATGCAAAATTTCGAGAAAAAAAAGCTAGCGTGCTCCTCAGCGCCAACTTAGCATAAACCTAAAATCATGTTAAACCTACCGCGCCAACATTTGCTGATGTGCGTAGTAGAAAAGTTCACCACGACGATCTTTATCGACTATTTCTCTTGACACTTTGACAACCGGGTAGACAAGGTGCCAATGCCAATGATGCGAATTTATTCCGACGTCTTCTCTGAAGTATGCAAGACGATGTTCTGGCTCGAGATCAGAAGCGGTTGGCTTTTGGACGTCGATTGGAATCTATGAGGAAATTAATGAACCAGCATTAATTAGAATCGACAACAAAATAGCTACAAATATCTGAATACTTACTCGAGAACCTTCGGGGACGACATTTGCTTGTTCCTGTATTTTAGGGAACAGCGATCTTTCGAAGAAACGTTCAGGAAACACTTCGTACAAAGGAGGAATCGGAACGTTCTTGGAATCATTTCGATGAAGAATGGCAACGGACAGAGCGTAGAAGTATAATTCCGGATTGAGATGATCGCGAGAGCAGGCAGCGACTGCCAGAAAATCATCGAAAGTGCTCATACTCATGAATTTTTCAATCAAATCAGCCGCCATTCCTCGATGGTGATCAGAAAATAGCGTGAATGGTTCATCGCGCTTAAGTTGCAATGGAACAGTCAAATCCGGAAGTGGGATGTCTTTGATGTTGACTACTGTATTATTCGCATCATCGCATAATCGGTTGGTTATTTCATTCACAAACGGTTGGAATCTGTCCGGCTGGGCAACAAAGAAAACACAAATCGATTCGAATGTATATTTCAACACTTTCGTGACAATATCATTGACAGCATTCTTTCAAATCCAATGAAACTTTGATTACTCAATTAAGGGAGTTCCCTCGTGACATACATATCGAAAAATTGTTTTTCAGTTTTTCTCACATACAAAATGGTTCGCGGGCATAAGTTAATAAATAAAAGTTGTTGTAAACTGACTAAAGAACAACATACTCCAAATTCAAGGTCATCCAAGGCAATATCTACTTGCTGTATAATTACAAAAATTGCCTACATCTTTTCCTTTAGATTTTTTTGAAAAACTAAATGTAGCTTCTTTGATGTTGCCTTAAAATGTATATATGCAAAGTTTTGGAAGGCTTCACCATGTAGAAACCAAAATATTTATTGATGAAAATGTAACTTTTAACACGAGCTCTTATGAGAGACTACCGAAAATTGTGGTTTTTATCAATAAATATCTGAACGTTTCGCTTCGTGAAACCTTCTAAAAGTTATTACACACGTGCATATGACATTAAAGACGATTTATCCAAATTTTTAACAAAATCTTTAGAAAACGATTTAACGATAGAACTACCTTAAAAAAAAAATTTGATTGCACCCAGTCAGAATATATTTGTCATACGACTTTTGAAACCCTCTTGCGAGCATTCGAAAAGAAAAAAATTTTAATTCCCGTGACTTCTTTCGGTTCGTAACTACTGTATAAAAAATTTTATTGGTTAAAATATCAATAACAACGTGCATTACCAAGTGATCGGTGATCAAATTGAAGGCGATATTGTTAGGTCCTTTAGGAATGAACACTGGCTCGAACGGACGTTCAAGCAGGCTCATCATTTTAAATATATTATTTTCCATCTTGTCGATCTCTACTTAATTTTTTCAAGTCAACGGTTCGTTCAAAATGTTAAACTTGTCTATGAATCTACGATTTGGCACGTTGAACTAATTGACAGGTCCGATTATCCCCAATTTGAAGAAATTTCGCTAAATGCAAGCACGTCAGTGATTTTGTTTTGTTTTTTTTTTTTTATTTTCTAAATATGCTTCCGCGCGACTAGAAACTTTCTGATGCACCGGTGAAAAATGAATATTCATTTTATACTGAATTCTTCAGGATACAGCGGGTTACCGATTCGGATAAACATTTAAATGCACGAGCTAATGCAAGCCACAAATTCCGGTCTGATACTTCACTCGTGTCCCTCCAACGAACCCCCTCGCCATATTATTTGTTTCCGTTACTCACGAGTACGTACTTCGCGACCTGGATTATGTTTTTTGCATTTTCTATTATTATTTTTTCTAGCTCTTTTAAATACTCATCGGCAATGAATACTTCCGCCAAAAACCACAAAATGCAGGCACGTGCATTGTGCAATATGCTGCTATATCGAATTTTCAACAATCGGCCATGCATCCTGTGTATTTGTGAAGTACATCCTGCTTGTCGTTTATGTACATTCTTTCAACTGGAGGATACTCAAAACGCTTGCACATAAGTATTCAGTTTTTTGTGGAGTTAGTTTCAGGTTTTTATTACCATAAACAACCGCCAGAGAAAAATCTAATGAAAATTATCGTGCTGTTACTACAATCGTCACATGACAGAAACGTGATGCAGTATTTGCTTAAGAGAAAATGGATTTCGCAGCAAAAAATGAAAAATGAGACGACGAATTTTTCTGCTACAGCACCTTTATTTTTCATCTGTTGTTACAGAAAATTTATTACACATTTCAGAAAAAATGTCTCTCAAAATCATTGAATTCAAAATATAATGACGAATTTTTCATTAGCAGCACAGTCAAAATTCAAGCTTCCAAATTTTTCATTTACGACCGCAGAAAAATTGATGGTCTTATTGGAAATAGATCCAAGACGGTGGAGAAATGTTGACCGTGCTCTCTTAGAAAGGGAGATGGGGAGCGACCTAGAGCGACACTTTGTGTACACATTAAGGTCAAAACCTATTTCTAGAGTTCGGTGTTGTATATCTGAGAAAAACTTTGAAAATTTTTCACAATTTTCATAATGACTTCCACTATTTTTTCCGGTCCGGGATCCACGATAGTTGTTCACCATTGATGGTGACATCTGCTTCTAGTTTATAGTAAAAATGTTAGCATGGTTGGCATAGAAAAATGCCCAGAAGGATCGTGAGCACCTAAAAATTTCTTTGATGTTTACTTTCCCAGCTATTTCCAATATTTTGACATGAAAAATCGAATTGCTCACAGCTCTCGTTTATTAAAGACTTTAGTATTTATCTGTAGTTTTTTTTCTCCATCAATCAAAACCGTGCTTTTTTTCTCATTTTTTAAATTTAAGAATGCAAATTTAATTAAAATTGATAAAATTTGCAACAGCTCGTTAAAAAATAAAAAACAAGAACGTCTTTTCAAAAACAGATCATTCTAATCTCGTAATTTGCTGGTACTGATCATTCATAAAAAGTAGGTTCGGATCAATTCATAAAAAATGTGGCTAAGTGAAAATAATACCATTACGAATAATACATAATGATTGCACACTGATTCGAGTGTGGGATTCATCGGGTGAGTCTGTATTTTTATTTTCCAATACATTTATCACAAGATAATATGAAATTGAAAATATCGAAAGATCTTGGAATCGTCATCGCGTTTTCTTTCAAGTATCCCATCAGTCAGGGTAGTAGATGAAAAACAACAACAATTAAATGAAGAAAGAAACACAAAAGAATGATTATTACACTCATTTAATGAATTTTATGCAGTTTCTTTGTATTTGAATGACTTTATTGACTATTTACAACATGTAACTAATATGCTCAGTCATAACAATATATACGTTTTGGAATGGAAAAAAAAAAAAAAAAAAAAATTAACATCGAAAAGAATATTCTACTCCCAGAATAGATTTTTTTTTCCCGAAACTTGACGAATTTTTTTCTCGAAAACTATGGACTTGAGGAAAAATTGTTCATGAACAAAACTGTCTTAAAATCAGTCAAAGAACACTCTCAAATTTTTTTAGTTCGATGTTTCAGAAAAATATTTACATGCACCAGCAAATACGAATGCCTACCGAAGCGATTACTATTTTCACTCATTCGGATTGACAAATCGATTGTTTCGGAGTAACTTGGAGAAAAGGAATCGACGCGGGAATAAAGGACCAACACTTTGATTTTTTGTTTGCAATATTACTTTATTTCTATTCGTTGAGCAATTAAAAGTAAACCTGCAAGAAAATTCCGAGGATAAATCATAAGAATGCGATATCGAGATCGAAATTTGATGTTGTTTTGATGTCGATTTCTCGATGCAGCTTCAGTGTGTTTTTCGCCACAAATTTACCTGATTTAATCAACACTATTGGAGTTCTCAAGCAGTTCGAATTAAACAAATCGTTTTCCATGTACAAAACAGATGTTTCCGGTAATAGACACGAATGGGAAAAAAATCATCATCGCTGTTAAGGATGTTACGAGCTTATTTTCATCGAGTTAAATGCCGAACAAGTTGTCAATGACGTTGATTTCCGAAGACAGTTATTTCGAAAATAGTGAGCATAATTCTCACTTAAAAATTTGCAACAATATCGTCGATTTTGATTTTAAACGTTTCAAGAAGTTTTTTTGCTAAAATGTGGATTTTTTAAGAAAAATCTGTAAAACCTAAACTTTCCGCAACTGAAGGACAATATTTTATTTTTGAAAATGATAAATTATTCTTATTTACAAATGTTAATTTGTGTTGGAATTTTTAAAATGCTTTTTCGATATTTTCATCCAAAAATTATCGCTCTTAACATTTCAGTCGCGTATTATTGTTCGCAGATTTTTATTTCCTCGTCAAGTAATCGAAGTTTTTACCTGATGTTACTTTTTATACTTCGATTTTGTTGGGATTATCGATCTATCGACTTGGAACTCGGTTTTAAGCTGTAGTATGAGACCGTGGTAAAATGGTATCCGTGAATTTGACTGTTATATCTGCGAGTGCCATATTCGGCTTGAGGAAAGCACTCAAAGTATCGATACCACTAGGCGGTTTACGATCGAATGGATATCCCATGGCACGAGCATCCGGATACTTGCGATCACGAAGACCACAAAACGGCGCAGCGTTTCTACATCCCGTTGGAGGAGGTTGTTCAACCTGTCAACATAAACAACTGCCAATTATCACGATGAAAATTCATAACATCAAGAATGACACTCAAGGTAGTTCTATCGTGACGTTCATATGGAAAAATTGTTTTTCAGTTTTTATCACATACAAAATGGTCTGCGGGCATAAGTTAATGGAGAAAAGTTGTTGTAAATTGACTAAAGAACAACGTACTCCAAATTCAAGGTGATCCAAGGGAATATGTACTTGCTGAATAATTACAAAAATTGCCAACATTTTTTTCTTTAGATTTTTTTGGAAATCTAAATGTAGCTTCTTTGACGTTGCATTAAAATGTATGCAACGTTTTAGGAGGCTTCACCATGTAAGAGCCAAAATATTTATTGATGAAAAGGTAACTTTTAACACGAGCTCTTATAAGAGACCACCGAAAATTGTGATTTTTACCAATAAATATGCGAACGTTCCGCTTGGTGAAAGCTTCTAAAATTTATAACACAGGTGCATATGACATTAAAGAAGATTTTTCCAAATTTCCAACAAAATCTCAAGAAAACGATATAACGATAAAACTACCTAAAAATCCTTCCACTTTAGAATATTTGGTTGACTTGACTTATAATGACTGACAAAATTGACTTTTTACTGCAAATTTTTGTCACAAAGTTGATAGTTTTTGGATCTTCTTTACAACCGAGAAATTAAGAGTTCTACTTGTTCCTGAGATTATCGAATAAACGTCGAGAATGAAAGTCGTAGAACTTGAAATAGCAACAGATTGAGAAAAAAAGCAAACAAATTTTAACTGTAAAAGAAAAATAATGTACACGTCTTTCGTACCATATCGTCCGCGTGGTTTGTAATCATGACAAACATTTCCATGGGGTAACCTCCCTCAGTGCCAATGGGTACGAGCATATGGTGAGGCCATCCGCACCCACAGAAATTAAAAGCGGCTTGATCATGGTGCAGAGTTAAATTTTCTTCGACATCGTGAAATATGTTATCGAAGGAGATAGTAACTGACGAATCGGTAGAATGTCGTTCAATGGAATTATGTCCCGGCTCAACTGTTCAAACGTCATTTTCAAATATTAATCAAAAAATATTCAACAATTAATTCAAATATTCAAAATATTCAATTGCAATTAATCGAAAATATTAAATAAAAAAATAATCAATAATGAACAAATTCAATAAGAAATTTGTAACTATGCGGTGCATAAGAATTTTTGTTTCTCTTACACTCCGCGACGAATTTGTCCATTTCGATCATCAAACGCATTTGGGAGCGTAGAGCAAAAGGAAGATCACGTTCGTCAAGCTTCGGACCAAAAAAAACCCTAATCGTTCCGGTTTGCGTTGTATTGCTATTATTTGAAACGGTAAATTGGTATTTGAAATTGGCGTGATTGAGATGAGTCATTTTTATAAGGAGATCGCCTTTGACTTCAAAGTCAAGACCTCTGCTCACGTCGATACTGCTCTTGGACCAAAATGTCAATAGTGTATTTTCTGCAACATCCGGAGTGGTTAACCGGATTTCTGTGATCTCAATTTCAGGAAAGCTCAACTAAAACCATAGAAATATATGAGTTATATAAATATATCAATATGTTTTAATATAAAATATATATTATTATGTTAGATTATAGCAGTATATTATTATTATACCATAACCATATTATTACCAAATTATTATACCAAGCCATAGAAATATATAAATTATATTAATATTACATTTTATATGTTATTTTTATTTTATATTCATATATTAATATGAATATAAAATATATATCATTATATTATAGTAATATATAATATTACCATAATATTATTACATAATATTACGAATATTATTATTATTATCATTATTATATTAATTTGTAAATAAATATATAAATATATAAATATTCTTGGCTCCTTTCGCATGTCCTATTAATGAAAATATATTTTACCTCAGCATCAGTATACGATGGTAAAGTGTTTTTATGTTCAACACAAATATCATCGATCAATGTATGCCATCTGTAGAAAAACGGGTCCCTCATAGCCGTTGTTACATTCCCCATGGCACCGTAGCCTTCCTGAAGCCATTGAATAAATGCCACGTGAATGAAAAACATTAAAACGACTTGAGTTTTCGAGAAATTTCATGGCATCCAAGCCTCAATGTGATCTTCTAAATATTCACAAAACTAAACCCTTTACATGCATTGGTTTGGCCCGACTTCATACACTCATAATGACAAAAAAATGCATTTTAACGAGGTTCGATCGTCATAATCATAAAAGTACATACAAAGTAATGGCAAAATGATCAAATACAATTTTTCCAAGATCATTTTTTGAAATTTTGTGTGAATCTTCTCGAGCGTCGTTCTATAATGCGTCAAAAATTTAAGAAGGTTTCACCGTCTGGTAATCGAGATATTCAGTGTTTAAAATCGCAACTTTAACACGAGGTCTCATGGGAAGCGACGAAAGAAGACGATATTTAACAACTAATAGATCGATTTCTAAACGGTCAAACTTCCTCACGTTTTGCCCACAGTTGAGTATGATTGTTAAGAAGATTCATACGAATTTCAAACAATTAAAATTGGAATTTATCGAACGCATGAGAAACGATCTAACCTCCTTAATTTGACGGAATATTGGGTGAATCAAATAAACAATTTACCAGATGTCGACCATCAGGATCATGGCAGCTGGATATCATAGCATGTCCAGCATTATGTAAATCACCATAAAGTTGTGGATTCGGAGAGAGATCGCAAGCTTCTATCATATTCCCAATAATATCGATACCCTTGTCCACCGTCAATTTAATTATTTCTCCTTTATTGGTCGTTACCTCGCCCATGTGAATAGCCAAATAAATTCTGTCTTTCCACCGCTGGATTTCCTCCAATTTATAAAAAGCACCGTCAGCAGGTCTGTTTACATCTTGGAATACCTTAACCCCTTTCGGACGCGATACCCACGTTCCACTAGCTTCGGGGGCATTTAGCTTTGGAAAGTAAGGCTCAGCTTCCGGCTCTTCGAAACTCTTTATTCTCTTCACACGACCAAGCTTCGCACATAGACGTGCGATGTTGTATCTGATTTTTAATTACGTTTTTTAACCATTATCTTCATATCAATCGATTCAACATTCCAATAGAAAATATATTTAAAAGTTTATGGGGCATTGGATGCCAACTCAGCCGCTCCAGAACCTTTGGCTTCTTGATTTCGTTCAAAATTTCTTAAGTTGCTATACCCATTGAAAGGAGCTCTCTTGATTTTTTTCAGAATTTTTTGTCGACCGGGTAACAATTTATGATTTTTTTGAAAAAATGCCATTTTTTTCGTTCAATTACCTAGAACTTGCTGAAAAATGGACCAGATTGAGCTTTTTCTTAATCAAAAGGATTTTCCCGTTCTTTTTAGAGGTAGTTTTGAAAAAATGTTTGGCATAAGTTTGATCAAATTTTTTGCAGGTTGAAGCAAAAAATCGTTGATTTTAAGCACATTACATATTTTGAATATCTTTAAAAAAATTTCAACCAATTCAACGATTCTTGAGACTAGTTTCATGATGGGCCGCTTTTTGGTTCTATTTTTTCGTAATATTGAAAAAAAATCTTGTCGAAAAAGTCTCAGGCTAGGCGATGATATTCAACCAAAAATTGTAGTTCAATGAAACCTACAATAATTTCAAATGGTATTGCACGAATTAAAGATAATATTTGGTGCCCACATGCAACTCACCGTCCCAACACCTGCTGATGCATGTAGTAAAAGAGCTCACCACGACGATCTTTATTAACGATGTCTTCATTTTTTACCGAATGAGGATAAACGAGGTGCCAATGCCAATGATGCGAATTTACTCCAACATCTTCCCTGAAGTACGCCAGACGATTTTCCGGTTCGAGGTTGTTCGCGGTGTAATTTTTTGGAATCTCAATCGGAACCTATGAAAAATTTGTGCAGCAACATTAATTGACATTAATAAATAGCGTACAACTGCAATTATTGGATGACGAAGTGAACGCAGTTGAGTTTTTTTTTTTTTTTTTTAGGAACATTGGAAGATTTGACGTACTCGTGAACTCTCGGACACGACGTTTGCTTGCTCCTTCAACTTGGGAAAAACTCCGCTTTTGAAGAAACTTGCAGGAAAAACTTCGAAGAGAGAAGGAATCGGAAGATCCTTCGTATCGTTCCGATGAAGAAGCGCAACGGATAAGGCATAAAAAAACAGTTGCTGATTGAGATGATCCCGCGAGCAGGCAGCAACTGCCAACAATTCATCGAAAGTGCTCATGCTCATGAACGTGTTTATCAAACTAGCGGCCATTTCTCGATGCGCCGGGAAAAATATTGAAAATTGTTTGTCACGCTCTAGTCCCAGCGGAACGCTCAAATCTGGGAGAGGAATTTCTTTGACCCGGATTCTTGTCGCCGTGTCATCCGAAAATCGGTTCGCTATTTCAGTTGCGTATGGCTTAAATCTGTCCGGCTGCAAAAATCAGGATAATTAAACCCGTGATGGCTCTTGTTTAAGGAGCTTCGGTACAAGTGACGAAATGTAACCATTTCATTCAAATTTCTACACTACGTTCTTTGACTTATCCTCAATATGTCCTCCAAGTTTCAAAACGATTGTCTACACCGTTTCCACTAAATTCTCAAATGATAAGTCACTTTGCAACACAGAGACATGCCTACGCCATCCCCAAACTTCAGTTACGTGCATGGAACGATACGAAAAAATGTAAAAAAGGTTATAAAAAACTGTCAAACCACTCAATATATCTTTACGACTATGCCACTAGAAAATGAAATAATTCGCCTACATAGTTTATTAATTATTCATTTTGTTCTCAATAAAAACGATCAATTTTTCAGTAATCATTGAATTTTTATACGAAATTTTGTGGTGTGAAGCTAGCGCTTTGCTTGAGAACAATAGAATTTTCCCCCTGATTCTGCCTAAAGATAAGCTGAACCATTACATTGTATGACTTGTACCAAAACTCCTTAACAAAACGATCCTTTTTTCTTCCTGGAGCCCAATCCCGATAAGTTTGTATACCAGACAACTTTAGTATTTTTTCGGAATGAAAAAAGAAATAATATAGAAATATTTGGGTTTATTTCGGTTTGTTTGGGTTGAAGTAAATAAATCTCTTTTTTTGTAGCAATCATAATCCAAAATATAGCTCAAGATCAACATTTTTCTCAGTTGATTTGATGTAGATTGGTGAACGGAATCAGTGATAATAAAAATTTGATGCATTACCAGATGTTCGGGAGGAAAGTCGAAACACACATTCTCCCGACCCTTGGGTATGAATACCGGTTCGCAGGGACGTTCGAGGAGACTCAAGATCGAGCGTTTATAGTCTCTGTCCATTTTTTTATATCGTTAACTCCTTTACTTTCGTTTTCGGTCCGTTCTAAAAGTTTATCTGACTTTTGAAGTACAATTAGATTGGTTGAACGAACGATGACGCGTTGTTGAGTTGTTGGGAAACTGAGGGGATGTCTATTCCCGAGCACGATCAATTTCTTGAGTTTATCGGAGGTTGAAGAGTACTCACGCACCGGCAAAAACTTTCTGATCAACCAACAGCTCACGGATCGCCATTTTATACAAAATTCTCCAGGATCCAGCGGGCTCCCGATCCGGATAACTGAATAATTGTGCATCAACTAATACAAACCGCAAATTCCGGTCCGATACTTCGCGTGTCCCTCGAACACTCGACCCCTTCGACTATTTCGTTTCCGTTTTACTCACGAGCATCTACTTCGCGAAGTTTATTATTTTTGCTCATTCTGCTGCTTTTTTTTTCTCCTACACTTTGATATCCTCATAGACAATGAACTTCCGATTAAAACCTCAGATTACGGGCACGTGCATAGTGCAGTTTGCAAATATCACGCTATCAGCTAGTCAGGCTCGAAATACTTGAGCCTGCCATGCATCCTGTGTATTCGCGAAGAACATCCTGTCCGTATTTTTTACACTTCTACTTCATTGGAACTGACATCGAAAATCGAGCTAAAAAAAAATAAGCATAATCCTCGATATATATATTTTTTTAATTTGCTCGACAGCTCGAGGCAAATTTTTTTTGGAAAATCTTATTTTGGACGTCAATTAAATTGCATAATCAAGCAACATTATAAAGTACCGAACAAACACTTTCGTTTTTCAATTGATCGGACTTTTTTTTGACCGCAGACCCCGCGATGGAATGAACAAAATGTCTCGACAGCATAAAATGCCTTTGTTTGCGAAAAGAGACACTTTTTGTTTGATTGCTCGCGAATTTTAAAAAAATTTATATTTTCAAAATCCCCTACTTCATTTACTAGCTTCAATCCCACTCTACGGACGGATAGAAAACGGAGAATTTTTGTTTTTTGTTCCAGGTCAAAAATGACATAAGTTGTGCCATGTGCCATGGTGCTCCTCGAATTCGACGTGACTTGAGAGCATGGCTCCGGCGTCGCCATTTTTCAATATTTCTTTATACAAATTTTTTGTCATACAGTTGAATATATATTCACAAATTCCCTTGAATTTTGCTTTCGTATCACTTCGCCTTCTAGCCAGAAAGAAATTTCGAAAAACAGTGTTTTTTTTAATTGAATCAAAAGTTTAGAGTTCTAGAGTGAAGTAAAAAAAACAAAGAAAAGGAGACGAAATATAATGAAACGTGTAATTCAATTTAGGTGCAAAAACATCCCAAAAGGAAAACGAGGGGGTATTGTTGTCTGTTTTATTTTTGTTGGGGCTCATATCTCCGGCGGGCATAACAGGCGAGGTCTCGATAGCTTCGAACTCGCACAGTGTTTTACCTTAACTGCCGCTCTAAATGTCTACTGGAGCGACAAAGTTTCGTACCGATAATGGAGCTTTCCTCGTCCCACAAGACAAAAGATTCGCGTGACCTCTCGCTGCTCTTTATAGGACCATAGAGAACCCACACACCGAGATTTTCATACACTCTCCTTCGAAAAATGTTGTACACAAGTTTGAATAAGGATTCTATCCCGCTGATTAAAATGAAGATTGTCCACATCTTTTTGTTTGTTGAAATTCATTTTATATCGACTCTGTAAAGAATATCTTTTTTTTTTAATCGTATTAAAATGTGATTTTCAAGACCATATTTTCCTGCCTCTACGTAACCCGCAATCGATAGTTGAAGAATTTTTTATTTCGTCTTGTTTTTCTTCTTTCATGATCTTTCCGGAATGTTATGGGGAGACTCAACAAATTGTCAAGGTCTCTGAGTATTGAGAAATACTTATTTGGATTAAATCTTCAACGTACAGTTTTAATTATCCCATAAAATTGACACGTATTACCGAATTCAAATACTAAAATATGAAATAATGATTTTTCTATGATCCTGTCACTTGAATAATTTTTATGAGAAAGCTTTACTCAGATGTAATGAAGAGTAAAAAGATTTTTTTATGAGATCACAGAGTCCTAAAACATGAGTGTTTA
Source organism: Campoletis sonorensis (assembly GCA_013761285.1). Classification (NCBI taxonomy): domain Eukaryota; kingdom Metazoa; phylum Arthropoda; class Insecta; order Hymenoptera; family Ichneumonidae; genus Campoletis; species Campoletis sonorensis. The sequence continues at coordinate 1,814,662 of JACEOJ010000084.1, forward strand.
TCACAAGTTGCGGACTGCTTTTAAGGAGCTTCGATTGTTTCTCATGCGTTCGATGAATTCCAGGTTTCATTGTTTCAAATTCGTATGAATCTTATTGACAGTCATACTCAAACGTGGGCCAAATTTGAGGAAATTTGACGTTTAATAATCGAGTTATTAGTTGTAAAATATCGTCTTTTTTCGTCACTTCCCATAAAGACCTCGTGTTAAAGTTGCCATTTTAAACACTGAATATCTCGATTACCAGACGGTGAAAGCTTCTCAAATTTTTTATACACATTATAAAACGACGCTCAAGAAGATTCACCCAGAATTTCAAAAAATTATTTTGCAAAAATTGTATTTGATGATTTTGCCGTTCCTTTGTATAATACTTATGGCGACCCAACCTCGTAAATTAAATTCCTTTAAGACAAATGAAAAATAGAACTTTCTGAACAGTGTTCACATTCATGGCAATTGAAAATAGTATTTGTTTTATGTCAGGCTGTTGATATATCTAAGGAACAAAAGTGGGGTATAAAAATACTGCACAAGAGTTTTTGTTTTAAGCAAGATATAGTAGTTTATTCATAATAATAATAATAATGAAATTGATTAAACAATAGATTAAGTAGTTTTCCAATCGTGCAACGGTCGTTCTCCAAGTAAAAGTCCAGGCAAAAAGTGTCCTATGTCCAGATGTTTCAATGCAGGCGAGTAGAACGATCAGTTTCCTAAACGCCGTACGACATCCGAATGACGTACCGTTAATTCAACGACAGCCATATTGCCCAAGAGGAAATCTGGCAATCTTTCAACACCGGGACCTGGTCGACGATCGAATGGATATCCCATTGAGCGAGCATCCGGATACTTGCGATCTCGAAGACCACAGAAGCTGGCGGCGTCGCTACAACCGACGGCATCTGGTTGATCGACCTGTAAAAATAAGGACAAAATTAGAATGAAATATAAAAAAAAAAAAAAAACACCCAAAATGGCAAATTCTAGCTGATCAGATAAATTAGAGAAAAAAAAAAGCAAAGTGGTGCTTACAAAATCGTTTCTGTAATCGGAAATCATGACAAACAAATCCATCGGGAAGCCATCTTTGGTGCCCTTTGGTACGAGCATGTGCTGGGGCCATCCACAACCACAGAAATTAAAACTTTCGAGCGCAGCACCAGTCGGTCGATTGGCATCCAAGTTCCGGAATGTTCTTTCGTACGGAATGGTCACTGATGATTCGGTAGATTTGCGTTCAATCGTATTTTCACCAGGTCGAACTTTAAACAGAAAAAAAAAAGATTAATTAACATTTTGAACGAAAAGCAAGGAAAATGTATCGATTTGACATGTAATTTTTCTTACGCGTTACGGTGAATTTGTCCATCTCTATCATCAAGCTCTTCTGTTGGCGGAAATTGAATGGCAATCCACGTTCATCGAGCTTGGGGCCCAAGAAGATTCTTACGGTGCCTCTTCGTGGTGCGTCCGATCGATTGTTAGCGGTGATTCTGTACGTGAACTCGGCATGATTGAGATGAGTGATTCTCACCAAAATTGGACCACTCGGATTGAAGTCAAGACCTCGGGAAAGGTCGAGGTCACTTTGGCTGAAGAAGGTATTCAATGTGTTGGTTGGACCGTTTGCGATTACCGTTTCAACTGCAGATATCTCGACGCCTGGGTAGTTCAACTGAAAGAATAATTCACATTCATTAATCGTATGATGAGCCTTCTATAGAACACTTGTTGGCGCTAAGGATTACGCTAGCTTTTTTTTCTCGAAAATTTGGAGTTGAGTTTTATGTCTATAGAGATGAGCAACGACAAAAAAATTGAAATCTACAAAATTTGAACAAATTCACGAAAATTACTGTCACTTTTTTTCCAGTCGAAGCTGGGACCCCAGCCACCGTTAATTCTCTTCATTGTGGAATTATCTTCAAATTTGTAATCAGCGTTTTTCATTTATACTCTTTTTTTAATAACGTGAGAAATTTTGAAGTAAAAAAAATGATGAAAAATTGAATTTTTCGCTTGGTCTTCCCTGAATAAATCATTAATCGAAATGTAATCCAGCCTACAACCTATATTCTGATTCATGGGCTTCATTCCTGTCAAAGATTTATCAAAATTGGTTCAGTGGTTTTTGCGTGAAAAGCGGACAAACAGAATTTTGCGGCTGAGTATTACATATTTAGAGATTATTCGAGTCAATGTTTCAAGGTTTCAATTAATCGTGACAAATCTCACCTGGGCATTACTGTACTCCGGTAAAAGGTCCTTATGCTCCATGAATATGTTGTTAATATTCGCATGCCATCTGTAAAATATCGGATCCCTCATTGCCGTAGCAGAATCTCCCATGATACCGAAACTTTCCTAAAATCATAACATTTTTTTCGTTAACCCAACAGCGTTAACCCATAGACCATTTTTTTTTTTTGTAAAATTTGTTGTTGGAAGTAAAATTGTAAGTAAAATGGATGTTGACTGCAACTAACCAAATAACGGTGATCAGGGTCGTGGCAGTATGAGATTGCGACGTGTCCAAGATTGTGATAATCGCCATAGAGATTTGGATTAGGTGAAAGAATACTTGATTCCATCATGTTACCGAGAACGTCGATACCGTCTTTTTCGGTGAGTGGTACTCGCTGGCCACTAGAATTAACCACTGAACCAGAGTGAATAGCATTGTATATCGAATCCCTCCAACGTTCAAGGGCTTGGAGATCAAATTGAAGCTGATCAGCTGGTCGATTGATGTCCTTAAGTTCAGTGCCACTCGGACGTGATGGCCATGTTCGGCTCGACACAAGGGAATCCAGCTTAGGGAAATATCCCTCGGGGATTGGCTCTCGTATGTTGTTGAATCGTTTCACACGTCCAAGACGATTGCACAGACGTTCGCAATTGTATCTGATTATTACACAGAGAAAAAAATCTTATAATTTTTAACGGTTTTTCTGAAAAAAATTAGCGTGCTTGACGATAAACCTCGTAAGAACTGCCAGCATTGAAAAAATTATGAAAAGGTTTGAAAATTATTCTCAGATTTACAACACCAAACTCTGAAAATAGGGTTTGACCTTCACGTGCATGCACACAAAGTGTCGCTCTAGGTCGCTTCCCATTTCCCTTTCTAAGAGAGCACGCGGTCAACATTTCTCCACCGTCTTGGATCTATTTCCAATAAGACCATCAATTTTTCTGCGGTCGCAGATGAAAAATTTGGAAGCTTGAATTTTGACTGTGCTGCTAATGAAAAATTCGTTATTATTTTTTGAATTCTATGATTTGGAGAGACATTTTTTCTGAAACTCGGAATAAATTTTCTGTAACAACAGATGAAAAATTACGGTGCTGTATCAGAAAAATTCGTCGTCTCATTTTTCATTTTTTGCTGCGAAATACATTTTCTCTTAAGCAAAATAGTATTTTTTTTTTTTTTTTAAGATAACCCATCGTTTTTGTAACATACATCGATAAATACTGCGCATTACGTTTCTGTTACGTGACGATAACAGTAACAGCACGGTAATTTTTATTAGATTTTTGTCTCCTTGCACTCACCGAGCCATCACTTGCTGATGCATGTAGTAGAAGAGCTCGCCTCGACGATCTTTGTTGACGATTCTTCTGTTACCGCCGAATGGATAGACGAGATGCCAATGCCAATGATGAAGATTCACGCCAATATCTTCTCGGAAATAAGCAACGCGATGCTCGTCATCCAGATCCGAGGCTGTATAGTCTTTCGGAATCTCAATTGGAACCTACAAAATTTGATTTATTTTCAACCTTCTATTTTAATCCAACAATTGATCAAAAAATCGATTTCCCAAAACAGTTTGAACGGTTTTCAAAATATTACATCAAAAGTAAAACTTCGGTTCAATAATCTAATGAGAAAGAAGTCAAATAATGAAATTTATTCACTTAATCTCAAATCCAATCAAGTCTTTCAATTATTAATTAATTAATAAGTTAATTAATAATTTAATAATTGAATTTAATTAAATCAATTAATAATTTCATTATTTATTAATTAGTTAGTTAATTAATAACTTAATATAATGAATAAATCAAATAAAATCTAACTAAAGATCAATTCGACTTTTTCCACGATGAAAATTTTCAAGTTGACACTTACGCGGGAGCCTGCGGGCACCACGTTAGCCTCCTCCGTTGCTCTGGAGAATATTCCTCCATCAAAATACTTGTCCGGAAATATTTCGGCGAGCGAAGGAATGGGAAGATGTTTAGTGTCTTCGCGATGAAGAATCGCCACCGATAGAGCGTAAATAAATAGATTCGGATTCAGACGATCACGGCAGTAGACTGCGACTGACAGCAAGTCATCGTACGTTCTCATTCCCATAAAGATGTCAATTAGACGACCAGCGATTTTACGATGATAGGGAATGAAGAGGGAGAATGCATCGCGACGACCCAGTTGCATTGGAATACTCAGATCAGGAATACTTATTTGGCTGACCGGAATCCTCGTATCCCCATCGTCCTGGAAACGGTTGAACACTTGGACAGCAACATCGCGATATCTCTCAGGCTGTAAAATGTCAATAAATAAGTATTTAAAGAAATATACATTAAACAATTGATATCCAATAACAATTGAAAATTATGGGTAAATAAAAAAAGATTAGAAATTATATTAAAATATTTTAAGAAATATACATTAAATATTTGAAATTCAATAAAAATTAAAAATTACAAGTAAATAAAAAAAAATTTTTAATCGTATAGAAATATTTTGAGAAATATACATTAAATAATTGAAATTGAATAAAAATGAAATATTGTCAGTAAAAAAAAAAAAATTAAAAATCATATTAAAATATTTTAAGAAATATACACTAAACAATGAAAATTCAATAAATACTAAAAATTGTGAGTAAATAAAAAAATGTTAAAAATCATTGAATGAGAATATTCATTGATAAATACAAATATCGATGAAATTAATATGTTTAACATTCATTGAAAGTATGATAAATGACAGAAACGAAAATAAATAAAAAAATTGCGAACGTTGATAATGTCAAGATAAATATCTTACCAGATAGCTCTCAGGAATGTCGAAAGCGACTTTATTCTCTCCTTTTGGGACGTACACGGGCTCGGCCGGACGATCGAAAAGATACAAAATTGAGGAGTTGTCTTCACTCGCCATTTTTTCAAACTATCGTAAGACTTTAGATTGAAAAAAAAAATCCTTGATGACTATTTCGAAAGTTGAAATATGTGGGATTTACGAATTTATTAATTAATCGATTATTCGTATGAACAACAATTAGTACAAATAATAAAAATTCGTAAGAATTGACGAAACGATGAAGAATTTAGTGTAAGCTCCAACTGTACGGACAAATGGACTTACACTAAGTGATGCTCTAACAACAAACGACTGCCTATTTTATACTATGATCACCAGGATGCAGTGGTTTTACGATCTCCATTGGAGGAAGGGCGGAGACAAAACATCAACCACAAATTCCTTCCCAAAACTGTCCTGCTGTTTATCCTTTTCCTGTCACACTTTTTTCCTCACCACGATTCCTTATCTTTTAGGGTTCCTTCTTTTGACAGTCCCCATCACATTTCTTGCACGCCTACGAATGGAGGAAATCTTCGAATGAACTAGTGATTATGATATGAAAACTCACTTCATTGGTTTGAGTATGTCTGGAGGAATCCAAAATCATCAAACTGTCATTCATCAATTTTCCGTTTGTTTGGGTATGTTTTTTATTTATTTATTTTTCCTGTCAATTTATTTTAAGGTAGTTCTATAGTGACATTCATATCGAAAAATTGTTTTTCAGTTTTTCTCACATAGTTCCCCCTGATTTTTCTAGATGACAAATTTTTTTTGGTAAATATTCGATATCGCGGCACCAGCGATTTTCGGGCTGATTTTTTTTAAATGTTTTTTTACGTTTTTTAGGTTTAAATATCGTTAATCATTTTTAAAATGTTCGTTTTCATTATCATTGTGTTTTTTTTTATTATTTTTATATCCATTATCGTTGTTACTGTGCATGATTTTCAGGAAAAAAAACTTAAGACGCACCTAGTGGAAATGTACGATGAGACACGATAATTTTATTGGACGACATTCAAGGTACTCGTTGCTTTGGAAATTGTAAACAAAACAATTTTCATGTTGGCTCTAAAATGGTTTCAGACTTCGTTCATTTTTCTTATTAAAAAGAACTCCTTATAATTGTACATCAAATATTTATTGAACTCTTAATCGGATATTTCTATTTAAGGTAGATCTATCGTGACATTCACATCGAAAAATTGTTTTTCAGTTTTTCTCACATACAAAATGGCTTGCGGGCATAAGTTAATAAAGAAAAGTTGTTGTAAATTGACTAAAGAACAACGTACTCCAAATTCAAGGTCATCCAAGGTTATATGTACTTGCTGAATAATTACAAAAATTGCGAACGCATTTTTTTTCTTTAGATTTTTTTGAAAAACTAAATGTAGCTTCTTTGATGTTGCATTAAAATGTATGCCGAATATTTATTGATGAAAATGTTACATTTAACACGAGCTCTTATGAGAAACAACCGAAAATGGTGATTTTTACCAATAAATATATGCACGTTCTGCTTGGTGAAACCTTCTAAAATTTAATTTGTATCTATAGTCTGGATAAATCCACAAAATATAATTGTTCTTACAAGTAAGAAACAACAGTCGGTAAAATGCTTGGAGAGCAAAGAGATGAAATAAAATGGTAAAAAGATCGAGAGACGAAGAGCAAGCGGCGAGGAGAGGCGTTAAGTGATGCGATTACCGCGAACCAGCAAGGGATGGGTCGTCGGGAATTTCAACTCTCGAACCAACCCCTGGCTATTCGCTTTGGGCTTAGAGAGTTTGTATGTGTTTGGAGTTTCAAACCAGTTTTTTTTTTTATTCGCCGAACGGAAATCCGGGCGAACGCGAAAAATTCGTTTCCTTGGGGGACTGAGAGTTTCCTATACGTATCTGTCTGCTGGAACATCACTATTCCGCGCCCGAGTTTTCAACAACATACAAACACCTCGCACACTGAAAAATTCTGCACTTTCCCGACATGGAAAACCCGTTGGTTCACAGCAAAACTAATTATCAGTTACCGCTTGTTTTTGGCATTCTCTCTCTCTCTCTCTCTCTCTCTTTCTCTCTTACTTTTGCTTTTTATTCATTTGCCTCTCAGTTTTATTCAACCTCAACATTTTCACCTCACAAATAATGCAATTTTTCTTTCCTTCTGTTTTTCTCATTTTTATCTTCCCTCCCAATTATTCTTAAGGAGTTTCGGTGGAAGGTAGATAATGTAATGATTCAGCTTATCTTTAGGGAGAATTAGGAGGAAATATTTCGAGTCTGAAGACACCGAAGAAAAATTAAGATATAATACCAACTATGACTTTTTGTCATTATTTGGCAATGACAGAGTACGAAAAATATCGAATTCTCTTGACTTTCATTTTTTTTACATTGCACTGGTTGCTATATTTCAAAATTTTGAAAACAAATTAACGTTTGCAATGTTCATACAGTTCTGGATTACACGATCATTCAAAATTTGATTAATCGAAATCCTAAGGAAGTTCTGGATTACACGATTATTTAAAATTTGATTAATCGAAATCTTGAGGAAGTTCTGGATTACACGATTATTTAAAATTTGATTAATCGAAATATTAAGGAAGTTCGGTACGAGTCACACAATGTAATGGTTCAGCTTATCTTTCGGGAGAATCAGGGGGAAAATCCTATTGTTCTCAAGCAAAGCGCTAACTTCACACAACAAAATTTCGTATATATATATATATAAATTACGTGATTACTGAAAAATTGAACGTTTTTATTGACAAAAAAATGAATAATTAATAAACGATGTTGACGAATTATTTCATTTTCTGGTGGCATAATTGTCATGATATTTTGAGTGGTTCGACAGTTTTTTATAACCTTTTTTACATTTTTTCGTATTGTTTAATGCACATAACTGAAGTTTAGAGATAGCGTAGGCATGTCTCTGTGTTAAAAAGTGACTTTTCATTTGAGAATTTTGTGAAAACGGTGTAGACAATCGTTTTGAAACTTGGAGGACATATTGAGGATAAGTCAAAAAACGAACTGTAGAAATTTGAATAAAATGGTTAAATTTCGTCACTTGTACCGAAACTCCTTAAGACTCATCGAGAGGCTGCATTCAACACTGAACTATCATGAACGTACTTCATTAAAATTTTTGTATCACAAGTTTTTTGCTCATTTCTTTTATTTACCTATTTATATTGCAGGATAAAGTAAAACTATATTTCCGTTCAAACTCTCACATGAAATACATACAGAATTAAGCTTTTCACCTTAATTACATTATCCACTGAAGTTTCTCTCTCACTGGTCGCACATAAATACTTATTTCAAATATAAATAACTCGTTTCCGCTCATACAAAAGTGAACTTTTCCTCGACTTTAGCAATTCCTTTTCATACCTCGTAATTAACTCATTAATATTTTCAGGCTTTACTCGTGTTCAATTTTTACTTCAAAAACTTACGGTTTTTTAAGTTTTATTCTACTTTTTGTATGTATACTTTTCGATTTGAAATAATCAAAACCTTTCATAACTTTCTGACACCTTTTTCGTATGACAACTAATATTTAAATTATAAGGAAACATCTTAATTAATATGCAAATAAATGTATTAAAAGAACTAGGTAAACAAATGTAAATAAAAATTTAAAAAAAACAGTGTGAAAATGGAAAAATGGAATAATCTGGATATTTGAAAAAATGTTTAACCAAAACGATTACTTGTATTTAAATTCTTCTGACACTTTAGTTCGCATAATCGTGCGCGAGTACTCACCGATTCGTATCTCTTTCTTCAGCTTTAATACAATAATTAATAATTTTAATGATAAAAAAAAATACCAAATAAATAAAAAAATAAAAAATAGATGATAAATAAATAATGATTAAATAATAAATAAATAATAAATAAACAACAAATAAATAAAAAATTAATAATAAATTAATCATTTTAATGCCTGTTTTTTGATACAAGACAAATGGTTTTCAAATCCCAAAATCTTTTCAAATGATGGGTAATCGTTCGAAAAATGAAAAAACGCAGTAAAAATTCGCATCACCAATTGGTTGACAGTTTAGAGCAATTGCGTATGGAAAAAGAATAAAAAATAAAGACGAAAGACAAATAAATGTTCACTCAATGTATGGCGTTGAATTTGATTCAATCGGAAATTGTTATTAAATAAATATTAATTTTTTTCTTGTTTATTTTATTTTCAGAAGATGCACAACTTGTTATTATTTGCTTCCAAATAAGTACAGCGTGTCCAGTAAATACATAAAATACTTAATTTATATAGTATACTCGTTGGAAGTCGATTCCGTCAGCACTTCCGCCATCCGCGTAAAAACAAAACGGCGTCCGTTTGCCTGCCATTCCCAAAGCATGTACTCGGCATTTGTTTGACTATAGAAAACAATGCACGGTTCAGCTGGGCCACACGTTTGGCAACCCCGTGCTCTCTCGTTTTGTTTTGTTGCTTCTCTTTTCCTCTCTGCCATTTTAACGTGCATGGATGTACCGCCATTATCGACTTCTACACTCTAGTAAACTCTTTAGAATTTCTCGATGCATTTAATAGCAAAACTGAACTCGCGCAGCTTCAATCACTGTCGAAAACCTTTTTTTTTTTTTTTTCAAGGAAACTAATCCATTGTGAAACAAAAAACAAAAGATATTACACGAATGGGAACTGTAATTGAAGTTTGTACCGGAAACAGAGTACGATGGATCATTTTTGTTGGTACAGTGACCTGCAAAAAAAAAAATTTTATTTTGCTTGTCGATGAAACCACATGATTCTCAGGAATTTCGGTCACTGAATCCAAATACTTCATTGCTACTTGCCATATGCAGTTATTAGAATAATCGAATTAGTGTATCGAGTAATTAAAAAAAAAAAAATTTCAACTTTGAATAATTTAATTTGAATATATTTTTTATGTTCATAATTTAATTTTTGATTGTAGTATATAATAATATATAATATATTAATTTTGAATTTAATTTTGAATAATTGAATAATTTAATTGAATAAAACTTTCACTAATTTACAATTCTATGAATTAAGGTACGTTTAAAGTAAAAAGTGATGGGTCTTTATTGTTCCTTATGCCACATCAACGAAACACCATGCAGCCATTATTGAATATTCAAGATAAAAGAAAAGAATTTTTTTCAGCGCACAAAAGTTGAATTTTTGAGGAGGAGCAATCGTTTCTCATGCGTTCGATAAAATCCAAGTTTTAATTGTTTGAAATTCGTACGAATCATCTTAACAATCGTACTGAGCTGTGGGTAAAATTTGAGTAAGTTTGACCGTTTAAAAATCGAGTTTTTAGTTGTAAAATATCGTCTTTTTTTCGTAACTTCTCATAAGACCTCGTGTCAAAGTTGCGATTTTAAACACTGAATATCTCGATTACCAGACGGTGAAAGCTTCTCAAATTTTTAACACATTATAAAACGATGCTCGAGAAGATTCATACAAAATTTCGAAAAATTATCTTGGAAAAATTGTATTTGATTATTTTGCCGTTACTTTGTATATAATATTATGATTATGGCGATAGGACGTCCTTAAATTATTTTAAGAGAGTTAATTAAATATTTATACTATTTTAACCTTCATACTACAATGGGGGTCGGAATATTTCACCAAATATTCTTTTGGCTCCAGGATTACCGAAAGATACAAACTTATCTGATAAAGTTTTTTTTTTTCATAATAGATAAATCTATTTTTTCAACGCCCTAACCGCAAATGAATAGCTCTCTCATATACAACGCGTCTTGATTTTTTTCCCAATTTTTCTACTCACCATTTTTGCCGCAAACCACAGATAGACGACTCCGTGATAAATTTCGTTGCCTCTATCCTTTACGCCCAAAAAAACGTTTGTTTGAAGGATAAACAATAATAATAATAATAATAATAACAAAAATAATGAAAACAATAATAAAGTTTCTATAACAAGATAGTAAACACTGTTAAAAAAAAATCGAATACAATATTTTTATTTCTTAGAAAAACATATTGAATATTTTGATCGTTTCGTATGTATCAAAAGTATTGACAGCAGTTTTAATTCTCAATTGAGTAAATCATATCTTAACAAAATTTGATTGAATTAAAAATTTAATATGTAATTTTAATTCTGAATTGAAAATTTAATATATAGTTTTTATTCTAAATTGAATTTAATTGAAAAATGGAATTATAAAAATTGCAATAAAATGTATGTTATTCGTTTTTTGTTTACATTTTTCTTTATTTGTTCAATAAAATTACAAGCTTTTCAGGGCTATCTCAAAAGAGAGAGAGAGAGAGGGAGAGAGAGAGAGAGAGAGAGAGAGAGAGAGAGAGAGTACGTACAAGAGTGGTTTCTCTTTGATATGTTCAACACTGTTTATTTTATTTTTCTCTCCCACGCATTATTTTCTAAACAAGTATCACTTTTTTTTCATTATTTCATTCCAAATATTTCTAATGAGAAATAATAAAAATTCTTATCACGTGTCGATGATACAATTTTGTTGATGCAACATTGATGATCTATTCTACACGAAGTTTACACATTATTTCATCTTGAACTTAATAAACAATATAAATAACAAAATATTCTTAATCATTGGATCCTCGAGTTAATTGATAACGAATTCATTCAATCCTGATATCGTTTCAATAACAAAAACTAATCAATACCCATTTATCTTAATTAAATAAAGTTTTTTACATGATGATTATTTTAAATGCTTCATTGCAGTGTTTGGACGACACTAAAATGTATCGATATTTTTTTTAAACTGCGCTCAAGTTTAAACCACTTTGGTATATGGTGGATTTTCTCAACGATTACACTTTCTGATTCGGTCAATTTATTTTACATTGGTTATAGTACGAGAGCCCACGACCAAAACCATGTCCCATCGTTTTACGTTCAAAACCGTATTAAATTGTTAGAATAGATGATTCTGAACCGGCTGGGCGGGCAATACCGGCCAGAAACGTCAGAGTGTTATGGGGGGGCATTTCTGTCATGTCAAAAAAAATAAGCAGACGGTTTTATTACAATATGTCTGATATTAAAAATTTACACAGGTTTCGTCATTTTATTAGAAAAAAGTTCGTTTTCAGGCATTTTGCGCGACACATATGGCCCGAGTGCATTTTCAAAAATGTCCAAAAATTGAACCGGCCTGTCTCATAGCAGCCTGATTCAATTTTTTTTCAAATCCTTCGTATGGTTGCCAGAGTTGCCAAATTTTTTACCTCCTTTTTAATTTTATCAAATGGTCTCGTGGGTATGTGTGACTCCACTGGTGTCTAAAAATTGTATTATCGGTATTTAATATCTATCGTTCAACCACATTCTGAAAAATCAGTCAGGTTATAAAACGACTCGGTAAAATTTTTTGACCTATTTGGAAATGCGCTCAGGTCAAACGTCAGGCAGAAAATTTGTGAACTTAGTATTTTTGGAATCGGAATAACCATATCTATGGATTTTATACGGTTTTGGTCTTAAAACGATGCGAGGCAAAAATGTTGGTTATGGGCTCTCGTACCGTTAAGGTAAAGCATTTGTTTATACTTTTGTCTTAAAAGTATGGTTTTTATTTATTTTTTCTTTGGATTTAGGTTTCTAATATAACGAAATTTTACATCACTGGATGTAATCGAATCTCAATAGTTTATTTGAAAGGACATTTGATCGATTTTTCAAGAGTTTTCTTCGAGAAAAGATTCCCTCTTATTCCTCCATTCTCTTTCTTTCTCTTTGTATTGTACGCGCGACGTACATGAATATTCGAATTCATCAAACGAATACGAGACGACGGGCAACATCGTGACAAGGAATCGCTGAATCGCATTGACTCGCGACGTTCGTACCTCCTATCCATTTACCATGACATCTGACCGATGTCGATGTCATCATTTTCCATCTGCCGATTCCCCCGAGTCCAAGCCGATGGCCACGGTCCGGACATCTCGTTGTTCCGATGTCAGGTCGACACATTGCACAGATTTCCGTTCCTTGCAGATCCAAGAAACAGATGAAATAAAGGTTGAAATTGTAAGGCGAAAATTGGGGAAAAAAACGTAAAAATATTGTCATCTTTTTTGATTGAATATTCGGAAAATGTCAGGTCACCAGCAACTTTAACAATTAATTTCGATAAAATGTTGAACCTGCGATTTAAAAAAAATATATATTCATTTTTATGCACATTTTTTAACTCTTCCGGTGGCAGAAACAATGTTTATTGTCATTGTGACCAAAATGTCAGACCAAAAAATCAAAAAAACAAAAAACATCGAAGAAAAAACATGAAAATTCTTTTGGTTCGATCGGAATTTGACACTTCGAGTGGAATGGTTTTTTGGGGCACCTCTCGTTTGGAAATGTGGGTCTTTCATGTCCGGCCAATAATTCCCCTTTTTAATGCTGTCAAAAAATTCTGAAAAAAAATCATGTTACTATCGAATTAATGAAAAAACCAGATTTTTTCAAAACAAAGAATTCCTTGTGGTTGGTTTTTTTTCTGGGCTCGTTAAATAATAAATGTTGGTAATACGTGCATTTTGCTTGTGGAGAATAAAGGAAAACCTGTGGAAAGAAGGATTTTCAGTTTTCTCCGGGAAGCAAGGTTGTTTGTCGAGATGACGAAGTCTCTTCAGTCAGGAGTCTTGCGAGGGTCAACGAGACTTCTTTCGAGAGTCGCTGGAATAGCAAGGGCCTTTCATAACCGTCTATTCTCGCGTATGTAAAAAAAACGTGATTAAATCATGGGTAGAATAAAATTAATTTTCTTGTAAATAAAAAATGAAAGAAAAAAAAAAATTAAAGAAAATATTCGACTGTTTGAACACCGAAGTACATTCATTAAAAATGTCCTTGACGTACAAAGTTTATTCATTGCAATCATAATTGAATTTCGTACCAAGATTCGTTGGAATAAGATTTTGTTCACTCATTAAATTTCTTTTTTCATATATATATATTTTTTTTTCGATTTCATTTTGTTGAAACAAATACCGAGTTATTTACGTGCATAACATTTTTATATGATAGCGTTATGTTATTAAAGGGAACTAAAAACTTATATTTACCGAATGTATTGTTCTTAAGGTTTTTCTATTGTGACATTCATATCGAAAAATTGTTTTTCACTTTTTCTCACATACTAAATGGTTTGCGGGCATAAGTTAATAAAGAAAAGTTGTTGTTGATTGACTAAAGAACAACATACTCCAAATTCAAGCTCATCCAGGGTAATATGTACTTACTGTATACTTACAAAAATTGACAACATTTTTTTTAAAAGATTTTTCTGAAAAACTAAATGTAGATTCTTTGATGTTGCATAGAAATGTATTCTAAGTTTTAGGAGGCTTCACCATGTAGGAGCCGAAATATTTATTGATGGAAATGTAACTTTTAACACGAGCTTTTACGAGAGACTACCGAAAATTGTGATTTTTACCAATAAATATGCGAACGTTCCGCTTGGTGAAAGCTTCTAAAATTTATTACACACGTGCATATGACGTTAAAGAAGATTTATCCAAATTTTCAACAAAATCTTAAGAAAACGATAAAACGATAGAACTACCTCAAGTTTGTTAATCGATCTGTCGAATCTATCGCGTGTCTACGCATTAAATAATTGCATGGTTATCAAACAAGCCTCGCGCTCGTTCTCCCATTTTCAGTCTTATCTCACGTTCGCTTCAATTAGGTTTTACGCTCAATGCACCATTCGCTTTTCCCAAGCATTGGGGCCCTTTATGGCACACCTATGTAACTTTATAATCTCCTATTGCAATTTAATCGTCAAAGGAAACATTAAAACTACAATTGTTATAGATTCTGTAATTATAATTTTTCTTGCACAATCAGTTTAAGGTATTTTTAAATAATTTAAGGAGGTTCGATCATTTCTCATGCGTTCTATAAATTCCAAGTTTAATTGTTTAAAATTCGTATGAATCTTCTTAACAATCGTACTCAACTGTGGGTTAAATTTGAGGAAGTTTGACCGTTTAGAAATCGAGTTATTAGTTATGAAATATCGTTTTTTTTCGTCACTTCCCATAAGACCTCGTGTTAAAGTTGCGATTTTAAACACTGAATATCTCGATTACCAGACGGTGAAACCTTCTCAAATTTATGACACATTATAATACGACGCTCAGGAAGATTCATGCAAAATGTCAAAAAAATTATCTTGGAAAAATTGTATTTGATCATTTTGCCGTTACTTTCTATGTACTTTTATGATTATGGCGATAAAACATCGTTAATGGGAGTTCAATGGGAAAAATTATTTTAATATCTCTCGATTTCTTTAAAAATCTCGTTACTTTCCTCGGAATCGTTGTGCTTTTGCTTTTCACAATGTGAGGTTAAAATTTATGAGAACATAGACCTATCGACCTTTTGCTGCGTGCTTGCGCATTAAATAATCAGGCCGTGTTTAGTACCTTGTCGTATACTATTTTTTTTTCTCTCCGCTTACATTCTGCTGGACGCGAATATTGCTTTGGTGTAGAAACATGAAGACTGCTGCAAAACTTCTAAGAGTTAGGGTCACACACAAAAGCCTAGAATCATGCCAGTTTATATTTTATTCATTTACAGGCTGATCGAAAATATTCGTTAATATTTGTTTTAATCGGAAGATATATGAAATAATATTGTATTAAATTCTTTATTATTTGAAGGCACGTTAAATGGCAGACTATGCACCACTGAGTTGTTTCGTATTTATTTTATTTTTAATAAAATTTATTTTTAATAATTCTTTAAATTAAATTATTTAAATTTTATTTCTAATAATTATTTAAATTGAATTATTAGAATTTTATTTTTAATAACTATTTAAAATAAATTATTTCAATTCTATTTTCAATAATTGTTTTGATTTATTCATTTCAATTTTATTTTTAATAATTGTTCAAATTAAACTATTTAAATTTTGTTGTCGATAATTTTTAAATCTTCCCGAATTATTTACATACTTTTGCATGGCCACGATCATGTACTTGCACATGAAAGTTGTGATTACGTAGATGATATGATTGATGATGAAAATTATTTCATAAAACCAGCAAAAAAACTGTAAAACTGCATCGCTTTTAAGTATTTTAGTACAAAGTATAGACGGAACTTTGATGTGTTTTGTGAAAATTCTGAGGACATTTTCAAAAAAAAATATACAATACCGGTCGCGTATACTGAACTCGCGTCTTTCAACTTGTTCTTTTATCGTACTTGCGTGCTTTTAACAAACAGCGACCTCTCTACGCTCCCTACGACTTCAGTGAGTTCGAAAAACCATACAAGGAAAACGCAGGTTTACGTTTTTCGGCAAACGTTTCTTTGTTTTTTATATTCAGCTTTTGCTGTGTAAAAAAGAACAAAACCTTGAATGTTTTCTTTTTTTTGTGCACGATCTTCTATTCAACGGTTTCCCAGATTGGAAACTTTGAACGTGCGACAGATTCCAATATTTCATGACCCTATATGTTTCAATTCAATCCAATAATTCAATATTTATTACGAAATATTGAAAACTCACGTTAAAAGAGACGAGTCTCCGAGAAAGTTTGACACAAAGCGAGAATAAATTAAGGAGGTTCGATTGTTTCTCATGCGTTCGATTAATTCCAAGTTTAATTGTTTCAAATTCGTATGAATCTTCTCAACAATCAGACTCAACTGTGAGTCAAATTTGAGGAAGTTTGACCGTTTAGAAATCGAATTATTAGTTGTAAAGTGTCGTCTTTTTCGTCACTTCCCTTAAGACCTCGTGTTAAAGTTGCGATTTTAAACACTGAATATCTCGATTACCAGACGGTGACGCCTTCTCTAATTTTTTACACATTATAACACGACGCTCGAGAATATTCACGCAAAATTTCAGAAAATGATCTTGGAAATATTGTATTTGATCATTTTGCCGTTACTTTTTATATACTATTATGATTATGGTGATCGAATCTCGCCAAAGCTCTAGAAAAATATCGCTCGTGGGATTATCTTCATACAGAAATATAAATTCTTTGATTAAAATTCAAACCATATAGTTCAAAGTGTGTATCTTTTATTTTTTTTTATTTTTTTTAGTATCGTGGTTCAGTATGAAAATTAGATTTTCTGAACACGGGTGACAACTGCATCACAATTTATGATACGTAGAAAATGTTGAACTGGAAGACTAAAAACGAAATTAAAAAGTAGAAAAAGTTTTTGAAAGTTAATCTTAAATTAAACGTCAATGGGAAGGAATTGATAATGCATTCATGGCTTGTAACCGATAACTTTTGTGAATGAATGAAACTAAGACGAAGAATAATCTGAATAGGGTCAGAAAATATATAGGAAAGTTATAAGAAAGAAGATAAAAATTCGAGAGGTTGAAACTTAACGTTCGTGTACGAAAGCCAATAAAAAGTACTTCTGCTCATAGTCGTATATATACATTACAATTTTTATTGGTTGACGAAGAAAGCTAGTGATGAAAAGTGAAGATTTTTTGCTCACCTTCTGTCAATGTTGGAAAATCCTTGACGCAAGCTCTGGAGACTCGTACAATAGTAAATGTAGCGCAATATCTGAAAAGCCAGGAAAGTACAATATTGAATGGAATAGAATTGCCACACAGCCCTATGTACAGAACTTCGCAAAGTGACGGAACAGTGAAACTTGAAATTGATTATTTTTATGTGATTTTTTAAATATCGATTTCGTTAAAAATATCACCGCGGAATGTACAACTTTGTTATAAATTTATATGGGGCATTCCACGCCAACTCAGCCATTCCAGAACCTTTGGGTTTTTGATTTCGTTCAGAATTTCTTAAGTCGCTATACCCGTTGAAAGGAGCTCTCTTGATTTTTTTTCAGAATTTTTTGTCGATCGGGTAATAATTTATGATTTTTTTCAAAAAATGCGATCCTTTTCGTTCATTTACCTGGAACTTGCTGAAAAATGGACCAGATTGAGCTTTTTTTTAATCAACAGGATTTTCTCGTTCTTTTCAAAGGTATTTTTGAAAAAATGTTTGGCATAAGTTTGATCAATTTTTTTGCAGGTCGAAGCAAAAAATCGTTGATTTTAAGCACATCACATATTTTGATTATCTTCAAAAAAATTTCAAAAAAACTTCAACCAATTCAACGATTTTTGAGACTCCTTTCATGATGGGCCGCTTTTTGGTTATATTTTTTCGTAATTTTGAAAAAAAATCTCGTCAAAAGTCTTGGGCTAGGCGATGATATTCAACCAAAAATTGTAGTTAAATGAAACCAATAATATCTCCAAAAATTATTATCATTTCTTTCATGTTGAATGAACCACAAAACATGTGAAATATTACAAACGTGTATACAACACAATATCCAATACTATATCAGCAAAATATGTTGTCCAAACATGATCGATATGTACACAATCTATGAGTGAATTCATTGATCGGTAAATATACAATGGCAGATATCAATCTTACAAATGGTCCATCATTCATCAACCAGAAATTCCATTTATATGATAACATCACGCGGTCATGTCGATTGAAATAACATAATTTTTTTCTTCGATTTCATTACCAGAATTTCATTCCAATGACCCGTTACTTTCGTTTCGATAACTCATAATAATAATAATAATAATAATAATATATTATCATTTTTATATATTACATGACACTAAGAGTTAGCGAAAAAAATAGCTCATAGAAAAACTAGTTCATGACAAAATATAATTAACTTATTAAACTCAAATTAAATTAAACTCAAAATTTATTTTCCTTAAATTTTTCAATTCCAATTGCATGAATGGGTGTTTTTCAATTTTTAAAAATAAGGTCGATTCGTTAAAGCGATCTGTAGAAATTTCGTGTTTACCAATTAACGAATAAAAAAATATAAATTAAATTCATGTCAGGCTATTATGATTTAATTGCACAGTCGTTTAAAGTTAAAAGCAAAAGCGAAAGAAATAGCTCATAGAAAAAATAGCCCAAAAAAAAATAGCTTCATGAATTAAAAAAAATTGAAACTTTGTTTTCCTCAAATTTTTCAATTTCAATTGCATGAATGTGTAATTTTCTATTTTTTAAATGGGGTTAATTTGGGACAACGATCTATAGAAATTTCGTGTTTACCAATTAACGAACAAAAAAATATAAATTAAATTCATGTCGGGCTATTATAATTTAATTGCTGAGTCGTTTAAAGTTAAAAGAAAATATAGCTCTACAGATTTCATGTGCACCGTGAACAGCGACTGTAAAAATCATCATGCAAAAACTGAGAGGAACAGAAAATGAGGTTTGGCGGAGGAAATGGTTATGAACGTATCGTTCAAAGCCATTGGTTTCACATTAAGTACCAATTTGACACTTCAAATCTAGTACTTCTCATGGAATAATATTGTATGGTCGCGATGCAAACGGATCCGAGAGACCAATTTTCGTAAGCATTTCAATTTCTATAAATATACACGGTCACCGTATAATCATCGAAATTCGGAGAGGCACATAATTATCCTGAGAATACTATAGAGATTATTCGTTATTTTTAGCTGCATCAAGATATGAAAATCTAGGTTTTTAAACTATTCACATATTTCGTCATTTGGATTAAACATTGCTTCCGTTTATTATAGTACGAGAGCCCATGACCAAAATTTTTGCCTCGTCGTTTAAAACCAAAACTGTATAAAATCGATAGATATGGTTATTCTGATTCCGAAAATACTAATTTCAGAAATTTTCTGCGTGACGTTTGATTGAGCGCATTTCCAAAGATGGCAAAAAATTTTACCGATTCGTTTCATAACAATCTGGCTGATTTTTCAGAATGTGGTTGAATGATAGATTTTCGATACCGATAATTCAATTTTCAACACATACACAAGAGACCATTTGAGAAAATTAAAAATAAGGTAAAAAATTTGGTAACCCTGGCAACCATACGAAAGATTTGAAAAAAAATCGAACCAGGCTGCTATGAGACAGGTCGGTTCAATTTTTCGACATTTTTACAAATGCACTCTGATCATATGTGAGACAACATTATTGTCGTCATTTATAAAATGAGAAAAAAAAACAAAGCAATGATCAGGATTTTTTTACGTTTATAAATTCTTTTTACGTTTATAAATTGGTGTTGAGTGAGACAAATGAGCCAAAAAAACGTGAAATGCGTCAGAGTGTAACGCGCAGTGATGGCAATAAGTCGAATTAGCCTGAATAGAGAATTTTAATTAGTAAAATTTTTCGAAAACGTTGCACTTATAAATATTATCCGTGATTTATAGAACTTTACTTCAATTTTTTATCGCTACTCGAAACGTTCAAAAAAGACGTGCATCGGACCAGATTTCAATTGTGAAAACAATAAAAAATTGATTTAATAGATTCATAAATAACTCACCCATCGTCATTTATTTCGTTGGAATTTGTTGCATCAAAATTTCCCATGCTCGCCATCGTCAAAAGAGCTGCACCTGGAAAATAATTCATTGATTTTATTTATTATTTGACTCATCGTCGCAATATTGGATGGATATTGCAAAATGCAATATTGAAATATGATTATTTATCAAAATTGGACAATATTTAATATTGACATTGTTTACCCATGATGATTATTCGTGGAGGAATAAAAATTGTATTCGAAATATTAGGGAATCGTTGTATATTCATCCTAATTCACAAAAATTCAGTCTTTATTACGTGAATTAATACGTTAATTTTTCATATTCGAGGGATTGTTACTTATCAAATTTTATGGAACAAACGCTCGAAATATTATAAAAAACCTGGTTTCTGCAGCCGGTTATATTTTGAATGCTTAAGAGGGGAAAACCATTGAGAACCTCGAAATTGAGGAGTTTTTTTCGGAATTTTTTCTAAGGAGGAGAAATGGATGAATTTTTTTCAATTTCTACACTTTATTATACATGTTTTAACGAGTATTTTCCATTTTGAGTAATAAAAAATATTGAAAATTGATGGAGATGTAGCATGATGAACTCACATGATCGTGGAGGCATTTTTTTTACGGTGCCAAGTGTAGCGCTGTGAAAATTGATCTGAAACAAAAATGCAAAAGGATGCGGTCAGTATATGCCGATAGTCACTTGGTAAACCTCATTTTTTGATGAGTTGAGAATTGTAGAAATGGCAGACACAAAATTGAAATATTTTTTTTTTTCGAAAATATCGACTTTTTTTATTTTATGTCTGCCATTTCTACAATTCTTGACTTATTTTAAAAAAATGAGGTTTACCAAGTGACTTCAGGCATATACTGACCACATTCTTTTGCATTTTCGTTTCAGATAATTTTTCACGGTGCTACCGTAAAAAAAATGCGTCCGCGACCATGTGAGTTGATCGTGCTATATCTCCATCAATTTTCAATATTTTTTCATTACCAAAAATGGAAAATACTCGTTGAAATATGTTTAATAGACTGTAAAAATTTGAAACAGATTCATCCATTTCTTCCCCTTCAAAAAAATTCCGAAAAAAACTCCTCAATTTCGAGGTTCCAAATGATTTTCCTCCGTTGAATAAAAATGCTGTTTTGAACTGTTAATTTAAAAAAATGGATGCATTCTACTCTAGAAAATTGTGTTTTTTCTGTTTTTTTTTTCTATGCCGCACTCATTCGAGTTCATTTATTGTGCTTTGCTTTCGAGAATTCTCGATAAAATGAGGTTAGTTCAGAAAAAGCTTCACCTTTCAAATGGAATATACGGGAGTTTCGAGAGCATCCGGTGAAACTGTGACATGTTCTCGATTGCTCGAGTTGCGGACAATGCTTTCCGCCATTCGTCGAGGGTTGGACGACAGAACGTGTTCTAGTTTGAACACCGGCAGCGCATCTGTCTCCACATGGTGGTGACCACTCTTCCCACTCACCGACGACGCAATCGACCACTGAAACGAAAAATCGTCCAAATGTTAAATATCCTATGCTCACCATAAGTATACAAGTCAACAAGGACGTCGTCAAAGAGCTGCGATAAGATTGGACTAAAGTTGTGGTCGATCTCAAATTTTCTACAAAAATATGAAAAAATATATCGACATTGGGAATCGGTACTGATTCGACATTTTGATAAATAATTGTTCTAGAAACGAAAAGAAATTCTTTTCAAATTGATTAATTTTTACCAATTTCTTTACATTAAAAAAAAAAAAAAAAACAAAAATAAGACTAAAATATGCATTATTTAATGTTGACCTTCGCTCGAATAAGTCGGACAATATCTAAAGAAACTTTATGAGAATGCATTGAAGTAGTTTTATCGTGACATTCATATCGAAAAATTGTTTTTCAGTTTTTCTCACATACAAAATTGTTTGCGGGCAAAAGTTAATAAACAAAAGTTTTTGTAAATTGACTAAAGAACAACGTACTCCAAATTCGAGGTCATCCAAGGTTATAATGTACTTGCTGTATAATTACAAAAATTCCCAACATTTTTTTCTTTAGATTTTTTTTTAAAACCAAATGTAGCTTCTCCGATGTTGCATTAAAATGTATGCCAAGTTTTACAAGGCTTCACCATGTAGGAGCCAAAACGTTTATTGATAAAAATGTAACTTTTAACACGAGCTCTAATGAGAGATTATCGAAAATGGTGATTTTTACCAATAAATATCTGAACGTTCGGCTTGGTGAAAGCTTCTAAAATTAATTACACTTGTGCATATGACAACAAAGAAGATTTATCCAAATTTTTTACAAAATCTTAAGAAGCTTAGTATCAAAAAATAAATATTAAATAATTTTCTGATTTCCAGTTTCGAACTCAACATCTTTGAATAGTCTCAATCCTATTTTATGTGAACCCAAACAAACACAAACACCTAATGACATTTTTTTTCTAATCAACCAGAAGACAATTAAAGTAAAAAATTGATCAATATTTGAAAACAAAATACAATGGTCTTGAAATACTTATAATGTTTATATAGCTTCGAGTTTTTTATTCTATCAGATACTTGTGGATGGGTGAACAATCGTCCAGAAGCCCATTCTCCCATTTATCTGTCGTTGCATACGGGATCCCCGTGTAATCCGCGATAAGCCTTTCGCCTTACGAGTGCTGAATATTTTCCTAGAGCACTTTTTATTCGAGTATCTACACACAAACACATAGACACACGTACGAACAGATAAACAGAGAACTTTTGTGTACATGTCACGGGGATTTATCGTCAGCAGGACACTCGGATCGACCTGGTGCTATACATTAAAACTGTACAATCGTTTTATCCGCTATGTATGTATGATTTTTCGTGTTATCGGAAAGAAACGTTGATTCTGTTCGTTTTCTATTTCTTCATTTGTTTTTTTTTTTTTATTTTATTGTTTTTTTTTTTTTTATACCTGAATCTTTACTGCTCTTTTACGTTTGTTCTCGATTTTCTTTCTTCGCGGCAGAGCATCACTGACTCTCGTAAATAAAAGCAACCCAGAGAATTTTTCCCAATGTGTATGAGGTTCCGCAGGTTCTTGCAAAATCAGCGAAAAAATCTTTCGCTCCGTAGTTTTCACCTTCGTGTTTCACATCAACCACACACAATACTTCGCTGGTCGAATCTAAGTCACGCAAAAAACCTTCTGAACTTTTATATCTCGGGGATTTAAGGTGGTTCTATCGTTATATCATTTTCTTAAGATTTTGTTGAAAATTTGGATAAATCTTCTTTAATGTCACATGCACGTGTGTAATAAATGTTAGAAGGTTTCACCAAGCGGAACGTTCATATATTTATTGCTAAAAATCACAATTTTCGGAAGGCTCTCATAAGAGCTTGCGTTAAAAGTTACATTTTGAAACCTTCTGAAACTTTGCATACATTTTAATGCAACATCAAAGAAGCTATATTTAGTTTTTTTTTTTTAATCTAAAGAAAAGAATGTTCGCAATTTTTGTAATTATACAGCAACTACATATTACCCTGGATGACCTTGAATTTGGAGTACGTTGTTCTTTAGTCAATTCACACCAACTTTTATTTATTAACTTGTGCCCGCGAACCATTTAGTATGTGAGAAAAACTGAAAAACAATTTTTCGATATGAATGTCACGATAGAACTGCCTTAAATAGAAATATCCTATTACGAGTTCAATAAATATTCGATGTACAATTATAAGGAGTCCTTTTTTCAAGAAAAATGAACAAAGTGTAAACTCAATTTAGAGCCAACATGAAAATTGTTTTGTTTACAATTTCAAAAGGAACGAGTACCTTGAATGTCGTCTAATAAAATAATTGTGTCTCATCGTACATTTCCACTAAGTGTTCAAAGTTTTTGTTTCCTGAAAACTATGCACAGTAACAATGATAATGGATATAAAAAAATATAAAAACACAATAATAATAATAATAATAACGATTTGAAAAAAATGTATCAACTAAAAAAATCAGGGGGGAGCTAGATCGAAAAATGGTCTTTTTCATAGCGACAGAATAGTTGGTTTACCCGGCTGACGGGTTGACACGTAAATTGTGGTAATTAAAAAAAATGAGGCGATGTTAAGGAAATTAAGTGTCGATGTAATTAGCCAATAAAAATGTAATAGCCACGATTTATTATGAGTTTTATTACCTTGACAAGTATCGCGAAAATCGTGACAACAGTCGTTCAATTTGAGACAAGCGTGATCGCAATAACACGGTTTGTCTTGAGGAGTCTCGATAATCGCGTTCGGTGAAGCTTTCTGAATAACGCATCCCGAATCACGTCCCTCGCAGCACAGCTTTGCTGCGCTGCAACTGCCGCCAGCGCTAATCTCCACCATCGACAGGATCCCGATAGCAAACAATTCCACGAGCGCTGGTGTGCCCATATTTACTTCTCTTTGGTCTCAAGGTTAAAAGTAATCGAACGATCCCAATTAATTGAAATTGGTACGAGCTCCTCTCTTGACGTCGTTACTTTATTACCGAGCCATCAAAATAAACTCTATATTTTTCTCGTAATAATCAAATCAAAACAAACGATTCACTTGTAATCATTTATTTGAAATGAATAAAAATAAATATCGCGATTTTAAACAGTTTAACAATAACTGGAAAATTTTTATATTATTCTTCAAAAACATCAATTTTAATAAATTAAATAGTAAATTAATAAATTATCTTATTTATTTATTTTAATAAATCTATAACTTATTTTATTTGTCTATTTTAATATCTATTTTAGTATATTTATTCATTTAAAAAATTTATACATCATTTTATTTATTTATTTTAATAAATTAATGATTTTTTTAATTAATGGCGTTACACCGCGAATTAAATGAAAATTAAACACGTGGCTTTAATCGTTGACTATGAATAGAAAATCCCGTTTATTAGAGATTTCACGGATCACTAAACTGGCTCGAATCGTTGTGTTCACTGGGACTCGTGTACTCCACGTTTTCAACGATCTTTTCACTTGAACCCCGAGATATTATCATTATTATTATTATTATTATTTTTTTTTTTTTTAATCTCTCCCACGAGCGTATAATACGATATTTCAATTATCGGAAAAAGTTTTAACTCTCGCTACAAAGAAATCGCGACGAGTATGTCTCCAAAAAGCGTCGTGTACCCACGAAACTTTGATGGGTTGCAAATCAAATTAGGGAGAAACTACTTTCCCAGTTTATAAATTGTTTTTTGATCGCTTGATATTTTCATTATTGCAGAAAATTTTATGTTCTTTTATTACTTTTTATTCTGTCATTTTTTTCACGTTTACGATTGTTCGAGTCTTTTCGAAACGTCAAAATATCAGTTTTTTCCACCAATTTTTACATCGTCACTTTATCTTTAACGATTCATTTGTTTTTTCAACTTTTAAGTCATTTTTTTGGTTTTTTATTATAACGACTATTTATTGATCTGCGGTATTTTAATTAATAAAAAAAATCGTGATTTCTTTTGGATAAAATCACTTTATACGACGCCGGTACATAAGGGATGCTAAAATTTTGCACGTACGCGCTACTTCCACTGACGTACATCGACTGATGTCCCATCGGCACGATATCGTGCACCCTTACGTCCGCGCTTAGCGGTTAAACTCGAAACTCCTGGAGCGCATGCCTAGCCACCCTCCAGATTTATACGTGGTTTGTTGTTTTTATAATCTTCCGGAATACCCACTTGTTAAATCAACATCCTGAGAACGAATATAAGTTTTGAAAATAAGCCATTTTTTTTTAAATAAAAATAATTAAAAAAACAACTCCGGAAAACAGACTATAATAGTTTTTTTTTTTTTTTTTTTAATTTTTCAATTACAGTTAGGAAAAAAGTTACCGTATGAGAAAATTTCTAGCATAAACAATGACTATCGATTATAAACTTTTTTGAGGATACATTTTTTGAAAAATGAATACATTATGAAAAATATGATGAATTGAATAACAATCTTGCGAAACGTGAGTTTCAAAGAAATAAAAAGAGTAGAACTGAGAATTGTTTTCATCGAATTTATGATAAAATATTATGAATTCATTGAAAAAAATTTCGAGACGATTTATAATCGTTTGACTAAGTTTTGGAAAAAAAAAGAATACAATACTGCGTCGTCGTTCGTCCTAAACTTAAACGCTGAAAGGCAGGAGTTACCACGAAATTATAACGTCGAGAGAGACAACTCGGATGCGTAGCACGATTATCGATAAAACGGCAATAACTCTTGGAAATTTCCAACGCAGCCGTTCGAAATGGCCGGTGGTGATGACGTGAACAAAAGGCAGAAGGAAAACGTGAAGAGATAAAGAGAGAAAGAAAGAGAGAGAGAGAGAGAGAGAGAGAGAGAGAGAGAGAGAGAAAGTTTGAAGGGTGCAGGGTTGAAACACAAATGAAAAAAAAAACAAACCCCCACATTGACCATATTCGTGCAAAATGAATAAATATCTGACTGACTAATGGATATTTAATGCGATAAACGGTAATCTCATGTTATAGTAAATATAGAAATGGTATCAATTCGCAGTTGCGAGGTAGCTTCCGAATTCTACGATCTCTAGGATTCATGATGAACAATTATTCGGAAACATGTTGAGGTTTAAAAAACAGCCTCAATAATTTTAAATTGGACGATAAACGTCAGAGAAACAAATAGCGTTTAAAAAGCTATGTAATGTTTTGAATTACGAATTCAAATTAATTACGAATTACGTATTACGAGTCTTCATGGATTTTACGTTATTGCAACCATTAAAATAAAAAAATCCTTTTTCTCTTCCCAACTCGATATTTTTTGCTTTCAGTTCTCGATTAATTAGTACACAATTGTTTACACAACTCTATGTTTGAAGCTTTACCGAATTTGAAAAAATGACTGACAATTAAGATCGCATTTTAAAGATAGCAAATATGAATACTGTAGACATTTGATGATCTTGAAACACCAAATAAACAAACGTTTAAAAAGCTGGGTAATATTTTGAATTATTATTTTATAGTTCTGATTGTTGATATATTTACGATAAATTTGCTTAATTTGTCCTAATGTCATTGGAGTTTTAAAAATAATCCTTTAAGCAGTTTTTAATGCAAAATCATCGCTTTTTTCGTTACTGTCAAGTTTTCGTAAACAAATCGCTATTATTTCAAAGTAAACATACTCACGAACAATTCAAAAATAGAATGAACACTGGGCCATAATAATTAATTCAAAGTGACGAATTATTCTTCTTCGTCATCGGTTGATGGTTTTGCAAAATAATCGTTTTTAATATTTATCCATGTTAATTAGACGCGTTGAAAAATAAATCCACTGACAATACGTTTAATTGGACGTTAAACTCGATTTAAAAAAACTAGATTACTTATAAATAATTATATTTGAAGTATTTTATCCGGGATAGCGCGAACGCAGTCCCGACTAACAAAAATTGTACGCCCGAGATATCCACATTAGGGATATTCGCAAGGGTCAGCTCGACCGGAGTGCAATGGAAGAGCCTCGCCCTGGAGGAACCGCCTTCATGATCACGGTAACCTCTGCGCCAGGTAAGTATGCTTAAGTTCGTGCCGCACGAGTTTATATAAACGCTGGCCGCTAGGTCGTTTGCGGGAATAGTTTCGAGCGAATGCGACACGCGGCGGCGAACCGATGAACTACAACGGCCAACGCGCACCCAGCGACGCGCGATCCATTAGAACTGGTTGCCCCTGGCAACGCCTGACGGACGTATACACAAGGCTTTTCAATATTTCAATATTGATGATGAACAGCGAGAGAAAGAAAGAATGAAAAGCTTCTTTTGAACTATAAAATGAAACGATTTTCATATGGCAATCTATATTCATTCATAACGTCGTCAAGTCAAGTTCTTAAATTATAAACAAACCTTATTATTTACCTTTTTTTCGTTTTAAATTAATCTATAAACTTCACAACGCAATGCCTTTTATTATCTATTTTAAATAAATGTTTAATGTGGAGGTTGTTACGGAAATATATTTCAAGTGAATTTATAAAGAAATAGATGGACTTTCGAAACGTTGACGAAAAATGACACGGCTCAATCAATGTTTTATTGTTAAGATAGTTCTATCGTGACATTTATGTCGAAAAATTGTTTTTCAGTTTTTCTACCAGATTGGTTTGCGGGCATAAGTTAATAAAGAAAAGTTGTTGTTGATTGACTAAAGAACAACATACTCCAAATTCAAGGTCATCCAAGGTCATATGTACTTGCTGCATAATTACAAAAATTGCGAACATTTTTCTCTTTAGATTTTTTTGGAACACTAAATGTAGCTTCTTTGATGTTGCATAAAAATGAATGCAAAGTTTTAGAAGGCTTTACCATGTGGGAGCCAAAATATTTATTGATGAAAATGTAACTTTTAACACGAGTTCTTACGAGAGACTACCGAAAATTGTGATTTTTACCAATAAATATCTGAACGTTCCGCTTGGTGGAACCTTCTAAAAATTATTACACTCGTGCGTATGACATTAGAGAAAATTTATCCAAATTTTCAAGTTTCAACTAAATCCTAGGGAACGATATAACGATAGAATTACATTAAATCTCTGATCTCCTTTGAAGTAATGAAAAGAATGTGACTACTTGTCAAACGTTTCGAAACTAGTATTACTGTGAATAACGTAGTGTTTGGGAAAACTTAAAACCGGCTGAACTCTATCGGGTTTTGACCCAGTGCAAAATCTCGGGATTCTGATTTAATGAATTTTTGTTTGAAAAATTCGCACGTGGGAGGGTTCAAAACGAGTAGAAAAAAGTTATTTTTCCAACTGTCAAGTACATTGATTGAAAATTGTTTGCACTGGCCAACACACGTTTAAAAAAAACGAGTCCGAATTTGTTTTTCGAAAAAACATTTAACACGCCTGTCAAACTGTGTCGAATAGAAACGTTTGATTGAAAGAAAAATATGAAAAAAGTGCTAAAACGGTAGCGATTGTACCTCCGGTCAAAGTTCGATTGGCCAATTAATTCGACTGGAATATTAAACTACACAAACTAATATCCATCGTGTATCGTAGCGGTTTGAAAAAATAAAATCAATACGAACAAAAATTGCGAACTTTAAAGGATAAAAAAGCAATAGAACAAGCACTATTTATAAATATAAAATTTGAATATTCTGGTCATCTGGTCATGTATTTGTGTATTACACGTGATACATTATTGTTCATAGAATGTCCATCCATGATTTTGCGCAAATTAATTCGAAGTGTATGAGGTGTCAGTTTTTTTATTGGAATGTCTCAAAATTGTTTCAAATCTTGCTAAAAAAAACTTCTGGTTGCACAACCTGTGGAACCTTCTCAAACTTTTAACAAATTATAATACCGGCGCTCAAGAAGATGAATTTTTATTTTGAAATAATATTATCCGGGATAGCGCGAACGCAGTCCCGACTAGCAAAAATTATACGCCCGAGATATCCACATTAGGGATATTCGCAAGGGTCAGCTCGACCGAAGTGCAATGGAAGAGCCTCGTCCTGAAGGAACCGCCTTGATGATCACGGTAACCTTTGCGCCAGGTAAGTATGCTTAAGCTGCCGTTATCTGCCCTTAAGTAAACCCTGCTGGCTCTTTTACACACGAGAAGTTTTACCTCAAAACGCCATCTGTATACGTACGTTCGAAATTAATTTTCCATACTTTTAAATGCATGCGAATAACCATAAAAAGTTTGCGCATGTAACGAAGGAATCAATTATCATACAATTTCGATGAACAAAATGTAATTTGAAAAAAATACATTAAAAACGATAGTTTTGCAGAACCATCAACGGATAAATGCAAATTTCCACGATGACACATTTTCACATATCATTCAAAGAATAACCTGTATTTTTGAACCGCTTTCAATGCACCTGGTCGCATTTTGTTCCTCTACTGATCCTCTACGGACCCACCACATACATTTTTTTAAGTTCATTCGTTCAGAAATCATTTATGAAAAAGTTTTATCGCTTAATGAACAATTGACTGCAACAGTGAAACGATGAAGTTTTAAACAAAATCTACGCGGTGAATTCGTAGAGGATCAGTCGAGGAACAAAATGAGACGTGGTGCATTAAAATCGGTTAAAAAATACAGATAATTCTTTGAAAGATCCCAGTGGATGGTGTCATCAAGAAATTTTGCATTTGTCAGTTGATGGTATTGCTAAATAAACAAACTATCGTTTTTTATATTTTTCCACGTTATTAAGGTCGTAAAATAAATCCGGTGACAATGCGCGCGTTTAATTTCAACGTTAAACTCGGTCTAGAAGCACGTTATAAACTTGGCAGTGCTTGAGCACTAATTTGACCAAATAAATATCTTATAAATTATTATATTTGAGAAATTTTATCCGGGATAGCGCGAACGCAGTCCCGACTAACAAAAATTATACGCCCGAGATATCCACATTAGGGATATTCGCAAGGGTCAGCTCGACCGAAGTGCAATGGAAGAGCCTCGCCCTGGAGGAACCGCCTTGTTGATCACGGTAACCTCTGCGCCAGGTAAGTATGCTTTGGCACTTTACGAACGAGCTTATAAAACCATCTGGCCCTCACGCCGCTTACGGGTAAAATCTCGAGAGTTTGCGACGCGTGGTGGCCAATGCTCGAACTAATGATGCTGACTATTCACCACACACGCACACACACACACAAACGTATATATATATTTGAAGCCATCTGCTCGGGGGTAAAATCAGAATTTCAAACGTTAAATTGACGTTTCTATGGTTAACATTTCAAAATGTAGGGAAACATTCAACTTTGATTTGTTAAATAGATTACAATAATTAATGAAAAATAAATTTTCGTGAAATATAATGAAATCGTTCATCAAATTTCCAAATGGTCATCAAATAAATCGTCAATTTATGAAATAAAAATACGAATATAAATTTTCAGAGTATTTAATTGTACAGAAAGATAATAAAAGCTGGAAAAATCATCGTTGCATTATGAAAAACGAGATAAACTTGAACTTCTCTGATTATTTACTCAGCAAAGTGTAAAAATTTGCCAGAAAATGAGATGAGGCTTCGTTGATGGCAGAAGAGATTTTCCATTTATAAATAAATTAACATTCAGTTCAGTAATAATCACAAAAATTTAATATTTTTCAATCTCCAATTTGAAATGTAAAATGTATACTTTTTATCTACATTTTTGTGAAAATAATAATAATTAATCTTTATTTTGATGATTTATATCGTCTTTCTCAGAATAAAAACAAATAGAAGAGCAAACTATATATTCTTTTGCCCGTTGTCTCGATTTAGCAGTGTGACGTTTCTCATTTTCCATTCGTCTCGTTTCCATTAATCTTTCGTTGCGGTTCAAACGTATATACGTTGTTCCGGGTTGTTGGAGTGAAACGTTGAAGTGTCGGTTCGAAAATGCCACTTTAAGCACACCACCACACATATTACGGAGATCAAGCGTCCCGCGTGTAGGTTTTCGAGAGCACTATTTGTTTCATCGCCGACAAGGTGTGAAAACACATGTTAACACGCGTGTACAAAATGTCCAGTGCAGCCGGTGCATGGCCGACAGTTTTCAAAGCGAATTTTCTCTTTTCTAAGCTCTTGCGAGGGTTAGAATGTACAAAAAACTTTGAGAATTAATTTACGTCTGTCTAACAGTAATAATTCGAAAGTTAATTGACGAGGAATATCTGCAACTAACCTCAAAAATTCTTTCATCACTTATTCGAGCAATTTCCTTTTTCTAAACCCTCGCGAGGGTTAGGACGTACAAAAAAAAACTTGGAAAATTAATTGACGTCTGCCTAACAGCAGTTTTCGAAGAGTTTATTGCCCTCAAGCATAAGAAAAATATCATTTGCTTTAAATAAATATCGAAATCGAACAATATCTGCACCTAACCTCAAAAATTCTTTCATCACTTATTCGACCGGGGCAAATAAAATATTTAACATTATTTTCAATAAAACCAATGAATTAGATCGAAATAAAGTTTGAATTTTATATAAACCAGTGAATGAATAGGTTTTGAAGGCAATTCTAAATATCTCTTAATGTCATATGCACGTGTGTAATAACTTTTAGAAGGTTCCACCACCAAGCGGAATGTTCAAATATTTATTGGTAAAAATCACAATTTTCGGTAGCCTCTCATTACAGCTCGTGTTAAAAGTTACATTTTCATCAATAAATATTTTGGCTCCTACATGGAGAAACCTTCTAAAACTTTTTATACATTTTAATGCAACATCAAAGAAGCTACAATTAGTTTTTCAAAAAAATCTAAAGAAAAAAATGTTCGGAATTTTTGTAATTATACAGCAAGTACATATGACCTTGGATGACCTTGAATTTGGAGTATGTTGTTCTTTAGTCAATTTGCAACAACTTTTCCTTATTATAACTTATGCCCGCAAACCATTTTGTATGTGAGAAAAACTGAAAATCAAATTTCCGATACGAATGTCACGATAGAACTACCTTAAACCGTAATTCGTGCATTTGGCGCATAAGACGAGAAAGAGTCAGAATGAGGACAAACTACGGGGCATTTATATATGCACGATGTGAGGTAAAATAGTAGAATAGTAAATGTGGAAGCGCCGCGAAAAACCCATAGGACCCAAGAACTTCTTGTCGACAAAAAGAAGGAAAAAATGTCGTTGCGGAAGAGCTTTCGTAGTCTAGCAGCCCAGCAAAAACTCCTTCGTTTCGTCACTCACTTCTCCTCCTTTACAAATGAATAATGCATCATGGATTTAAGAATCATTCTCGTCCTCCTTGCAAACGAATTTCGTTCTCACGGTTCCTTCTTTCTTTATACCACTATATACATATATACCGAAGACGTAAATGTACGTAAACTATGAACGTGAATAAAATATACTGATATACATATCCTGCATGAAGCCTTCGTTTTATTATTCTTTTTCATAAATTTTATCCGTTCTCATGCGAAAAACCTTTCGCCCGCTTTCGTCATTCTACCACCAAAGACAAACTCAAGACTTCGAGTTTGTCAAAATCCTGCCAAACGATGACATTTTGTTGTTTATTTACAATTGTATAAGATATAAGACGTACATTGTAAATATAACCATTTTAAGTGTCACAAATAGGAAAAAAAATGATCAAAAAAGTTTGAAATTTTGAGATTTATTTGTGATGAATAATTTGTCATTTTTATCTGAATATAGTTATTCGTGAAATACGTCGAATGTGATATTCAGTTGAACCGATAATATTTCGGAAAATATTGTGAGTTGATAAAAATATTTTCACGGGGACCCAAATGGGACATGTATGCCAAATTTTGAGGCAAAATTGGGTTTTGGCTTTTCGGAAGTGGATCGGCAGTTCTTGAGAAACGAAACCCACGTCTAAAACAAAAAGGTTCCTGATCGAAGTTTCGTTGACTGGTGGATGGAATCCCTTTTGATAAGAAAAAGGGACCAAAACACACAAAAAAAAGAGATCAAGACACTACTTTCAAATTCTTTACTTGATGTATCTCAGAAAACACAAAATTTAAACAAAAGTAGTGAGTCAACGAAAAACTATCGTGAGTTTCTAAGATTTTACGTACTTTCTAACATTCATCGACTTTCAACTTCATGCAAAATTCACTTTTATCGCGTACGGTCCCTTAAAGTTTCCCTGCAAGAGTTACTGCCTCAGCTCTACTTGTTTTCACTATATACGTCGTTCGAAAAAAAAAAGTTACCAGAGATAGCGAGAGGGACAGACGGATTTATGTACATCGGCTGAGAGGTAAATTTAAATAATAATGGATCGAATCGATTCTGATTCCGAGAAGTCATCCACAAAAACAAAAACATCGGAAAATTGCGATCGCGGTGAAGTAACTACAGCTTTCTGGTCTGTTTAATCGAAAATATTATTGACTTCGAACATCAGAACGAATTTAATCCAAACTTTGATATTATCGTAATTTCTTCAAAAACACTGCAAGTTTCGGCGCTAAATTAATTATTAAATAAATAAACCCCAACTCAAATTTATCAAGATCTATACGAACTTTTGATTCAATAAAAATTCTAACGTTATTTTAACAAAAACTTGATAGCAAAATTGTAAACTAAAAAAAGAAATGTCTATGAAAACTCTTTCGTAATAGGGATAAAGAAAATTTCAATAAGCCAGGAAATAGATATTTTTGGATTAAATAAAAATTAAATTGTATAAAAATAATAGAATAAAACATAATAAAAAATAATAATAATATAAAAATTAATTGAATAAAAAACATTAAATGGAATGAAATAAGGAAATGGAATTTTTTGGTTTTGAATAACGAAGAGAAAAATATGAGGAGAGTCAATGAAAATTAACTTGACGAGAAATTGTATTAAAAACTGAAGATTTCCAAAATGGAACAATTTTTTTTTTTTTGATAAATAGTGAGGAGTAAAGATTTAAGAAAAAAGTTCATTTTTTTTTTTTCAAAAAATTCATTTCGTGTCGAAAGTTCGCCATTCGTTAGTGTTAACGTGATCGTATATTTCAGTGGAAATTTTTTTTTGTTCATTCGAGAAGGGTCGAGCAGCAAAATTGCTGTTAACGTAGATAGACATTTTGTAAAACTATCTCGATGTGAAGAATTGCACATTTTGACAGGTGCAGTTTATTGTCCTCTTTTCGTTTTTTCCCTTGTTCCTGTCAATGGGTCTCTGTATCGAAAAACGCGTCGATGTTAAACGAAAATCACGATAGATTTCAATGGAAGCGGAGGCTACAGAAGAGTTATTTCGTTTCCACTTAAACCTCAATGCAACAAGTGACGGTTCAGCTAAGCGTGAATCAGTCTTAAGCGACAATATCCGAACGATTAATTAAATATTAACGATTTCAAGTATTCTCGAAAAAAGCTTCAACACAATATTCTCGAGTAAAAGTGCTAAAGGTAGTTCTATCGTGACGTTCAGATCGAAAAATTGTTATTCAGTTTTTCTCACATACAAAATGGTTTCCAGGCAAAAGTTAATAAATAAAAGTTGTTGTAAATTGACTAAAAAACAACATACTCGAAATTCAAGGTCATCCAAGGTCATATGTACTTGCTGTATAATTACAAAAATTGCGAACATTCTTTTCTTCAGATTTTTATGAAAAACTAAATGTAGCTTCTTTGATGTTGCATTAAAATGTATATAAAGTTTTAGAGGCCGTCTCCGCGTAGGAGCCAAATATTTATTGATGAAAATGTAACTTTCAGCACGAGCTTTTATGAGAGACTACCGAAAATTGTGATTTTTACCAATATCAATTTCCGCTTGGTGGAACCTTCTAAAATTAAT
Source organism: Campoletis sonorensis (assembly GCA_013761285.1). Taxonomy (NCBI): domain Eukaryota; kingdom Metazoa; phylum Arthropoda; class Insecta; order Hymenoptera; family Ichneumonidae; genus Campoletis; species Campoletis sonorensis. The sequence goes on from JACEOJ010000084.1 coordinate 1,850,621, forward strand.
TACACACGTGCATATGACATTAAAGAAGATTTATCCAAATTTTCAACAAAATCTTAAGAAAACGATATAAAGATAGAACTACCTTAAAAATTCTTATTGATTTTTATTCGATGTAGACGAACTTTCGAAATTTTTATAAGTTTATTGAAAAAACTTGATTTTTTAAACTATTCTATTATTACGATAAAAGATTGATTTTTTGATTATTTTATTATTACGAATGAATCTTGCCTTTTTAATTATTTTATTATTACGAAAAAAAACTTGATCTTCCAATTATTTTATTTTTACGAAAAAAACTTGATTTCTTTCACGCTTGTCGAATTATTTTCCGAAATCGAAGCTCTCCTGTAAGCAGTTGCATACACATTGTTTTTGTTTCAACGGAGATTGATTTAAAAAAGAAAAAAAAAAAAAAAAAAAAAATCGACTATATTTGAAACAGTAGAAAATCAAATGAGTGGAAATCCGCTTTATTGTGGCTGCGCGGCAATATGACGTCATGATGCCTGATTGATGCCATAGCTTAAATTTCTATGCGATTTTTCTATGCGAAAAATAAAATTCTATGCGAATCTATGCGAAAAACAATCCGGCGGTCGGATTTTTCTTCCGAAGGACGATAACGAAGCATGCAACGAAGGTCACGAACAATGTGAAGAATAAAATGTAATTATTCACGTTCTATGGATCCCATAAAAAACCAATACCCATAAAATAACTCATTCAGGGAAAGCCGAACTGTCGAAAACACTTGGTAGGAAAAACGAATCGAGCCTAAAAATACGAAAAACGGGTTTATCCTAAAAATTAAGGAGGTTCGATCGTTTCTCATGCATTCGATCAATTCCAAAATTAATTGTTTAAAATTCGTATGAATATTCTTAACAGTCACACTCAACTGCGGGTAAAATTTGAACAAGTTTGACCGTTTAGAAATCGTGTTGTTAGTTGTAAAATATCGTCTGTTTTCGTAAATTCCCATAAGACCTCGTGTTAAAGTTGCGATTTAAACACTGAATGTCTCGATTACCAGACGGTGGAACCTTCTCAAATTTGTTACACATTATAATACGACGCTCGAGAAGATTCCCGCAAAATTTCAAAAAACTATCTTGGAAAAATTGTATTTGATCATTTTGCCGTTACTTTGTGTATTCTATTATGATTATGGCGATAGAACCACGTTGAATCGGAGAACATTTCGTTTGTATAGAAAAAACTACAAATAAATAATATTCCAAACCCGAATTGGGTTTTGACGCGATAACACGATACATTGGAAGCATGTAACTGTGTAAAAGAAAAAGAATGTCATTCTCACATGTAGCACTTTCGACCCTTTGTTCTTCATTCTAGAGCCGGAAAAACCTTAGCGTACAATAAAATTTCTGTCTTTTGTCCTCCGTATATATATATTGACAGAGATTTATTATAGAGTGAACGATATTGAAATAAATCAATCATCAGAATTTTATCGATGCCATTACAAAAAGAATTTTAAAATCGATCATTTTATCTAGAACACGAAAACAACAATGGTCCAAAACTTTAGCATTCGACGCATGAACAAACTGTTGAAATGCGTTTCCATTTGAAAGCCCCACAAAACAGAGACTTCATTATTTCAAACGTTCAGTATTTCGCAAACATTTTGAATATTTTGTCGGTATAACCCGCGGTAGTGAAAGCTTCATTATTGCAAAGGTATCGTGTAGGTTATTAGCACAAAATCGTAATCGGGCACTGGCCGTTGTCTTTTGAATAAATGAATAAACAAGACGCTCGTTATTTTCTCGTTACTCCGAATCCCGTAAATCCTTAGATTGCCAAGAGTATAGAAAACACACCAACCAATGAGAATCCTCAAGGCGTGTAGCAGCCCTAACCTTAAATTTCCAACTGTCAAGTGTAACAAGCAATTGGGAGCGCGGTGTTAAACAACGCGTAACTGTCACGATAAAAATATTTCTAATATCAAAATAATTGTACAAATAATAGTGTTTGTGAAGAAAAATAATGGCGACGTTCGGTGAAAACGAGGATACGTTGAGTAAAGATGGAACATCGGGAACCAGCGGAGCCGCGGTTATTAGCGAGCCCGAGCGCGAATTGGCGCAAACTGCACTTGTCGAATTTCAAAAAGGTGCATACGCCGCGTGCCTCTCCCATCTTAATAAATTGGAGGCTCTGAGACCAAAAGACTTGAAAGTAATGCACAACAGACTCGTCGCTCAGTATTACAGGGGCGAATTAAAAAAAACTGAATTGTTCGGCAAAAGTCTCAATGCCATTTGCGGCGCTGCTACAACTACACCGGACACTCCTTTAGATGCCATTGACGATGTGGAAAAATGTGTTATGCGATATAATCAAGCTGTACTTTTCTATCATACCGGACAGTACGACTCTGCGCTTAGAATTATTAATAGACTCTTCACATTCGTCGAACCGATGGGTGAGTAGTTGTCGAACAATATTCCAGAAATTTTCATTCCCATTTTCAACACTATTTCTGAAATCCGTATGTTTTTTTATTTGGATTATAGCTGCCCCGTGACGCTTTTTATTGCAAAAAATTGTCCAACTTTTTGCGCAATTTTCAATATAAATTCATTTGAGACTTTGAAGATTTTCTTATATTTTCAAATCATCTTTTTATGTTTTCAAATTTCTTGCATGTTCAAAGTTTTCTTATATTTGTTGAATTTGTTTTTGTTTGTATTTTTACTCGTTTTTTACAATTATTGTTATTTTCATTTTTGTACTTTGATTGTAATGTGAACGCCCGTAAATAAATAAAAAAATATTTTTACACTTTGCAAGTGTCTACGAAGAGTCTTTATAAATTAATCTAAAGGTTCGCCAATGTTTCTTAATAGGGTTCTTCCGCCATAATCGTAATAGTATATACAAAGTAACGGCAAAATGATCAGATACAATTTTTCCAAGATAGTTTTTTGAAATTTTGCAGGAATCTTCTCGAGCGTCGTCTTATAATGTGTACAAAATTTGAGAAGGTTTCGTCGTCTGGTAATCGAGATATTCAGTGTTTTAAATCGCAACTTTAACACGAGGTCTTATGAGAAGTTACGAAAAAATTAACTCGATTTCTAAACGGTCGAACTTCTTCAAATTTCAACCGCAGTTGAGTCTGATTGTTAAGAAGATTCATACGAATTTTAAGCAATTAAACTTGGAGTTTATCGAACGCATGAGAAACGATTGAACCTCCTTGAGATTCATCGGTTTTTGGAAGAAAATCTAGAAGAAATCCTTGAATTTGCGAAATGTATTCTCTGAGCATTTAGAATTTTTAAAAACAATTTCGTTTTCATGTTTCAGAGGAAAGTCTAGCTCACAAAGTTTGTCTGCTCGTAATTGAATTGCATATAGTTACAAACAGACCGGACGCTGCTCTGTCGATAGTAAACTATGTGGAAAGTCAATTCATTTCTAAAGAAGCCGGTAAGTTGGATGGACAAGTAGAAAAAGATCTAAACTGCGTAATGCCAAAGTCTTCTGCGCTCAAGGACCACAAGGAACAAAAGAAAGAAAGTTCGGACGCTGCGACCGATGCGTTTAGGATCCAGCTTTTGAAATACAAAGCGAGGATATACCTTTTGCTTCAACAGCCAAAACTGTGCAAGAGAGAGTGGAAAACTCTCATCTCGCTTGGAGCTAAACTGGTGAATATAATTTTTATCTTTTCTTCAGGTTCTTCTCACTTGTTTGACGAAATCGTTCTTTTTTTTCAGAATCTATCGACTGTATTTCTTAAAGCCAATTTAGAATGTGCCAAAGGAAACCACAAAAAGGCGACAAAACTATTAAATTCTGTGACCAACGAAACACTGGACGTGAAGTAAGCATTGAATAATCTATAATTAAGATATTCAACATTTTTCTAAATCGTCGTAACCTTAACTTCAAGCAAATTAAGAAAAACAACAATTTTTTGTCCCCAAGAATGGAAAAATGTCGATTTTTGTTTATTTTTGTGCATTTTTTCATAATAAAACATTTTAAAATTAACGTAGCTCTATCGCTATATCGTTTTCTTAAGATTTTGTTGAAAATTTGGATAAATCTTCTTTAATGTCATACGCAAGTGTGCAATAAATTTTGGAAGGTTTCGCCAAGCGGAACGTTCAGATATTTATTGGTAAAAATCACGATTTTCGGTAGTCTCTCGTAAGAGCTCGTGTTAAAAGTTACATTTTCATCAATAAATATTTTGGCTCCTACATGGTGAAGCCCCCTAAAACTTTGCATACATTTCAATGCAACATCAAAGAAGCTACATTTAGTTTTTCAAAAAAATCTAAAGAAAAGATTGTTCGCAATTTTTGTAACTATACAGCAAGTACATATTAGCTTGGATGACCTTAAATTTGGAGTATGTTGTTCTTTAGTCAATTAACAACAAATATTCTTTATTAACTTGTGCCCGCAACCCATTTTATATTTGAGAAAAACTTAAAAACAATATTTCGATACTAATGTCACGATAGAACTACCTTAAATCATTATAAAACATTGAATTCATTTTTAGAACGAGCGGAGAATCTGCTGCTGTCCTTTATTACAATAACATGGCCTGCATCCATCAGGCTCGTGGAAAACCAAATTTGGCAGCGTTTTATCTCCGCAAAGCTCTCGAAGAGAATAAAAGAGCGATGGATAGTGTAAGATCGAAAGATACCGGTATGCGTGTACGATCGATAACGATTATAACTTGTTGACCTCAGAGATGATTCAAAAATATGGGAATAATGAGAAATTTTTTTATATCATTGCAGAATCGACGTCGAGTCAACCGCTTTATACCCTCAATGCCAACAAACATCACGAATTAATGTACAATCTTGGAGTTTCGTTACTACACGCCGGTCAACCAATTAGAGCCTTTGATTGTTTGACCGAAGCAGCTCAGAGGCTTCAAAATCGACCACAGCTTTGGCTCCGAATGGCAGAATGTTGTATCCAGTGCCATAAACCCGTAAGATTCCTATCTTAAAGATCAACATTTATAAAACTACTAAACCAATTTTGATAAATCTTTCACAGGAATGAAACCCATTAATGAGAATAGGTTGTAGGCCGGATTACATTCCGATAAATTATTTATTCAGGGAAGGCCAAGCGAAAAATTCAATTTTTCATCATTTTTTTTACTTTAAAATTTCTCATGTTATTGAAAAAAGAATATGAATTACAAATTTGAAGATAATTCCACAATGAAGAGAATGAGCGGTGGCTGGGGTCCCAGCTTCGAATGGAAAAAAAGTTACAGTAATTTTCGTGAATTCGTTCAAATTTTGTAGATTTCAATTTTTTTGAAATTACGAGAATAAAAAAGCTAGAGTACTCCTTAGCGCCAACTAGTTTAGAGTTTAGAATGAACGAATTTCGTCCCACTGTAATAATGTAAAAAGGATTTTTTTTCTTTCTTTCAAATTTAGACAAACGCAGCAGACTTTGACATCGCGAAACGTCGAGAGGATCTTGTACAAAGAGTCATTGGATCAGGAAGGCACAGAAAAATCATATTAGCTTCGGCATTATCCAAAGACACGAAATATCACACTGAGAATCTCTCGTACGCGATACCTCAACCAACAATGGAATTTGCGATGCTCTGCCTGAAAAACGCACTTTTTGCGTTACCCGCGAACGATGACGAATCGAGCAGTTTGCCGATAAGTTGTCCAGTTGTATCAGCTTCAACGAGCGTCTCAATGTCACTCAGTGGTGGCCTTGGTAAGAATTCACATTTTTTTACCATTTTCACAACACACAATTAACATTCGAAAAATGTACTTCATCAAAATTTAAATCCTTGGTTATTCTACGCAAAATTTAAATAAAATTATGAACCATTTTCAATAATGTAACGATTAAAAAGTTGTTGCAAATTAGTTAAAAGCGAAGATTTGGTCAATGTTTATCTTCGAATTAAGTCAATGCATTCATTATTTACCTCAAAGTAACAAAATTTTTACATAATTCTTAAATATTTCAAGATATTCGTCGAAAGTTGTGGAGTAAATGATTTTTCCTTCCAGTATATTGTAAATAAATGGTAAAAAAATTGTAAAAATTGAAAAAAAAACCAGTTCTTCCGAATGATGGAAAAATTAGGTTCAACTGTTCGTCAAACATGTTTTTTTAATTAAACTAATTGAAAAAAATTAATAACAATTAAAATTTTCAATAAGAAATGAAAAATTAGAATGAAAAAATAAAAAAAATGCGATAAAAATTCAAAATTTCAATAAGAATTAGAAAATTAAAAAATTGCATGAAAATTAAACAAATGGATAAAAATTAAAAAACGAAAACTAAAAATTAAATTAAATTTTTTAATTATCGGTATTATGCTGTAAAATAAAGGTTCACATCTAATACTTCATTTGAATTATTAGCAGCGGCAGCTGCAGCGGGAGCAGGCGGAGGAAATGGCTCCGGTATCGGAGTCGATCGACCGAGTCAAGAATCGCCGTCAACGTCCCAAATATCAACAGCTTGGACACAAACTTTGAACCTAAGAATCGCGGTATTAGCAGCGAGTGCTTACGTCTCTTTGTGTCTCGGCGATTATCTCGTTGCTCTAGAGCATGCAAGATCGATGCTAAACATTGATAAATTACCGGGCGCCTACAAAATGCTGGCTAATCTTTACGCCGCAGAGAGTTTGATCCTCGTAGACAAAATGAACGAAGCAATTGAACATTTGAAGCCACAGAATATTGAGGATTTAAATACAGGAATTCAATCAACTTGTCCAAATGATTCAATCGACAAGGATAAAAATGAAGAGTCGATTTCGAGCACGAGCAACAGTGAGTTTAAACAGCTGTGCATAAAAATTTGTAAGAAATGCATAATAATATTATTCCTTTTTGACTCCGTTATTCTTCGCAGATTGGTTTCCATCGAGTCTTCAAACAGCTAAGTCGATTATAAAATACAATTTGGCTGTTGCTTATGCGATTCGTGGAGAACTTAACAAATCCGGAGAGATTTTGAAACAAGTTTGGCTGTCAAAAGGTCCCAACTGTGACGTTCCAATTCACGTTATTATGCTCGCACTTTACATCGAGCTTCAATTAGGTAAGAATCTTGACGAGGTTCTATCGCCAAACGGCAAAACCATCAAATACAATTTTTCCAAGATCATTTTTTGAAATTTTGCGTGAATCTTCTCGAGCGTCGTATTATAATGTGTCAAAAATTCGAGGAGGTTTCACCGTCTGGTAATCGAGATATTCAGTGTTTAAAATCGCAAATTTAAGGTCTTATGGGAAGTTACGAAAAAAGACGATATTTTACGACTAATAACTCGATTTCTAAACTGTCAAACTTCCTCAAATTTTACCCACAGTTGAGTATGACTGTTGAGAAGATTCATACGAATTTTAAACAATTAAACTTGTAATTTATCGGAAGCATGAGAAACGATCGAACCTCCTGAAAATAATCAAATTGTTAAATATTTGGAGATAAAAATCGAGAGCTAGATTATTAACATACGTTTTATTTTTTTTCTCCAAAGGTCACGCTGATGTGTCGAGATCGATAGTGAAACAGCACTGTCCTCAGTATTGGTGACCCAGTTTCTCGTCACTGGTCCAAACGGAAAAACGTGTCTAACTGCAATTGTACGAATTTGAAAAAGGAGTACATTATTCTGTCACCACCAAATAATACACGAATTTTTCTATTTCTAACTCGATTCGCTCATTTTATTTAGCCATGTCACCGGTACAAAAGTATGAAAAAAAAAAGTAAAAAAAACTCGAACTGTTTACGAATTATTTTCGTTTTTATGAAACAATCGAGTTATTTCGTAGTAGTGAAGAAGAGCATGATTTTCGTTAGTGAAGAAAAAATAATCTTAAAACGTCTTTCGTGATGTTGCCATCTCACGAGGATGCCTGTTCGACGAGATTTTTCTTCTGTACGAATAGACACGACCTTATTTCTTTTTTCAACTCTTTTCTTTCTCTCGGGAGCGTGTGTTCTTCTCGTAGAACGAAAAAATCTCGTTGGTTCGACGTGTCAATATATACAACAAAAGTATTTATATCAATGCTTAAGGTGGTTCTATCGTTATACCGTTTTCTTCAGATTTTGTTGAAAATTCGGATAAATCTTCTTCAACGTCATGTGCAAGTGTGTAATAAATTTTAGAAGGTTTCACCAAGCGGAACGTTTAGATATTTATTGGTAAAAATCACAATTTTCCGTAGTCTCTCATAAGAGCTCGTGTTAAAAGTTACATTTTCATCAATAAATATTTTGGCTCCCACATGGTGAAGCCTTCTAAAGCTTTGCATACATTTTAATGCAACATCAAAGAAGCTACATTTAGTTTTTCAAAAAAATCTAAAGAAAGAAATGTTGGCAATTTTTGTAATTATACAGAAAGTACATATGACCTTGGATGACCTTGAATTTGGAGTATGTTGTTCTTTAGTCAATTTACAACGACTTTTCTTTATTAACTTATGCCCGCAAACCATTTTGTATGTGAGAAAAAGTGAAAAACAATTTTTCGATACGAATGTCAGGATGGAACTACCTTAACAGATGGATGAGTGCACGATATGGGGGCGTAAGCGTTGGGAGAGAAAATAGCGTTATTTCGCCACAGCACGGATTTAGTAGTGTTGATATAACGAAGGGCCATTTTTTCTCTTTTTTTTGCTGCTTCGACCCGCCGCCCCCGAAAATAAAGCTAACATCCTGTTTAAATATAGGGCCATAAACTTTCATAGCATTGCGAACAATTTTCACGCAGCAATTTTTTCACACGATTCAACGTTAATCTCGTACGTGCAAGTGTTCCTCGAGTGCGTGCGTGACACGCTTCGAAAAATTCAATTATTATACAAGTCGAGGAAAAAAAAACTCGAGCTCTCCGGTTCAAATGTAGAACACAAAAAAATGACGATACACGTTATCGTTTTGGACTATATTTTTATCTGAAATTCGTCAATTTGCGCCACTTTCGAGCGACGATACCAATCCTGTTGAACTTTATGTTTCTTTTTCTCGTCAAATTAATGCGACAAAGCGAACAAAACGATTTTTTCTGCGGGCTCGTCGATTAATTAGTGAAAAATAATTAAAAAATCGTATTTATTTACGGAAGCGGCCATTAGCTTTCAGCTGCGATGGATGGTCAATTCACTTCCGGTTGTGAGCAGTGAGCGAATTTCCGATACAACTCATTAATTCAATCATCAAGGTAATTGATAATGATCGAAAAATCTGAATATCGCGCCCGAAAAGATCTTGACCTTGATGTTAGTGTCGAGAAGTCGTTGAAGTTGCAATTATAAAGAAGTTCTATCGCCATAATAATAATAATAATAGTATCAACAAAGTAACGGCAGGCAAAATGATCAAAAACCATTTTTCCAAGAGAATTTTTTGAAATTTTGCGGGAATCTTCTCGAGCGTCGTATTATAATGGGTCAAAAATTCGAGAAGGTTTCGTCCGTCCGGTAATCGAGATATTCAGTGTTTAAAATCGCAACTTTAACACGAGGTCTTATGCGAAGTGACAAAGAATTAAATACGATATTTTACAACTAATAACTCGATTTTTAAACGGTCAAACTTCCTCGAATTGAACCCACAGTTGAGTACGATTTTTAAGAAGATTCTTACAAATTTAAAACAATTAAACTTGTAATTTATCGAACGCATGAGAAACGATCGAAGCTCCATCCAAAAACATATGTCCTGTTGGTCCTGGTACTCCTGGTAAAGTATTTCCGGCACTTTGTGGCGCTAGTGTCGACCGATGGCACAGAAAGGCGGGATCGTTACAACCAGATGGGGTGACAACCGCCACAGGCCACAGGGCCGTTTGCACAGGGAAGTACGAGTAAGAGAGACATTTGCAATATTTGCATACACATTCGTCTATAGATATATCCTGGAGAACGGCCGAAATCCAGAAAGCAGTGTCGACGATGCTCCGGTGTATTCCGAATTGTCGAATTTAGAAATCGGGTCATCGCGTGATTGATCGCGAACGAACCTTTCACACAAATATACACATGTACGCGATCTCTATTTCCATAGATATATATATATACATATATACATATATATATATATATATATATGAGCCCAGCGGAAAAAGATTCGTGAGCAAGCTTACTAATGTACTCTTGAGTCGTTGCAAAGTAACAGGAGAACATATAGGAGAGCATACAATGAGAAAAGAATAGAGATAAAGAGCGCGCGTGCTCTTCGACGGTGCTGCGAGGTTCCGTCGTCTTTATTCGGTCGTTGCACCGCCGTGGTTTTATTTTTTTACGTATAGATATATTCTCCAGCGTTAAGATAATGTATATCTACATGATATATACAAATATGATAATATACCGTACTGATCGCGCGTGTATACACACGAATATGTGTACGTCAATTTCATATATATATATATATATATATATATACATCGTTTGCTGCGCTCTGGTGGCCTCACGATGCAGCGGCAAGCTTTATTGCGGCTCTTTGACCAGCTTTGACCTGCATTTCCAGACTCCTATATAGTACACGTACACCGGAACATCGTGTACTCTGATACCCCGCAACGATCGCAAATCTTCATCGTTGTAGGTCGTCGCTGCGCTGATGCAGCCCGATGCGAAATAAAATTCCTTTTCGACTTTTACAAAATACGATAATTCTTAAGGAGTTTCGGTACAAGTGACGAAATGTAACCATTTTATTCAAATTTCTACAGTACGTTCTTTCACTTATCCTCAATATGTCCTACAAGTTTCGAAACGATTGTCTACACCGTTTCCACAAAATTCTCAAATGAAAAGTCTCTTTTTAACACAGAGACATGCCTACGCTAACCCTGAACTTCAGTCGTGGTGCATGAAACAATACGAAAAAATGTAAAAAAGGTTATGAAAAACTGTCAAACCACTCGAAACATCATTACAATTATGCCACCAGAAAATGAAATAATTCGTCTACATCGTTTATTAATTATTCATTTTTTTTGTCAATGCAAACGATCAATTTTTTTCAGTAATCGTGTAATTTTCATACGAAATTTTGTCGTGTATAGCGCTTCGCTTCAGAACAATAGAATTTACTCCTTGATTCTTCCTAAAGATAAAAATTCTCCCTAACCGAAACTTCTTAAAGCGATCGCGAAGAATCCGCGACGCAAAGAAACGTCATTATATGCAAATAATTCATTTAGATTCAGGCATACCCGATCGATTGCATTCGATTTAAAGCAATTGGATTTTTTCATAAGTTACACGCTAAACGATTGGGTGCGACAACATTTATTTTTATTTATTATTGTTTTTTTATTGTCTTAAGATTTTGTTATTTTGAGCTCGATCGAATTTTTGTTTATATATTCGATCCCGTTTTTTCGTACATTTGCTTCTGGTCTTACTGCCAGCTGCAGATGAAAAAGAGAGGGAGAGAAAGAGAGAGAAATAGTGTTCGTGCTGCGATATAGCTGCACTTCACCAATCGTAGAAGTCTCTTCGTTTCAACGACGAGCATAAGACTCGTCGGGTCGATCCCTGATTCGTATGGCTCCAGCTTTGCTTAAAGTACAAAGTACTTCCGCGCCCTTCTAGAAGGAAAACCGTACAGTGTAAGGATACACGCAAGCGCGAAGCCCATTTTAGCCAAAACATAGACGCGCATGTGTATATACAAGTAGGGACGAGTACAACGGTGTATATATCTATATATTTTCACGCGGTGTTGGATAGTTCGAGGAGGAAGTGTGTTGCAGAATAAAAATAAAAAAGGAAGAACGAGTGTGCTGGGTTGCTGGAGTGTACGAGAAACGAGTGGGAGAGACGCAGAGGAACGAATGAACGCGTGAGAGTGGGAGAAAGGAAGCTTGGTAGTGTGTAAATGCGTAAAGGCCCGCCGTATGTCAATTCAGTTGTGTTTACGTTCTCGAACGGGAGGCTCGTACGTTGTATTTACGAAGTGTTCAGTAGCTTGTAGCGGGCGCGACAGAGACGCACGGTTTGTGTATAATTTCGAGGGTGAAAAATAAACGGCAAGAAAGAGAAAGAGAGAGAGAGCGAGAGAGAGGAAGTGATGAAAAATTAGACTGAAAAATGTACAGTCTTTCGGGCCGCAGCTTCATCGTAAATAAAAATGGGGGTGCTCGGCGTTGAATCGGTCGGACCATCATAATTTTGTCTCGTTTCCGGCCCCGCGAGTGAAAAAATCGAATCGAAATCTTGTTTCACCGTATTATTTTGCTAAGAATTTGTGCTATTCACCGTGTGATTCGTCAAGTTATCGTTCAGGATCCTGCAAGAAACAAGGCTGCATTTTGCATCTTTATGAGACGCGCCGTCTCCCCGAGTCTTTCGAGACATTACCCTGTGTATCCGTGTGTCGTGGTGTCTGTGTCCTCCTCTGTGTGTATCCTCTCGTTTACTACTTGCGGTCCAAACAAAGCGCTCCCGCGCGCCCTTATACACAGAGGCACGTATTAACCGGTGTGCAATTTTTAAAACAAATCATTTGTGATGCTTCCTTGCGGGCAGCGGTGCAGGTGCAAGTGCAAAATTATCGCACACTGCCATTCCCTCATTATCGCACTCAAGGATTAGACTCTCCTCTGTCTTGTCGTATTTATATTCTTTATTTTTATTAACAAATATCGTCTTTTTCGTACATTCTCTCGTGCTTTAACTCATCGACGGTTATTTATTGCGCGAAAGTTTGCAGAAACGACTTGGAAAAATAAATAAATCACAGTACGAAAATATATTGACGAGGAATAAATTAATTGAACGACTCAACACCCGACAGCTGACGAGAGAAAAATCTTTTGAACGAAAATAAAAAAAAATAAAAAATAACACACACTGTTATTGCGATTGCGTCTTTGCGGACAACACAACTTTATTAAAAGCGCGAAAACATGGACGTCAACGTCGAAAAAGAGTGCAGCGCCCTGGGCGGTCTTTTCCAACAAATCATCACAGATATGAAGGTGAAATTTCGTCTTTTTTTATTTAAATATGTTTCCAAAAACTTGACACCTTTTTTCTTATTTTTGACGTTATCTTATCCTTCGACAAACCACGAATTTTACAGAACGGAGCTCCTCTCTGGGAGGACCTTATCTCAAAAGCCACTAAACTTCATTCTTGCCTCAGGTAAAACAAACGACGACACATATTTTCCTCGTTTCATTCGCTAATAATTATCGTATTGAAGTTTCAATCGTTGGAATGTTAGGCCAAATATTTTTTTATTCATAAATTTGACATTTTTTCAAATCGTACCATTTTTAATGACTGCACCGAGAAAAAAATTTTGGTAAACGAACAAAATTCATCGGAATTTGTTTGAACAGTTGGAATGTTATGCAAAATATTTTTTTATTCATAATTCGAACATTTTTTCAAATTATTCCATTTTCAATTAATACAGTGGAAAAAAAATTCGTTAAACCAACAAAATTCATTTCGTTGAATGAAAATATCGTCAAACCAACTTTTTTTCGATCGAATCATGGATCTGCGTCATTTGATTCAACAAAAAAATTGTTGCGTCGATAATTTTTTCTTCCAACAAAATAAATTTTGCTCGTTTAACGAATTTTTTTCCTCCGCTTAGTATTCCGACGAATTGCGAGGCACCGTTATGCAATTATTTTGAAAAAAGACTGCATTCCAACGATATAAATTTCAACGTCATCCATAATTGGAACAAAAAAACTTGAATTTTGACGTTTGCTTTTATTTTCATTCTCAGAGCTGCAATTTTAGCGGTTTCTGCTTATTTAGAGGCTTTTCAAAAAATAGCAGACGCCGCTACCAACGCAAGAGGGGCAACTAAGGAAATCGGCACCGCTCTCACCAGAATTTGTCTCAGGCATAAAGCCGTTGAGACACGAGTTAAATCTTTCACATGGTCAGTCCGCTTATACTCAACATTCTTCATGATATTTATTATCCTGGCTTAAATCGTAATAGCGTGTCAAATTATTCAATATCCTACTTGTTCGACGTAGCGCGATAATGGATTGCCTGGTTATACCGCTTCAGGAGAAGCTTGAAGATTGGAAAAAATCTCTCGTCAATTTGGATAAGGAGCACGCCAAAGGTTTTAAAAATTTCTATCATTGTTTATTTTTCATTTCTTCCAACAACTTCAACTTCAACAGTTATATGTTTTTTTGTTGTTTTACATAATAGAATACTGTTCTTTTTCTGGAATTTTTATGATCAGATTGTTTTAATCTTCAGCTCATTTTTAATTTCATTGTTTGTATTCTTTCAAGTCAAATTTTCTTACCGCACTGTACAATTCCAAAGGGGCACAGAGTGGCTTTTTTCATTTATATTTACAAACTTTTTACACAGCATAGTATTCTTTCAATAAACTGTAGAGAATTGGAAGATTATGATAATATCAATACGATTAATTAAGTGAAATTCATTCAACAGTCGAATATGAGTGGATTTATGTTACAGCAGTTCTTATGAAAGAGGTTCTACCACCATAATCGTAATTGTATATACAAAGTAACGGCAAAATGATCAAATACCATTTTTTCAAGATCATTTCTTGAAATTCTGATAATCGAGATATTCAATGTTTAAAGTCGCAACTTTAACACGAGGTCTTATGGCAAGTTACGAAAAAATACGACATTTTACAACTAATAACTCGATTTCTAAACGGTCAAACTTCCTCAAATTTCACCCACAGTCGAGTATGACTGTTGAAAAAATTCATACGAATTTTAAACAATGAAACTTGGAATTTATCGAACGCATGAGAAACGAACCTGCAACTTCGTTTGATTGTCAATAAAAAAGCGTACAAAATAAATTACAACAATTTTCATACACACGAATTAAGAAAAAAAAAAAAAAAAAATACTGAATGGTCAATTTTTATAGAATCTTTTTAGATACGAAATGAGCTGTAGTGAGTAAAGATCAACACAAAAATACGAGGTATCTCATTAAAAATGTCAATGAAACTTTACCATCACTGGAATTTGTACTTATCAACTAATGGTTTCGGAAAAATGAATGCGGAAAATTTTGTATGGAGCTATTGCAAAATTTTGTAAACCTTAATCGAACGCACTTTGAACTCTGATCAATCTCAAAGCTCTTAATACGCAAAATCCAAACGTAGATACAAAATTTGATTGAAAAACATTGAAATAGCAGGTAAAAAATGTAGGTTTGATGAATTTACTGATATTCAATGTCAAATAACATTATCGATAACATTTTAGTCCCAAATTCTAAAGAACCGTACGAAAGAGTAGATGAAAATAAAACAGTAATATTGTCAATACTTCCGAAGCGGAAAAACGGACGGAGATTTGTTTTAAATGTGCAAGAAAGTTATGAAATGTAATGAAAGTAATTTTATGCAATCTCCCGAGAAAAAAAAAGAAAAACGAATCAGAGATTGGTCCAAGTTAGTTGCAGACCATAACGAAAGAGAAAAGAAAAACAATGACCTAATTTTATGAATAATGCTAACGTTTATTCGGCAGAGTACAAAAGAGCCAAGGCTGAGTTGAAGAAGCGTTCGACGGACACATTCAGATTGCAAAAGAAGAAGGCGCGGAAGGGCCAAATACAGCAAGGTCATGGCCACGGTTCGGGGGGTCAATCGCATCAGGGGCAGATGGGTCGCGCGACTGACGAGGAATTGGCAAGATTATTGGAATCTTCGACAGCCGTTGTACAGGAGAAACGACTGAGTCTTGAAGAGACAGAAAGAAAAGCTGTTCGTGCTGCTCTACTCGAAGAACGAGGCAGATATTGTTTGCTGGCGAGATTTCTGAAGCCGGTGCTCGTAAGTAAAACTGCGTTCGTACCAATTGAAGGGAGGAAACCATTTAGAACCTCGACATTGAGGAGTTTTTTTCGGATTTTTTTTTAGGGGATGAAATCGATGAATCATTTTTAAATTCTTACAGTTTATTGTACATATTTTAACAAGTATTTAACATTTTTAATGATAAAAAAATATTGAAAATTGATAGAGACATAGCGTGATGAACTCTCATGGTCGTGGAGGCATTTTTTTTACAGTCCCGAATGTAGCGCTGTGAAAAATGATCTGAAACAAAAATGCAAAAAGATGCGGTAAGCATATGCCGGTAGTCACTTGGTAAACCTCATTTTTTGATGAGTTAAGAATTGTAAAAATGGCAGACATAAAATTGAAATTTTGTTTTTTTCGAAAATATCAACTTTTTTTATTTTATGTCTGCCTCTTCTACAATTCTTAACTTATATTTAAAAAATGAGGTTTACCAAGTGACTGCAGGCATATACTGACCGCATTTTTTTGCATTTTTGTTTCAGATAATTTGTCACGGCGCTACACTTGGCACCGTAAAAAAAATGCCTCCGCGACCCTGTGAGATCATCATGCAACGTCTCGATCAATTTTCAATATTATTTTATCACCAAAAATGGAAAATACTCGTTAAAATATGTATAATAAACTGTACAAATCGTAAAAAGATTCATCTATTTCTTCCCCACAAAAAAAAATCCGAAAAGAACCCCTCAATTTCGAGGTTCTGAATGGTTTTCCCCCTTTAAAAACAAACATTTAACTCAATTAAATTTGAGACATTATATCCACGAGTAGGACGAGGAAATAGCGATGCTAATGGAACTGACGCATCTGCAAGAAGTGTCCGATCAATTGGAGAGGCACGCAGCCTCGCCATTGGATTTGCCAGCTGCTTCGGAGCAGATAATAACGGATTTGAAAGCACGTGAGAGCGGTCAGTGGGCATTGGCAACACCACCATCGAGCCCCTCATTATCGCTAGGTTCTCGTAAGAGCTCGATGTGCTCGATAAGTTCTCTGACTAGCAGCAGCAGTGGATCTTGCAAGAATCACTCCAATTCTTGCACGCATCCTTGGCACAGATCACTCTCGCAGGTAAAACAAACGTCCATTGTGTGTTCGCGTGCTCGCGCCACATGAGCCTAAATTGCACGGGAGTAGTTGATCCGCTTTTTTTTGTTCTTATTTTTATTTTTTTTATCTTCTACTTTTCTTATAATTTATTAGCCATGTTATTTGTATAAACTAGACGTAGCTGTGTAATTATTTATTAGCCGTCGTATTGCAATCTCTCTTCACCGATCTCTCTATCTATCGACTCCCTCGCTGGCAAGTTTCGCGTGCATGCGACTAGTCAGCTTAGCGTATGATTGTGTTGGTAGTCTCGATGTTGTGTACGTTGTAGCCACTCGGCCTCAGACCCACCTCGAGTATTGGAGCCACGGTGATGAGCCTACGTCACTCAACCAGTGGCAGCAGCTCTCGCGACTCTGGCTTCACCTCTCAGGACACGCTTTTTAAGCAAGCCATTTCCGAACATCAGGTAATTAATTCAATGGCGACATATTTGACGTCTTTAGTGTCTCTCTTTCTCTCTCTCTCTCTCTCTCTTTCTTCTAGACACACTCTTTACTTTTTTATTTATACTTTCGCTGCTCGGTAGCCTCGTAACTTTGGTAGCATTGTTCGTTCGAGTCTCTCATGATAAACGTTCTCTCGGGGCACCGACCCTAATTATTATCATCTCCAGGTTTCGAACGCTTCGAGCCAGAGTAATCAGAGCGCTGGCTGCACAACAATATCAAGACCTCTTACCACCTCCACGTGGCCTGATCTCCAAGAGTCTACAGGAGTTCAGTTCGATCGACAGAGTCCTAATACGATTAACGAACGCCCTCATACAATATCTTCGGGTAAGTTGCACAAAAAAACAGTTGGAGATAACATGGAAAAGAAGAAACAGTTCAAAATACAGCGGTACACAGTTCGCATTGGACTCGAGCGATTGCACAGCGATATTTACGCAAACACAGTGCTCAATTTACAGTGTAGTCCAAAGTAAATTTCAACAGTTCAATGATCATTTTTACTGAAAACACCGATTTATTCATAATGCCAAACTGTAAATGAACCAGTGTAACTGTAGAAATCACAGAGTGCACAGATAACGTCACGAACTGTCGAAAGAAGCGTAAAACTATACCGTGTCACACTGTTAAATTGAATGAATCACCCTGTACTCAATAGAGTGTACACTGTAATACTGGCAGCTGCGTACAGTATGAAAATCAGTGATCTCATGTAAATTCGACAGTTGAACACTTTTACTGGGAACATTGATGTATTGACAGTACCGAACTGTAAATGAGGCAGTGTAACTGTGAAGATCTCAGTTTGCACAGGAAAATTCATCATTTTCGTAGGACAGAATTTACATTACTGTGTTTTACTGTAAAATGAAATGCGGTACCCTATTCTTTCTACGATTTATAGTGTGATATTAACTGTTTCTTTTTCTCCGTGAAGACTATATCGCAGCTTCTTTATTGTCTAACATTGAAATGTTTCTTTGGTTTCGATCAGCTTACGAAAAAGGTCATCAACGACCCGCCTTGAGCGTATATACATTCCAACCACCAGACCGCGATGCCAACTGCTGTCATAGCCAACCGGCCTCACCGGTATCTTCGCCGGCATCCTCCAATCCACAACTCGCTCGTGTTCAAATGCGCAAAAATAGCGCTGGTGGCACCAGACCACCCATTCCAAACAGATGCTCCAGCCTCGAACGACCTACTTCTACGACAACTGCTGCTGCTGCTGCTGCCAAGAACGAACCGCCAGCCAGTGGACGAGGAAAACCAAAGTTACCTATACCGGCTCATCTAGCCAAAGGTTTATCGGTCGAAAGATTTTTTCTCAATTAGCCTCCAATTCAATTTTCAAGTCATCATTCTTCTCCTGAGCTTCGTTATTCGAGAAAATGACTTTCAGTCTTTACCACCATCACCGAAAATTGCTTTATTCAGAAATAATATACTCCGGCGAGCCTCGGGCCAGCAGACGACAGACAGAACTGTCAAATGTACTTGTCCCGAGACTCTACCGAGTCTTGATCCTCTTCTGTTCTTTCTTCGTCGTCACTTTGTACATTTTTATTTATTTTTATGTTTTATCCTTCGGATAACTTATGCGACTATTGTTATTTACAGAGTTGGGAGGTCATCCACTCGCTCAACCGATGTACGTTAATATGCACGAATTAGCCAGCCTCGCTGCGAATCGTGCTCAAGAAATGCAACAAGCACCACCCACTCATCAAGCTCCACCAGCCGGAGCTAATCCCCCTGCGACTTCCGCATCTTCCGCTATCACGTCACCGTCCACCGGCGCTGGAACTACTCCTGACAAGGTATCGATGATAGTCTCCTTCAATATCTTTGTTTCTGATAACAATTCCATCCTCATTTCAATTTAAACGGCGTTGAATCTTTTTTTTATACTTCGTTGAAAAAAGCTGTTCAATTGGACGCTCTCCTTGGATATATAATTCCAGTTTTTAATGTATCGAAAAGTTAAAAAAAAAAAAAAAAACAAGTAAACGAATGTTATTAAATCTTAACAATCATTACATATTATTAATTGATCCATTGACACAAATCTTATCATTATCTTGATAGGCTGAACCGACAACAGAAAAAGACGGCGGTGGAAGTCAAACGTCCGAGTCGAGTTTAGAATCGAGCAGCGGTTACGGGAGTCAAACAACTCTGCCACACTCGCAGTCAGGTCAAAATCATAATATTGTCGAAAATAATAGTACGAACACATGGAACACCGGTGCCACCCCGCCTACTTGTATATTGTCGCGACGAGGATCAATGCAACAGACAACGAGACCGCCTCCACCAACGAGACGTACTTCTACCATAATAAGCGGAACTTATAGCATATCATCGGTAGTTTCCTCACCTATCGTTGGCAATACCGGAATCAACACAACAGCAATAGTTGCAGCTTCTACAACAATCGATAATCCTGTCGAATCAACAAACACATCATCTTGTCTCGACGAAACGGACAATTTACCGCCACCGCCGGCCTTTTTGCTGGAGGGATCATCTCCCACTCTCAGTCCAACTCCCCAACGGTAACGTTTGTACATTAATTATGAAACATTTCAAACATTGCGATTGCTGTCGAATGTCGTAGGGAATATTTTTACGTTTTACAACTGAATACTCGTATCATTAGTTCCTGATGAATTTAATTTTCTACGAAATATGCAGTCGAAATGGGGAAAAGATTTCAAGGAAATGTACTAGGATGAAGAAATTCCTAAGCCTTAATTTTCTAAACGTAGAATTTGAAAAAAAAATATCATTTTCAACGCCGTTCAATCATATTGAAGATTTTCTGCTTTTATTATCGAGTAACTAATGAATATGATTTATTCTATGTGAAAAGCCTCTTTGGAATTCCCTACTGGATCTTATTCCGATTATCGAACACAGATTATATCGTGATATTAGTTTGAGGTAGTTTTATCGTTATATCGTTTTCGCAAGATTTTGTTAAAAATTTGGATAAATCTTTAATCTCATATGCACGTGTGTAATAAATTTCAGAAGTTTTCACCGAGCGGGACGTTCAGATATTTATTGGTAAAAATCACAATTTTCGGTAGTCTCTCGTAAGAGCTCGTGTTAAAAGTTACATTTCCAACAATAAATATTTTGGCTCCTACATGGTGAAGCCTTCTAAAACTTTACATACATTTTGATGCAACATCAAAGAAACTACATTTAGTTTTTTTTAAAAATCTAAAGAAAAAAGTGTTCGCATTTTTTGTAATTATGCAGCAAGTACATATTACCTTCGATGGCCTTGAATTTGGAATATGTTGTTCTTGAGTCAATTTACAACAACTTTTCTTTATAAACTTTTGCCCGCAAATCATTTAGTATGTGAGAAAAACTAAAAAAAAAATGTCGCCATGAATGTCACGATAGAACTACCTTAAGAGCTTTGAAATCTGAAAACTTCTGGTCTCTCATTAAAAATATTGATTGAAATATCCCTCATTGTCCGAATACAGCTCGATATCGGTATCGGAAACGGTACGAACGTTGACCGAGTTGCGTCATACGCCAGCGAGTCCCTCGTTTCTGCGAAAAGCAGTGGCCTGCCAACAGCAGCAGCAACAGCAACAACAAATAACGTTGATTCCCGGACGTGGGGGTGTGGGAGATCGCACCACGAGTGCGATGAAAATGACTGAAACGAGTTTAACAAATAGTACAAGTACGTTCCAAACCGCTGGGCCTGGTGGGGTTGGTCACAGTTTCATGGCAGTTTTGAGTTCAAAGTTGATAGGAACGACGAGTAGCGCAGTGTCTTCGGGTGGCAGCCCTAAATTGGCACGTAAACATATCAATACGGAATCCCCGAGCAGCAAAGCTCCCCGAGGTCCGGCAAGCTTTTTAGAGAGTCTCAATGCAAAATTGGCGCATCAGCAACATCAACAACAAGCACAACCACAGCAGCAGCAGCAGCAGCAGCAGTTTCAACAAACAACGACAGTGCCACAGGGAGGTTCGAGCACGGGAGGCGCCGCAAGGTCGAACAACACAAGATCAGCGAGTGTCAGGCGAATAATGGGCAATCGAGTGCCGATAATAGATCCCTCGCAAGTCAGGGATTCCCTAATGGATCAAATAAGACGGGGAACCTCGTTACGTAAAACAAGCGGCCCCATAAACGATCGTTCGGCACCGCAAATATACTAAACCTTACATTTAATAACGAGACATGCTCCATTGATTGCTCAATGTTGAACCGAGCACGCGAGTTCCTCCGTTTTTTTCGAGCGGACCAAACGTCCATAGAGTCCCTCTCTCTCACTTTTCTGCTCCATCTTTATCGTTGCATTTAATCATCACCGAGCAGTACGACGTTGACAATACACGATACTAAATATATATATATATATATATATTAAATAATACGTATATATATATGTATAATCTATATATTCACGAAAAAGCGCGCATATCCGCCTCCTCTTATTCGTCGTTAATTGATCGCACTTTTGCGCCATATGCCAACCACCCAAATTTCAACTCTCGCTCTCCCTGTCAACAAAAATTTCATATCCGACCATTTTTTTAATAGTTGGAGGACATTTCTTCTTATTTCTCTCCCTCTCTCTATCTCTCTCTCTCTCTCTCTTTCTCTATCTTTCTCTAACTTTTCCAATTTTCCTTCCTTCTTGTCGTGTTCATTCAGACCGTACTTCCCGATTTGCTTCTGATGTGCGCACAAGCTCAATATTCGGATCTATTGGGATCTGACATTGAGCCGTGGCTAAGGCAATATGGCGCAGACGGGGGTGCATTTCCACGTGTATTTGTCACATGTATTCATGACACATGCTCGTTTTTAATGCTCGTCAGCACCCCGGAAATACTTCTAAATTTGTTACCAGGTGTCTCATGAATTTTGTCAGATCCCAATACTTCTACTTACTGCCACTTTTATACGTTCGGATGATGATGCGCAGATTCCTTCTCATTCCTTCAATGCTTCGAGCTCGGACAAATCCATGTTGGAGAGTATTATTATTATTATTATTATTATTATTTTATTATACACGAGAGAGTGGAGGAGAGAGAGCGCAGTGCAGGAAAAAAAAAGTAGTATCAAAAGGCCGAATATTTGCCGTAATGTAACGCTGAAATGAAAAAATAAAATAAAAATAAAAATATTGTGTCGAGTCACGAAATGCGGGTAACCAAATGTTTACGACAATTCGCTAGAGCCGTAGACGTTGATGAAAAAAAAAAACAAACAATAAAAATAAATATAACACATGCTACTCTTTAATTGTAGGGTTACCGTCTAAAAAATATAATTGTTTATTTGTAATGATCCCTGCAAAAGTTGCCAGCCGCCAAGATGATAATTATAATAAAGAGCGATGCAGCGAATTAACGTGAAGAAGCAAGAGCAGAGATAAGCAGAATTCAATTTTTTTTTTTTTCATCACCTACGAATGATGTTTATGGTGATTAAGAATCCTTCTGGTAACTGAATTTTTTAGTCAATAGAATGTTTTTTAATTAGTTTCGTTTGATTGGAAAAGAGAATTTTGATGTTTTTTCATTTATTGATGAATAAAATGAAGAATTCGAGGATTTTTGTTGCGTTATGAGGAAGAAATTGGATTTTGCACATCTCTGAACAAGAGTATATTTAATTTATGAAATATT
Organism: Campoletis sonorensis; assembly: GCA_013761285.1. Classification (NCBI taxonomy): domain Eukaryota; kingdom Metazoa; phylum Arthropoda; class Insecta; order Hymenoptera; family Ichneumonidae; genus Campoletis; species Campoletis sonorensis. The sequence continues at coordinate 1,873,771 of JACEOJ010000084.1, forward strand.
TGAGGAAAATCGATCATCACGCTGCCGCTGGTGACTGACACGAAGCTCGTGCTTTTGTAATCTCTTGTGGAAAGTTGCTCCAACCGATTCTCGGCAAATTGTAAATCGCGTATGTTCCGTCGGGACTTATCTTCTTACTGTGCTGGACAAAGCGTTCGCCCTCTTCCGATCGCATCACTACGATCACCAAATTTCCAGCTGAAAAGAAGAATTTCACGTAAGTCCACGTTCTGTTTCGAGACATTGAGACATATTTATTTTAAGGAGGTTCGATCGTTTCGCATGCGTTCGATAAATTCAAAATTTCATTGTTCAAAATTCGTATGGATCTGCATAACAATCGTACTCAATTGTGGGTAAAATTTGAGGAAGTTTGACCGTTTAGAAATCGCGTTATTAGTTTTTAAATATCGTCTTTTTCGTCGCTTCCCATGAGACCTCGTTTTAAAGTTGCGATTTTAATCACTGAATATCTCGATTACCAGAGCGTGAAACCTTCTTGAATTTTGTACACATTATAGAACGACGCTCAAGAAGATTCATGCAAAATTTCAAAAAATTATCTTGGAATAATTGTATTGGATGATTTTGCCATTACTTTTTATATACTATTATAATTATGGCGATCGAACCCCGTTAAACACAGCCGAATTGTCAAGAAAAATAAAAGTCACGCTTTGGTTCCTTTCATCTGAGCATAAGATGTAACTTTTTTTTTTCCCAAAACATCGAGCATCTTCGGGAAAAATATGAATCTGCTTCTTATCTTTTTTTTTCTTCTCACATCCACGCAACCTATGAAGTGCCTCAATTTACCTTTGACCCTTACATTATAGACGCAATTTCCATGAATATTCACGAAAGTTCATTTTTGCTATGATTTTTTTCTCATACTTGTTACAATTAAAAGAATGTCCAAGTATATAATTTTTGCATTCCGACTGAGCCGTGATGAGTGCTAGTAGAGAGATAGCTGCATATTTCGAAAGCAAAATTTTCCCTTTCCCGATCGGAATTGAAAAATATCTTAGCCCATAGATAATTATTCAAAAAAATGGGCTAAAACTTTTTTTAAATTCTTCAGCACTCTTTATATTTTGTCATTGTTCACACCGTTATATGCGTGCAAAATTTATGTTGTGTCTTACTTTCGTCAAGGGGTGTACACGTGCACCTTGGGTCTAGAACAAATTCGACAAGCCCTCGAAGACGTTCAGGACGATGAGGTGTACGAACATGCAGCAAGACTCTGGCTTGTCGCTTTCTCCCCATTGCTACTTTGAGCAAGCTGTTGGCACTGCAATAGACCTGTGTCATGTCACCGGCAGATTCCTCGCACACGGGACAAATCGATGCTGTAGAATTAGTATCGACCTGATGTTCCGTTACTGACAATGAAAGAATGTTTTTTTTTTAATCTACAGGTTACTGCGGATCAATAATTATCGAGCGATGCATTTGAATTTTTTTGTGGGCACTTTGCGGCTAATAATCGTTCTAAGAGAACATTTTACTTCTTAGGGTTGAAATAACTTTTCCGCGAGAAATTTCCGATATTTACAAAATTGTCGGCCCGAGAGTTGCCACAGGCAAAAACAACTTAAGGTAGTTCTATCGTTGTATCGTTTTCTTAAGATTTCGTTGAGAATTTGGATAAATCTTCTCCAGTGTCATATGCAAGTGTGCAATAAATTTTAGAAGCTTTCACCAAGCGGAACGTTCAGATATTTATTGGTAAAAATCACAATTTTCGGTAGTCTTTCATAAGAGCTCGTGTCAAAAGTTACATTTTCATCAATAAATATTTTAGCTCCTACATGGCGAAGCTTTCTAGAACTTTGCATGAATTTTAATGCAACATCAAAGAAGCTACATCAAGTTTTTCAAAAAAATCCAAAGAAAAAAATGTTGGCAATTTTTGTAATTATACAGCAAGTACATATTACCTTGGAAGACCTCGAATTTGGAGGATGCTGTTCTTTAGTCAATTTACAACAACTTTTCATAATTAACTTATGCCCGCAAACCATTTTGTATGTGAGAAAAACTGAAAAATATTTTTTCGATATGAATGTCACGATAGAACTACCTCAAACGCGTTACACTCCAACCCTTTTTTGCCCTTAGCGAGCAAGATTACACGAGACAATAAAAATGGTTCTGGAATTTTTATTCGTAACGGGAAATAAAATATCCCTACAAAAAAACCTCCAAAATGAATAGACGTTAGTAACGGAGCCGCTTCGGCAGTCGTTTTAATGAGATCAAATAAACTGGCGATATTCAGGGTAAAAATATCTTACCCGTAATAGACGAGATGCTATCTCGAGAACCATCCGGAGCGACGGTTCCAGATTCCGATCGATTGACATTGAAAGTTTCTTCTCCATTGACACCCAGTCCTACAGTTTCTTTGGGAAAATTGAAATTGTACGAGGGTTTAACGTAAACAGGAGGCGGTCCTTCGACGCCGTCAGGGCTTTCGAGTTCATGATCAATAATGACGAATGCAGGATTACCGAAGAAATTAGTCGACGAGTCAGTCGTTCTTGAACGTGTTTCGGGCTCCTCGCCACTCCCAACGTCCAAACGACTCGATTCGGCATCAATATTTTCATTTACATTGGAAACTCGCGATGTTCCTAAATCATCGTCGTTCGGCGAATTCGAAACCGACGTTATGGCCGTGTCAACGAAATTAAACGTCGTTGCACGCGTCGTCGATCCCTCTTGGACACTGTTTTTCTTGTCCAGTTCCGCCATTTCAAAAGCAATGATTTCACGAAGCTTTTCTACGTGGCCCAAGGCTTCATGATCCAGTTGCGGTATCGGATTGTTATCCGTCGAATCACCCGACGTCGATTCTCCACTCGAACTTATCGATGTTGTGCTTATTTTCGACGATCGCTGAATACTCGCTTCCGGCCTCAAAGTCTCATTAATTGTGTCCTCTTTTGGCACTGCTGGCGATTTGTCAAGAGCTATCGGACGAATTACCTCATCCAAACCATCCCCTGTATCGTTGTGTTCCACGTCTATTTCTCTCTCTTTCTCCTTCTCCTCTTCTTCGTCGTCGATCATTTCGCAAGTCCGGGAAAATTCGTAGCTCTGTAAATTAAAAAAAAGTAGGATTTATATTTATTTTATTTCTTTATTTTCTATTTATTTCGTTTATTTATTTATTTATTTCGTTTCTATTCATTCTAGAAAAATTTTGTCATTGGCGAAAATTTGAAGAAACCTTCTTTAACTGTTTGAAAATGTATGAACATTTTAAAAAGTCATTCTCGTTTGACATAATTGTTGATCGTTCCCAAATAATTGATTCTCCATGCAATTTTATTCTTGACGATAGTAAAATAATATTTTTTTTGTTATCAGGAGTTTTTGAAGTTCAAGAAAATGTGTTTATTCCTCACCTGAGTAATCACAAGCTCCTGTTGATAATAATCGTAGAGCTTAACGTTTGCTGGTTTCGGATGATCGACTATATTTTCTCTCAGTACGAGGAAAGATATGCAAGTTCTTTCACTGGTTAACTTGTCGAAATAAATGACAACGGTTCCTCGTTCCTCTTCAAACCGCCGAACCTCTGCGTTCAAATCCAAACAATAAATTATTGAGTTTAATTTTACTGTGTGTTAATGAATTCAAATACACTAAGACTCCTAAGGAGGTTCGATCGTTTCTCATGCGTTCGATAAATTCCAAGTTTAATTGTTTAAAATTCGTCCGAATCTTCTTAACAGTCATACTCAACTTCGTGTAAAAATTTAAGGAAGTTTGACGGTTTAGAAATCGAGTTATTAGTTGTGAAATATCGTCTTTTTTCGTAACTTCCCACAAGACCTCGTGTTCAAGTTACGATTTTAAACACTGAATATCTCGATTACCAGACGGTGAAACCTTCTCAAATTTTTTCCACATCACAATACGACGCTCAAGAAGATTCACGCAAAATTTCAAAAAATTATCTTGGAATAATTGTATTTGATCATTTTGCCGTTACTTTGTATATATTTTTACGATTATGGCGATAGAACCTCGTGTAGAATACTTATTTAAAGAGTAATCGACTTTACTCACTCGTGGTAGATTCTTCGAGTAGAGCGTGCAAGCTTGGTTTGTCCGGAACGTATCCGCTGACCATACCGATTTCCAATAATGCCATATTCGTCTCCTCATCAGCCATTTTATATCGAGAACAAATTGTGAGCTTTTGCATCGAACATTCGCCACCGGAAACCACAGGTTCGGCGTTCAACGTTAAATCAAAAGCCTCAGATCCAGTAGCATTCGCGACATTGTATTTAAGATTCGCCTGTTGATGATTTACGGTTGTCACTTATTAACAGTTCCTTCTTTTTTACACGTTTTACTTATTTATTGACATTTCTTCTATAATTTTTCTCAACTCCACAAAAAGCCCACAAAACTAAATTAACAAAATTTAACGAAGTTTAGATTCTGTTAGCTTTTGTATTTATTTAGCTATTTTATTTGGTAAAAAAAAAACGCCTAATCAGCAGAAACGAATTTTTGAAGTAGATTTTTTGCTCGAACGTTTAACGTTCGACGGGTTTAACGTTGAGCTGGAGTCCAAAATGAGATTCGAAATTAAATTATCATGGAAAACTCACCTGAACGAGTACACATCCCTCACCCTCGGCAAATATTTCGATGGGAGTTGGCAAAACTGGTAAACGAACCTGAGCCAGTACCATACGATTTTCTTCGTTCATATGGAATACTTGATCAACTTCACCAGTGGTAACGAGTATCGAAAGGTCAGTCGTATTGCTCGACATTGCAACAGCATATTTGGCTAATGCCTCAAGACCTAAAACAGTGTCCTGAGTCGATGTAAATCCACCCTCGGCGTTTCTTTGCTTGGCCATCCATCGTACAGCTTTAAGTGCAACCGCCATGTTCGCTTCGCCACCGAGTTTCACCAGCGAAAGTACCGCGTAAGCAGTCATTTCTATACTCAGTCCTTTCGATGGCTTTCTTTTGTCTTCCCACCAAATAAGGTCCTGCGAGTATAGAATCATGTTTTTAATCACAATTTTTCATTCATAATAACGATTATATAAATTATATGATTTATCATTTCATTTACGAAAACAAAAAAGTTTGAAAATACTTGTTCGAACTACTTTGCATAAATTATTGTAAAAACTATAAGACAAATTTGCATGTTTAATCTCATTCTACAATCTGCAGTTAATATTCGTAGGTGAAAAATTTAAGAAAAAGCATCTTTTCCTTTTTTAAAATTACTGGACTCGTTTTTAACGAATTTTAAGGCAGTTCTATCGTGACATTCATATCGAAAAATTGTTTTCCAGCTTTTCTCGCATACTGCATGGTTTGCGGGCATAAGTTAATGAAGAAAAGTTGGTGGAAATTGACTAAAGAACAACATACTCCAAATTCAAGGTCATCTAAGGTAATATGTACTTGCTGTATAATTACAAAAATTGCGAACACTATTTTCTTTAGATTTTTTTGAAAAACTAAATCTAGCTACTTCAATGTTGCATTAAAATGTATGCAAAGTTTTAGAAGGCTTTACCATGTGGGAGTCAAAATATTTATTGATGAAAATGTAACTTTTAACACGAGCTCTTTTGAGACACTACCGAAAATTGTGATTTTTATCAATAAATATCTGAACGTTTCGCTTGGTGAAAGCTTATAAAATTTATTACACACGTGGATACGAAATTAAAGAATATTCATCCAAATTTTTAAGAAAATCCTCAGAAAACGATAGAACGATAGAACTACCTTAAGTACAAACCTGACGAATTCATTTAGTTGTTACTTTTCATGATAACTTACATGTAGACGAGTTGCTCTTTCGAGAAGAGATTTCATGCTAGCATTTGCATTCGGATGTTCGAGAAGAGCAAGAGCATAAGTCGACAATGTAGCTGTGTATGGATTTCCGTCTCTCTCAATCGCTGCCATACCCTTTTCCAAGCAATAAAGGGCATTGCTGATAAGTGACGGAGCTAAAGGAACCCCAGATTCGAGAAGTGAAATGAGGACGTAAGCCGTCAACGCCGAGGGATAAGTTTCCGAATCTTCTTGAAGGCCACCCTATTGAAAAATTCATCAAGTTTTTTCATTTTCCAGTCATACACACGAGACACAGTTTGAACAATTGGATAAAATTTCCGGAATAATCTGTTGATATTTTTTGTTAATTTTGCAAGAATGTAAAAACTTATAAAGTACGGAATTTTTCTTCTTAAACTTCGTCATTTGTTGCTCCAAATTGAAAAAAGCGTGGAAATAAATCAAAAAATTTGAAAAGCTGTCGTGAGTATAGTAGAATAGTAAATTCTTTGAAAATTTGACACAAAAAAGCTTTGGCGAGACAACGACCTCAAAATTTAAGCTTTAAATACAATTAATTAATTAATATAAAAACCTCAACAATTTACCTTCATGTCTTTGTGGAATATTCTTCCTATGAGAGGGAAACAACCGTTTTCTAATTGTTTCTTGACAATCCACTTGACCGACAATTTAAGATCACGCTCATCAACGTGTATCAATGGACGGGCTTGAGCGAAAGACTTTACGACGAAAGCCGTCAGCCACATTGAACCACCGCTCTCAGAGCTTTGTGGACCGAAAGCTGAGTACGAGCCATCGGGATGTCGGTAGTTCAATTCTCGTTGATAGCCTGTGACAGAAATAATGTTAAAACCAGGCTGTTTTCATCTCGTGCATCATAATATACTGTTAATTGATATTTTGCTGAAATTTATTATCTAGAGACTTGATAAAAAATCTAAAACATTAGAAATAAAGTCCAAATGTCAAAGTCGAGCTGCATCGGTATCTGGATTCGAGATTCCGTTCTTTTCTGTTTCAGTTAACGAGATTTTATCGCCATAATCATAATAGTATATAAAAATTAACGGCAAAATATCAAATACAATTATTCCAAGATAATTTTTTTAAATTTTGCGTGAATCTTCTTGAGCATCGTATTATAATGTGTAAAAAATTCGAGAAGGTTTCACCGTCAGGTAATCGAGATATTCAGTGTTTCAAATCGCAACTTTAACACGAAGTCTTATGGGAAGGTACGAAAAAGACGATATTTTACAACTAATAACTCGATTTCTAAACGATCAAACTTCCTCAAATTTACCCACAGTTGAGTATGACTGTTAAGAAGATTCATACGAATTTTAAACAATTAAACTTGGAATTTATCGAACGCATGAGCAACGATCGAGTCTCCTTAAATTTAAACTTCATTCAACAAAAATGGTACGTATTGTTATCGATGTCTTTTGTAAATGTTGTGATTTTTATTTTCTTAAACTCCGATGTACCTTTCTCCACACTGCGTATAGCTCTTCGTCGAAGTTCAGGGTTGTTGCGGCGCGTAGCCTCGAGGTAGCCGATAACGTGTATGTTCGGAGTAAACAGGATGAGATTTTGTTCCCCACAACCAAAAGGAAGTCGGACAAGGTTTTCAAGATTTTCAAGCGCTGGACCTAGAAGATCACCAACCAAAGAGACGTAGCCTCTCGCACTATCGGGAACCAAAGAGTCCTTCGGTAAATCAAGATTCCAAACTATTGATGAATCTTCGGTGAAATCCTTCGGACAAACAAACGCCGACTCGGTCGTCTCAATTGGAAAACCCTCTGGTAACACTAGTATCGGTTTTACGATGCTGTCCCTGTATGCAGACCAAAATCCACGTTTTATACAATAACACTAATTTACCAGTTGTTTTACTAAATTAAATTAACACCCTTGGACACACAATTTTGAAAGATATCTACAATTTCCTTCAATTGCTTGAAAGAATCAACAGAGTATCGACCAATTCTCATATCTTCAAATAGCAAATAAATGTCATTCATGTGCTAAAATATATTTTGTTGAATTTTATCGAAACGGGAATTAACATCGAAAAGATTTCAACATGATCCTCTCCGTGTCAAGGGGGGAAAACCTTTTGGAAACTCGAAATTGAGGATTTTTTTTCGGACTTTTTTTAAGGGGAAGATATGGATGAATGTTTTTCAAATTTTTACAGTTCATTATACATATTTTAACAGGATTTTAACAGGAAAAAGCTCGTCAATTTCGAGGTTTCAAATGGTTTTCCTCCCTTAACAGTCAATACATTTTGTCAGACATACTAATACTATATACAAAAAAAAAGGATGTCAATATTTACCGAGTATTAACAAGGATTTCTGGACCACAGGATTCTCCATAATCTGGATCGACGGCAGCACTAACCGTCACGTTTATTTCACCGATCAAGCGAGCTTTCAACGGATACTCGTGAACAACACTCGACTTGGCACCAATGCAATATGAACCGTATTTCTGTGGCAATTGGAGATCGAAACCCGATGCATCGACTAAAGTGATTTTCACTGGAAGACTGTAGTCCATGTAATTGAAGAGCGATACTTTCATTCGCAATGTTTCGCCTCGTTTAACACTGTACGGTAAAGTGTAATCGAGGAAAAAGGGTTGAAAAGCTGTGATTTTGGCGGGCTGAGCTATACCGAGACCGTAATTTGGCGATATGCACACCGTGTGACCGATCCACTCCGTTATCGTGTGCGGCAGATTATGCTTTATTGTTGCCCGGCCATCTTTCCTGCATCAAACCAACAATTAATGTCTCCCTGCTCTTCCAACACGTTTACTTTTTTTTCAAGGCGAGCGCATTACCAACCCCGTCGGCACCAACTCCCAGAGCCATGTCTCCGGGAAATACGACCTCAGTGTCGCACTTGCATGATCGGTCAAATGATCGACGTAACCCATTTCGTGACCATACAGCAGAGGAAATGCTTGTGGCATTGATTTTGCAGCCATCCATATCCTGTCTGCAAAATAATCGATTTTATGAAAACGAATCGTGCAAATCATTTATTAGTTTTGATTTTTTTATTATTTTTCTACTATTTGATCCTTAAGGTAGTTCTATCGTGACATTCACATCGAAAAATTGTTATTCAGTTTTTCTCACATACAAAATGGTTTGCGGGCATAAGTTAATTAAGAAAAGTTGTTGTAAATTGACTAAAGAACAACATAGTCGAAATTCAAGCTCATCCAAGCTACTAATATGTACTTTCTGTATAATTACAAAAATTGCCAACATTTTTTTCTTTAGATTTTTTTGAAAATCTAAATGTAGCTTCTTTGATGTTGTATTAAAATGTATGCAAAGTTTTAGAAGGCTTCACCATGTGGGAGCCAAAATATTTATTGATGAAAATGTAACTTTTAACACGAGCTCTTACGAGAGACTACCGAAAATTGTGATTTTTACCAATGAACATCTGAACGTTCCACTTGGTGAAACCTTCTAAAATTTATTACACACGTGCATGTGGCATTGAAGAAGATTCATCCAAACTTTCAACAAAATCTTAATAAAACGATATAACGATAGAACTACCTTGAAATAAAAAATTGTGAAGAGCGATAAAAATATTGAAACATGGAACGCGAAGAGAAAAATTGCTACTTGGGAACAAGGTAAAGATATAAACTGGTCAACTCACCAGGTTCGTCCATTCCACGTCGCATCATACGAAAATCAATGCTTTCACGACTTGTCATCCATGGATGTTGTGGACAAGGTCTTGACTCTACGATGAGATCACTCATAACAATCACCCCGAAATCCTAAAAAAATTAACAAAATTAATCGATCGATCACGGATTTGGAAGTGGAGAATAGAATGGAAGAGGAATTTACGTCAAAAGCCTGCATAGCGTCGACGTAATTGACCCAAGTACCACCGCCAGTCACTGTAGCTCCGAGGCCAGATTGACGTTTGCGTCTGGCTCTTCTCTCCCTTGCAAGATCCCAGACTGGCGGTGCTTCAACCGCTGGACTCGGAAGATGATCGATTTCCCCGATACTTGTCTCGGGTTGGGTTGTTTCTTTAAAAAAAAGTGCTTTATGTAAGGATTTTTAAAAATCGTAAACTATGAAAATATAAAAATGTTTGATGTTCTTGTCACGTTAAAGAGTTTTGGTACAAGTCATACAATGTAATGGTTCAGCTTATCTTCAGGGAGAATCAGGGGAGAAAATTCTATTGTTCTCAAGCAGACGCGAACTTCACACAACAAAATTTTGTGTAAAAATTACATGATTACTGAAAAATTGGTCGTTTTCATTGACAAAAAAATGAATAATTTATAAACTATGTAGACGAATTATTTCATTTTCTGGTGGCATAATTGCGATGCCATTTTGAGTGGTTTGACAGTTTTTCATAAACTTTTTTACATTTTTTCGTATTGTTTCATGCGCATAACTGAAGTTTAGGGATAGCGTAGGCATGTTTCTGTGTTAAAAAGTGATTTTTCATTTGAGAATTTTGTGGAACCGGTGTAGACAATCGTTTTGAAACTTGGAGGACGTATTAAGGATAAGTCAAAAAACGTACTGTAGAAATGTGAATAAAATAGTTACGTTTCGTCACTTGTACCGAAACTCCTTAAGAACTGTACATTTTTCAATAATTTCAATAATGACTTTAACGTAAATTCTACGCGTCAAATAGTTTTTTCAACGACTCTTCTTTCTCCTACAATTTTAATGAACAATTATACTGAAAAATAATCAAAAAGATGGATTTTCAAAACAAAATTTGTAACTTCCTCTGGATGTTTTACTCGAAAAATCTCTCAAGTAATCACACTTTTTACAAATTATGTTTCATTTTGACCTGATGAAAAACTCACTTTCACAATGGCTCCAAACGCTCTGATAAAGTGGTGTGTCGGCATCGAGGTGAAATCTTTTAACTTTTTCGAATGCTTTCTCCGCGTCCAAGAGACTAGAACCCTTGCTCGATCCCTGAGGTTGCAACGGTGAACGAGCCAAAAAGAGGGTCGACTTGTCGAGCACGGAAACTCCGCACAATGACCACGGAGCCGCTTCAACGTGATATTGAGTTTGTTCTCCTGGCATTTGTGTTCCTGCATGCCAGGACGTTTTCACTTTATTCTCGAAACAATGGCCAACTTCGATCGTGTAAGTCGTCGCAACAGTCTCGCCGTCATTTCGTACGTAGTACAGCAATAATTCCGATAACGGGGCCATACTCGGTGTCACTTTGACACTTAGTGGGAATCTACGATGAAACAGGATAATTTTATTTGACGACATTCAAGGTACTCGTTGCTTTGGAAATTGTTGACAAAACAATTTTTACATTGGCTATAAAATGGTTTTAGACTTTGTTCATTTTTTTTTTAATGAAAAAGGACTCCTTATAATTGTACATGAAATATTTATTTAAGTCTCAATCGGATATTTATATTTAAGGAGGAAAACCATTTAGAACCTCGACATTGAGGAGTTTTTTTCGGAATTTTTTGCAAGGGGATAAAATAGATGAATCTTTTTAAAAATTTTACAGTTTATTATACACATTTTAACGAGTATTTTCCATTTTTAGTAATAGAAAAATATCGAAAATTGATGGAGATATAGAATGATGAACTCACATGGTCGTGAAGGCATTTTTTTTACGGTGCCAAAAGTAGCGCCGTGAAAAATGATCCGACACAAAAATGCAAAAAAATTATCGTGCTATATCTCCATCAATTTCCAATATTTTTTTATTACTAAAAATGGAAAATAATCTTCAAAATATGTAAAAAAAAACTGTGAAAATTTAACAAAGACCCATCTACTTCTTCCCCTTAAAAAAAATTTCGGAAAAAAATCCTCAATTTCGAGGTTCCAAATAGTTTTCCTTCTTCAAGTTTTTGGAGGTTTTGTAAAAACCAATTATGAAATGGAAAAAAAAACGAAATATTTAAATTATTCAGAGCCAATATATTCTTCAGTGTCTTATTTTATTCTCGAGGATAACTAAGTTTGATGAGCAGCCGCTAAAGAGATATCAATATTCATTTGAATTCATTTAAATATTCATTTTAAAAAACATACAAGTAAAAGAGGAAAAAAATGTGTACCTGTGGACAACACTGGCATGTTCACTCTTATTATTCGGAGCTTCAACGGCTCCCAGAACGTTACGAAATTCGGAATAATTAAGAAGAGAATCTTGATGGGGTTTATGCTTGACATGTCCAAATATCAAGAGATCTCCTTTGGAATTGATAGAATAATGAAAAGCCAACGATTCGTTGGCGACGTTTCCACTTGTTGGCATTGTGTACATTACGTTGAAAGGGTATTTTTCACCACATACGATTGGTTGATAGCCTCGAGCAACAGCGAGATAACTGTCAGACGGTGAATACCAAGCTCCAACGTCGATGTAAGCCGAAGGTTGATCCATGAACACCTGAAATGCAAGATCAATGTTACGATTAAACTTTTAATTAACATTACAATTTCGACATTTCATATTTTCGGTAACTGTGGTTTTAGCCCGAGTTTGGTACAAGAAATAATCAAGACAATGGCAAGATTAACTTCGATTTGAAATAAATTTGGTTGCTACGAAAATCTTGTTCGAAGCACCGATATAATGTTTACATGTTTTTCGTATTTTGACAAGCTTTTTAAGGAGGTTCGATCGTTTCTCATGCGTTCGATAAATTCCAAGTTTAATTGCTTAAAATTTGTGTGAATCTTCTTCAAAATCGTACTCAACTGTGGGTTAAATTTGAGGAAGTTTGATCGTTTGGAAATCGAGTTATTAGTTGTAAAATATCGTGTTTTTTCGTAACTTCCCATGAAACCTCGTGTTAAAGTTGCGATTTTAAACACTGAATATCTCGATTACCAAACGGTGAAACCTTCTCAAATTTTTGCACATTATAATACGACGCTCAAGAATATTCACGCAACATTTTAAAAATTTATCTTGGAAAAATTGTATTTGATCATTCTGCCGTTACTTTGAATATACGTTCATGATTATGGTGATAAAACCTCGTCAGCGTCTGGCTTTTTTTAAGTAAATTTAAGTCTACGTTGACGTAATTTTAATCTGGTGCTATTAAAATCGATTTTTTGTCCTCTGAAGAGATTCTTTCTGGAGGTGAGAAAGTGGAGTAGAAGTGCGAAGTTAAAAAACACATACCCTCCATCTTTTGTCAGGTGAGTAATACTTGGTCGGGTACTCAATGGCAGTGGCAACGAAACTCAGGAGTACAATATTTTTGTGTTGGGGTGGTACGATAAAATTAACGAAACCACCAACGGAGGAGGTGAAGTTGCGACACTCGACGACAACGCGAACCCATTCGTCTTTGCCACGTACTCTTAGACACAATTGAATTTTTTCACCCACAGCCGGTGATTGATCTTGACGCAATACTCGAAGCTGCAAATAAATCAATTGTTTAAACTAGTTCTATCGTGACATTCATATCGAAAAATTGTTTTTTGGTTTTTCTCACATACAAACGGGTTTGCGGGCATAAGTTAATAAAGAAAAGTTGTTGGGAATTGACTAAAGAACAACATACTCCAAATTCAAGCTCATCCGAGGTAATACGTACTTGCTGTATAATTATAAAAATTGCCAACATTTTTTTCTTTAGATTTTTTCGAAAAACTAAATGTAGCTTCTTCGATGTTGCATTAAAATGTATGCAAAGTTTTAGAAGCCTTCGCCATGTAGGAGCCAAAATATTTATTGATGAAAATGTAACTTTTAACACGAGCTCTTACGAGAGACTACCGAAAATTGTGATTTTTACCAATGAACATCTGAACGTTCCGGTTGGTGAAAGCTTCTAAAATTTATTGCACACAAGCATATGACATTAAAGACGATTTTTCGAAATTTTCAACAAAATCTTAAGAAAACGATACAACGATCGAACTCAAGTTTTTGAACGTTCTGTAAAAATCAATGATCCAGTTGGAAAAAAAATGAACTATTTAAATTATTCAGAGCCAATATATTCTTTGGTGTCTTTATTTATTTTCGAGGATAATTAAGTAAATTTGATGAGCTGTAACCAAAGAGAGATATAAATATTCATTGAAAAAAACATACTAGTCAAAGAGAAGACGTTTGAAATCATTCGAAAGTTTGCGTCAAAATATAACTCACTTTTCCATGATACGGAAGTCCCAGCTTGAAATATTTTGGCGTATGTGGCGCAAATTCCAGCTTCAAAGCTTGATGCACAACAACCGTACGACTAGTCGCAGTCTCGATTACTTCCGTGCCAATTTCTGTCAAATTTGCACTCAATACAATACTGGTTGGTGCTACTTGCCAATGCGCCAACCCAAGCTCCGTACCGGTCACCGTGAATTTTGTGCATCCATCTGCCGATGTCAACTAATCAAAAATTTTTATTTATTAATATCATTATTTTTTGTTATAGAAAACAATGAAATGGTAAATGATTATTTACGCCTTTTCCCTAAAAGTTTCATCAGTAATATTTTTCGGAAATATTTTCTCCTTATTCCTCTTCTTTCTCATTTATTTGGGGTTTTTTATCCTTACTGGGAATTTATTATTTTTATTCATTCCAAATTTCATTTTCTTTGAACTGTTTTCTACTTGTTTTTTTTTTTTAGCACGAAAATAACGTCTCGTTCTTTTATTAGAAAAAAAAGTTTATTATTTTAATCAGTATCTATAATGCTTGGCATTTTTTTATTATCTTCACCTCTTTGTTGAATTCTGTTGTTGAATACTCTTAAAAAACTTGACAAATGTTGGAATGATTTTTTTTTCAATTTCAATTTTAAAGCTTCGACTTTGAGGCAGTGAAAATTTGACTATATCGTTGTTATTATTATTTATATTATTATTATTATTATAATTATAAAAAATATCTTATCGTTCAATTATTCCAAAACGGAAGAGCACATACTTGCACTTCATTGTGAATTTCCGGTAAATTAAGTTTCCGTCTCCAACTTGGAGTTTGAGGACTTGATTTGAGTAGCAAAGTTCCTCGAACGGGTTTCCCGTAACTGTAACTTGCACAAACCGTCCAAGTTACGTTATGGGCATCGGCGAGTATGTATCTCGGGGCATTGATGGTCACTTGGAATCTGGGCAAAACGTATTTTTTCACTTCGAACGTCGTCGTGTGGATAAGTTGGGGCAAAGACTTTTTCTTCTCAACTTTAATCCTCCAAGCACCCTGCAAAAAAGTACACATTTTTTTTTAATCTACAAAATTTCAACAAATTCACGAAAATTACTGTAACTTTTTTTTCATTCGAAAATGGGACCCCAGCCACCGCTCATTCTCTTTATTTTGGAATTATCTTCAAATTTGTCATTAGTAGTTTTCATTTATAATCTTTTTTTAATAACATGAGAAATTTAGAAGTAAAAAAAATGATGAGGAATTGAATTTTTCGCTTGGCCTTCCCCGAATAAATAATTTATCGGAATGTAATACGGCCTGCAACCTATTCTGATTCATGGGCTTCATTCCTGTGAAAGATTTATCAAAATTACTTCAGTGGTCTTCGCGTGAAGAGCGGCCACACACAATTTTGCAATTGAGTTTTATATAATAGAGATAAATCCGCGGTTACTTTTCGGCAATTATGGAAAAAGTTGACTCATTTTACCGGACTTGATTCAGGAGACAGTGGAAACGTTAACTGGACCATTCCTCGATCCGTACTCAAATTAGTCCATTGAGCGACACGCACTTCCGACGGATTTTCTATCCATACTTTTGGGATCTGTCGAAAACAATAAAAAAATGTATTAAAAAAATAAAAAAATGTTGGATAATCAAATACTTTAAAGCAAATACGAACCGCTCGCTTCCACGGTTTAAGGTCGTGAGTCAACGCAAGAATTCTCAAGCGAACATCCTGACCAGGTTTGTACACCGGTTTGTCAGTCTCGACGAACGTAATGACCGAGTCGTGCTCGATATAAACTTCTTTTTCTGTATTAACGTGATACTCCGGGTACTTGTCAAATCGAATTTTCAATCTCAATCGTCCGATCGAATGAGCTGTTGGAGTATGATCCGGTACAGCGAGCTCCAGACACGTTTCAACCCCTGTTAATCAGTTATTAATGAGAAGCAATCACCTCAATGTCAAATGCAAATGTCACGCACTTCCACATCATTTATTTGGACGATCAGAACGCTGCCTCAAACTTTCAACCCACGTTCGATAAAGTGGCTCTATTAAGCTAAGCCTTCCAATGCTTCAGTCGCGTTGATTAACTTGTCATTGGGTTTAAAACAACATTTTATTAGTAACGTCACTTTTAATTGGGAATTTTTCAAATTTTGACCTCTTTTACTAAATATTACGCAACTAACGAAAAAAATACGTGCAATTTCAAACTCACGAGTCGCAGTTAAAAATATACAAATAATTAGACTGTAACGATCCACGAATATATTTATATTCACTCCGAACGAAAGATTCCAACTTTTTGAAATTCTGAACAGGCATTTTGAGAATCATAAAAAACAATCAGCTCTCACTGAGTATTTTCTATATTAAAAGCTAATCTTGAAATATTTTCTTGACCTTCGACAAAATCATTGGGATTTGTGATCTCATTTTTTTTAGATAATGAATATGTTTTTTTTAGCTATTATTAAAGGCTTTTCAAACAAAGTTGAACAAATCCGATTAATGAAATTTTCATTATTTGGACTAGGACGAAAAGTATTATAGCTTCAAGTTAGGTCTTGAGACATTTTGGTTCTTAAAGTGATAAAATGAGGTTTTTTGGCTCGTATATTGAAATTAGTTTAAACATCTTTGTATGGAAATATTTGAGAATTTGTTATTTGGAGCTGTAGTGGAAATATTTACGTTACTTTCGAAAAAACCATCTATTTCTAGCTTTTTGATCAGTGAATATGACTTTGTAGACAATATTGGAGTTCGTTCAAATTGAACTTTACGCGGTTCTATCTTCATAATCGTAATTGTATATAAAAAGTAACGGCAAAATGATCAAATACAATTATTCCAAAATAATTTTTTGAAATTTTGCGTGAATCTTCTTGAGCGTCGTATTATAATGTGTCAAAAATTAGAAAAGATTTCACCGTCTGGTAATCGAGACCGGTGTTTAAAATCGCAACTTTGACACGAGGTCTTGTGGGAAGTGACGAAAGAAGACGATATTTTACAACTAGTAACTCGATTTCTAAACGGTCAAACTTGCTCAAATTTGAGCCACAGTTGCGTATGATTGTTGAGAAGATTCATACGAATTAAAAACAATTGAATTTGGAATTTATCGAACGCATGAGAAACAATCGAACCTCCTCAAACGTTTAATTGACCAGTGAAGTATTTTGAAATGAAACTTATACGAATGAATATACGAAGCTATCTTGGTGTTGGCTACTGGTCCCCTTTTTAAAGTGCCGCAGGAAGCAACAATTTCAATTGACGATTAACTCGTCTAGCGAACAAATGCGGACACGATCTCACTCTCTCTCTCTCTCTCTCTCTCTGTCTCTCTCTCTCTCTCTTTTATTGCGTTGTAACACATGAAATATATGTATATACCGCATACTCATCTCTCGATCATTATACATTAGAGGATAATGGAACATGTGTGGAAAACCGGCGCGATAAAGCTCAGCGATATATGGACACTGGTATAACGTGATTTTATAACACACAGGTTATTTCCAGTTGAAATATTACGTTGAGAATTTCAACTTGCCAGTTTCGAGAAGATTACTGGTGCTCGCCAATACTTCGTCGTCACTATTTGGCAAAGATGGTGACAAAAGCTCCAGAAGAATGTGAGCCGGTCCTTCCAAATTGTGCAAAGACAGACAGCCGCTTTCTGTTTCACCTGCCAATAATTTCTTCGGTGCAGTGAACACGTATCCCCTTTAATGAAAACAAAAACAAAAACAATTAAGATAGTTCTATCGTGACATTCATATCGAAAAATTGTTTTTCAGTTTTTATGACAAACTAAATGGCTTGCGGGCATAAGTCAATTAAGAAAAGTTGTTGTAAATTGACTAAAGAACAACATCCTCCAAATTCAAGGTCTTCCAAGGTAATATGTACTTGCTGTATAATTACAAAAATTGCCAACATTTTTTTCTTTAGATTTTTTTGAAAAACCAAATGTAGCTTCTTTGATTTTTCATCAAAATGTATGCAAAGTTTTAGAAGGCTTCACCACGTAGGAGCCAAAATATTTATTGATGAAAATGCAACTTTTAACACAAGCTCTTATGAGAGAATATCGAAAATTGTGATTTTTACCAATGAATATCTAAACGTTCCGCTTGGTGAAACCTTCTAAAATTTATTACACACTTGCACATGACGTTGAAGAAGATTTATCCAAATTTTCAACAAAATCTCAAGAAAAGGAATAACTATAGAAATACCTTAAACCGAAAAATTAAATTTCCAAAATAGAGTTTTCATTAAAGATCTAGATTAACTTTACCTGTCAACCGGACCAATGTTGCATCCGACCAGGCTCGTCAGTCCCAAAAGACAAAGGATAACGGAACCGGAAATCATTCTCGATGATGATTTATCGAGAACGGATTTCAAAACGGTTCTCCCGATCTCCGAGCCATACGATTGTCACTCACTTACTTATTCGTCGATTGTAATTATGCTGCAAGTTTCAACGATCAAAAGATGAATAATTTTGAAATGATTATTTAAAATAATATTGAAAATGTATAAAGTATAAGACACGCGATGCGGGAGTTCGTTTCTATAAAGAACGAAGCAACGTACTAGCGCCTCTGAAGAACTCGACCCCACGGAATCCAACTCATCCGGAGCTTCTCTCCCCTCCTTAAAACATCACGTTGCTCTCTCGCTAGAATTATTTTGTCTCTTTTGCTCGATACGCCGATAGCCAAGCACGCTTGCCCCTTCCTGTCACTTTTATTATTCTTGCTGCAAGACCAAATATCTTTTTATTCTTCCTTTTTTCTTTCCAATAAATCAATTATATCAATTATTCATTTGAAACCGTTTGCTTTTCCACGAAATTTTGCCCATTCGGGAAAACACGAGGAATTATCCACAGTTTCGATGGTGTTATCAATTCAAAACTACTGCTACGTGACGTTACTTTTATTCCAGAGGCCACTTGTATATCATTGACCCTTTGATATGCTCGCGCCTATCACGATCGTTAGAGAGTAGGGGATTCACCGATTAATCTTCCATCCGGGGGTCATCGGCGAGTATTATGTTTACGCGTATTTCTCTCTTTTGTCTTTTTATTTTTCTCCTTGGCTTCCTCATCGAGACTGCTTTGTGCTCACAAAAACAATTCCCTGCTTTTTTCAAATAAATAAATGATTTTTGAAACTGAAAATTAAAAAAAAAAACAAATTACTTCAGAATACTGTAGAATTACGATCGTTTTTCCATATTTAAAAACAATTTTTCTTACACGAGTCCCCTAAAACCATTGGATTTAGTCGATGAAGATTCCATTTTTTTCATAGTCTCCGTTTATCGAAAAATCTCCTTAAAATTTGTCAGCGGTTCAGAGAAAATGAGAAAAAACGCTAATAAGAAAAAAAATCGAGTAAAACCTTCGAAATTCGATGATTTGCTGTTTGGAAATTAAAAAAAAACTGCAATTTCAAAAAAAAGCCGTAAAAAAAAGCGTGAATTGGGCTGGGTTAACGATTTAAACTAATATTTACATAATTACATGATTTATTGTTTCTGTTTATGTTATTTTAAAACAATATTGGCGAGAAGTTCGAAGATTTTTTGGATCGATGGACAAAATAGTTGTACGTCATCGCAAATGGAAAAAAATAACACCAAAATCCTCCAGTGAGTCGTTCGATAATAAAAAAATAAATAACAAAAGAAATATTATTAAAAAATGCACTTGGAATGTACAAGCGCTCGCTTGGAATGACCAAGTGCTCGTGTCAGTTGCGATCGCCATTAAAATACGAATCTGTAAGCGACCCCAGCGGCGACCGCTGCGACAGCACCGCCAGCCAAACTCCACGCGGCAATTTTGGCTGCACTCTTTGAGTTCTCCTGTCCCTTCGAATTATTTTTGGTCAATGTTGGCTTGCTTCTCTTGTTGTCCTCTTTTGGTGTACCCAACATTTTGCGATAGAGATTTTTCTCGTGGGCGATATCCTTGACCGTCTTACTCTTCAGAACCGCTAACTCTTGTTGAATCTCTTTCGAATTTGGCATGATTTTCAAAGCTTGCACCAACGTCTCGTATGCCTTCACATGATTTCCTTTTTTGTGATGAATTTTACCTGAACGAATGAAAATTTTACGATTATTATTATTTTTCATATTTAAAGTAACATTGTACTTTTTATTGTCATATTTCAAGTGTTTTATTTGTAATAGTAAAATATTTGAAAGAATTCATTAATTTGAAATTTATTGATTCAAACTTTTTTACTTCAGCAAAAATAAATCATTTCACAACAATTTAAACAAATAAGATTGAATCAATTTTTTTTCATCTTAAAAGAATGAATAAATCTAAATATAGAATTTGATTCAATCTTATTTAAATTTATATTTTAAATGATTTTTTTTTTATTCAATCTCATTTGTTTTAAATTGATCCACTTTTGTAGAGTTGAATAAAGTTGATTTCAATTTTATTTATTTTCATTTGTATGAATAAATTTATTCATTCTTTCAAAATGAAAAAAATGTATTCAATCTAATTTGAATTTTTATTAAAAATTATAATTTATATTTGAAGTGTATTATTTGTAATAGTAAAATATTTGAAAGAATTAATAAGTGCGGAATGAATTGAATTAAACAATGTTACTTCAGAAAAAATAAACAATTTAAAACAAATAAAATTGAAATAAACTTTTTTCAGCTCTAAAAAAGTGGATCAATTGAAAACAAATAATATCGAATCAAACTTTTTTTCATTTCAAAATAATGAATAAATTAAATCTGAATTTTTATTTTAATCAACGAAATTTGGAAGGAAAATAAAATATTTTTAGCAACCGTATAATTAACCTTTTCTGAATAGAGCTTTGACGTTTTGGGGCTGACATCTCAGTACGTTTTCAACACTTTCCAACGCCGCATCGTATGCCTCGATTCTTATCTGAGCTAGAGCCAAATTATTGTAAACGACCATTCTGTCCTCAAGAAGCGCTTGCAATTCTCCATCGCTGATTGTTTCTTCCGCGTTTCGTCCTTGATCCGGTTCACCGCTGCCCGATCCGGTAGACACGCTGTTTGTCGGATGCAAAAAATCCAGAGCGCGACGGTAGCACTGAATTGCGAGAGTTGGCTCAGATCGCTCGAACCACCAATTTCCACGCTCACGTTTCTTGTTCCTTTAATATTATTATAAAAAATTTAATTCATTTATTTATTATTTATTTGATGCCAATAAATTCTCATAGAGAGAAAGTTCATGGTCCCCTTTTAAACTTAGAATCGTAACATTCAGTTCGAAAAATTCAAGTTAAAGAATTGTCAATTGACTTAAAAAGTAGATGAATTAGAAATTCTTCGTTCGTTGTGTTGGGTGAATTTTAATTGTCCCATTATATTTTGTTAAATTTCATACATTTTGCCGTAAAAACTGTGACCGAACCGATATTTTCTTCGCATTTGTTAAACCACATTCAAGCAAATCTCATCACAATCCTTTTTCGAAACTATTCAGAAACTAGCATGAAAGGGATGTGACTCTTATTTTGTAAAAATAACTTCCAATTGTAGGAGAACAATAACGGAAAAATTTGTATTGACAATTAGTAATACTTGTTAATCATGATTAAATCGTTTCCATGCAATAAACATACCCAATCTTTTTCCTTCTGTGAAAATCAAGCTCCTCAATGTCTGTTTCATTGTCCATTGATTTCAATTCAATTGTGTACAGAAGAGTCGCACCAGGAGGAATGTCAGGTGGCAAACCGGTGTCGCCGTAAGCGAATCTAGAAGCTACTTCTATTTCAGCAGTCTCGCCAACTTCCATAAGGGCTATGGCCAGATCAAGTCCCTAGAAAAACATTATTTGTATATTAAAATGAATCAAAAGAATAAAATCAATAAAAAGCTCATTTTAACTGAGATAAAAAAAGAAAATAAAAGTCTGTACAAAATAATTATATACCTTGGCAAAAGCAATATTTGTTTGGATATTGAAAATTTCATGATTTTCTATTATTTTACTACCATAATAATCATTTATCCTAAATTACAATTCTACTGCAGTATATATTATTTGAAACAACTCAGAATTGTCTTTATTCCATATTTAATTTATTTTATTTATAATCGCTGGAATTTATTGGCAGATTAAGTTTGTACTTATTCAACATCCAAAAAGCATGGAATTCATTATTACAGCATAAATTTGCAAAAATTATTTGACTTATATCACAAGGTAAGAATTTATTAATTCAGTTCTATCGTGACATTCATATTAAAAAATTGGTTTTCAGTTTATCTCTCATCCCAAATGGTTTGCGGGCACAAGTTAATAAAGAAAAGTTGTTGGAAATGGCCAAAGAATTAAGAATTAAGAATTAAGAATGAAAGAATACACAAATTGCGAACACTATTTTCTTTAGATTCTTTTGAAAAACTAAATGTAGCTTCTTCGATGTTGCATTAAAGTGTATGCAAAGTTTGAAAAGGCTTCACCATGTAGGAGCAAAAATATTGATTGTTGAAAATGTAACTTTTAACACGAGCTCTTGTGAAAGATTACCAAAAATTGTGATTCTTACCAATAAATATCTGAATGTTTCGCTTGGTGAAAGCTTCCAAAATTTATAACACACGTGCATATGACATTGAAGAAGATTTATCCAAATTGTTGATAAAATTTCGCAAAAACGATATAACAATAGAACTGCCTTAAATTCATTGCTATCTTGGTCATGATTGAGTTGAAGTTTGCGACACATTGGACACAATTTACAAATTCATTGAATACCTGAATAACTTCAACGTCTCCCAATTGTATGGTAATGTCGTCAACGTTTTCAACAATTTTATCGCTCTCGGCAACTTTGCAGGTAATCCTGAGGGTGCAGAGGTCGTATCTGTTGGGACGAAAACCCTTTCGACCTTTGGATATTGTTTTTTTTCTCAGTTGCCCATTGCCGAGAATGTCGACCCATTCTTGTTCGGGATGATCTTGAAGAGCAGCTTGAGTCAGAGGATCATCGGGATCGACGTCAAAGTTTAGATCGTCCTTGATAAAATCAGCTTGAGACTGTCCCTCGGGAATCGGTGGAGCATCCATGCCTTTATTGCAGAAGAAAACCGTTTGAAAATACTTTTTTACATTGGTGGAGATTTTTTTTTTTAAACGATCGGGACGAAAGAAAATTTTGACGAGTCATCGTCGATCGTTCAGAGATTATAAGAATTTGAACCGTTTTTTAATTAATTTATAATTGTACCTATTTCGAAACGTAGACAAGCTTTAAAACGAAATTATTTTTGTACAAGTGACGGATACACTTTGAGTGGTAAAATCCCGCAAACCGAAATGTTCTGGCACGGTTCTTGGTTCTCTTTCATCCGATTGATAACTCTCCGTCTCCGATGAATGATTTTATCAACCAGAAGAGTGACAGCTACGATGGTGGCCCATTTCCGCAAGTTCACGTGCTACTTGCGCCCACGACACTACTTTTCAGAATTGTGAACTACCAGATTCACTTTTTTTTCTACACTACCGGTATCACAGGTTGTTGGTTTAGCCAGCTGAGCACACACGAGGAGTGTGCAAACAAAACGAGGAACAATCTTCAAGAAAATGTACGAAAGTCCAAATGGACCGGCCGAAAAAAAAGTTTTTATTAGAACTTAAACATTGAGTAATAATAAGAATGGACAAACGTCCGGAGTGAATTATTATTGATGCACAAACGATTTATCGCAATCGATTGACATTTGGAAAAAAATGAATTCTCCAAAATTTGAAAAAATCCGGCTGACACTGTTTTTGTTTTTATTTGTTCCTCGAAAAACATCAAGGAACAAAAATATTTAAAAAAAATCTGCTTCTTAAATTCTGAATTTTTCGTTATTGTTTACCTCGAAAATTACGTGAAGCGACATATTTTATTCGTTCAGTTCGAAACTATATTGAAGTATGAAAATTTGCCGCTTCGTTCTTTCTGATGCTGTGTTCCTTGAAATACATAATCTTTCAACGTTTCAAAATAAATGAAGCATTTATTGGTCGACCATCGACAGTTATTGATTGTGTTTCAAAAAAATCAATCTTAGCCGATTTTCATCTCAACAATTGTGCAGCCCCGCAGGCGGTCGAAGGAAATTACCAAAACTTTGAAAAATTCACTAGATTTTAGTGATATTCTCAATTCTAGTTACGTATCGTGAATGCACGCCGTTTCGTCGTTTACTCGTTTTTTTTGTCGTCTGACAGCCCTACCACTTTGCTCCTCTTCGTATATATTCAATGTGGCGCTTTTAGTTTGGAAGGTTATGGATTCGGGCTTCGGGGTGTGGCATCTTGCGCGAATTAATATAAAATGACAGTGACGCTTCGTGTATTATTATGTCGGCTAAAAAGTGTTGTTATTACCGGCTAAAAGTGACAAGTGGATTAAAGTTTATTTTGCGACTGAGACCCACTGGGGGCAAACAGTGGGAATACGAAGTCCACCAGTGGTCGTGAACGTTTTATTTTTTTTCTTCTTTTTTTTTTTTTATACTTCGTCTCACTTCTTTCACCAAGACGTCAACATTGTCAGGAGGGTCAGGAGTTTCTGCGGTTCTCGACGATCTTCTACTGACACTCGAAACGTGCAACGTTATCGTTTTTTTATGACATTAGTTTCCCTGATATTCCTCGAAAATTTACATTCACGCGATCCATCAGTTGACGGTTTGAAAAGAAAGAAACGATCGTTGCTTCCTGGATCACGTTGCAGCTTGAACGAAAAATTAAAAAAAACATCTAATCCCAAACCGTCGTTGCCTCATTGCACGGAGTTCGGTCCATGAAATCAAAAATTTATCATCCGTCGTGGGATGTTGAGCGCAACCAGCCCCACTCAGCCCCACGAGTTCACGGAGATGTCTCGGCTGGCGGACTATTTTGTCGTTGTAGGCTACGATCACGACAAAGAAAGTAAGTGCTTCATTTAGTTGCGTTATTATTCAAAATTTTCTCTTATTCACACAGGATTTCATGATTTTATATTCGTAGGTCATTGCGCAGTTTCCGGGGGTGGTATAAGTAGTGGAATAATTGTTCAGAGGTTTCCTGAAAAGGATTGGCCAGATACACCCTTTATCGAGGGTATAGAATGGGTAAGTTTGTTAAAATTCTCTTGGTTCCTTCTTAACGTGGTTCGATTGCCATAATCGTAATAGTATACAAAAAGTAACGGCAAAATGATCAAATACAATTTTTCCAACATCATTTTTTGAAATTTTGCGTGAATCTTCTGGAACGTCGTATTATAATGCGTAAAAAATTTGAGAAGGTTTCACCGTCTGGTGATCGAGATATTCAGTGTTTAAAATCTCAAATTTGACACGAGGTCTTATGGGAAGTGACGAAAAAAGATGATATTTTACAACTAATAACTCGATTTCTAAACGGTCAAACTTCCTCAAATTTTACCCACAGTTGAGTATGATCGTTGAGAAGATTCATACGAATTTTAAACAATTAAACTTGGAATTTATCGAACGCATGAAAACCAATTGAACCTCCTCAATGACAACGAAATTTTTGTTATTCCGGAACTTGTTAATATCTTTGAAGACTTAGGGATGAATTTCTCATTGACCAAAGTAATAAAAATCAATTAAATTTTCGATGGGTATTGATATTTTCGTTGCTGATGTAGAACGAAAAATATTGAATCGATTTATCGAACCTCCTTCATGATTTTCTTCAACTTATTTCAATATACAAACAAATCTTATTTTGAAATCAACTGGTCTCTATTGAAGCCATGAGAGACGATCAAATTCATTCTGTAATTCTCGATTCTCGATTCTGTAATTTATTTGCATATATTTAATGCACAAGAAAAATATAAATGACATTGTTGATGTGAAGAAATTGTAAAATATCAACAAGAACTTGCATCAAATTTCGAAGATCTTGACTCCAATACTGTCGAAAATTTGTAACCATTCATACTTCCTGTATATTTAGCTTCTGCTTATTTATTACGTTCAATGATGAAACGGGAGTCACGTCAAACTGAATATTATTTCATAGAAAGTAACAAAAAACATATTTCGAATTTTAAAACATTGTTGTTCCGTTGTTGAAAATGATGAAAAGATCGACCATGAGTGGGTCGATAAATTTAACCGAATTTATCGATACCATTCATTATTGTATATTTTACTGATGAAATTTTGTTTATATCTAGTTTTGTCAACCACAAGGATGGGCGTTATCAACGGAACGTCAAGAGCCTCGGTTCTTTGTATCGATACTAACGGACATAGACGCCAATCGTCACTATTGTGCTTGCATGTGTTTCAACGAAACGGTGTCCATAGTACCGAGCAAACCAGTGGACGAAGAAGAGGATCCTGTCGACGGGGACAGTCGAACATTGGTTCGAAGTATTCCCGCAATAGCTCATCACAGCATAATGTATGCTCCCAAATGCCTAGTTCTCGTATCCAGGTTGGATTACATCGAAACTTTTCGGGTAATTGACATATCATTATTGTGTACATAATTTTTTTATTTTTCACTTGGTTAACGAAGTTCTATCGCTATAATCATAATACTAGTATACATGAAACATAATACAAAGTAACAGCAAAATGATGAATTACAATTTTTCCAAGTTCATTTTTTGAAATTTTGCGTGAATCTTCTCGAGCGTCGTATTAAAATGTCTAAAAAATTCGAGAAGGTTTCACCGTCTTGTAATCGAGATATTCAGTGTTTGAAATGGCAACTTTAACACGAGGTCTTATGGGAAGTTACGAAAAAAGACGACATTTTACAACCAATAACTCGATTTATAAACGGTCGAATTTCCTCAAATTTTACCCACGGTTGAGTATGATTGTTAAGAAGATTCATACGAATTTGAAACAATTGAACTTGGCAGATTCGCCAACGTAAAAATGTTATGTATTCTTGGTGATTAATTAGCAATTATCTACTCACATTGAATTGATCATTTTTCATTTCTTGTAACGTGACAAAAAATATCTTTTCTAATTTTATATTTACGCGGGATTTGAAAATCCTTGTAAAACAAATTATCGTGAACGTAATTAAAAACCGGATCAGTTCAAAAATTCTCGCATGTAAGATTATTCATATTTTTGCTTTATTTAATGGACTTCATTTTTATTTTTTCTCATTTTTTGCAGAATTGTCTCGGCATTATTTACACGGTGTACCTCGAAAATTCGGGCACACCTTTGGAGACACTCGTCGGAAATATTTTAGGTTGTATTCAAGTGCCACCACCAGGAGGACCGCAGGTTCGTTTTAGTATCGGAGCTGGAGATCGGCAGGCTCTTCAACCGCCGATAAGTCCGTCTCTTCCCATTACACATACGAGTGTAAATTTGCTATTTCAACAACTCGGTAAGTTAAAAAATATAGCTCGTCATATCGTTAGTAATTTTTACAAGAGATTTAAAAAATCGCTCAAAAATAACGATTAAAACTTGGAAAAACGTCGACAAAAATGTCACGTCACAGATTTCTGGATTAATCAGTTGACGCTGTTGCAAATCTACGGTTATGGATATTTTTCTGAGTCAATAATTCTGTAATACGAAAGCACCGCCAATTTATTCAATTTTTCTATTAAACTCTGCCTCCGCCTATTGCGAAAAATCAACGCTCGTCAACTTGAATTCACACGAAAAAGTTGACGGATCATGATTTATTTTTAATTTTTTATTATTATTTATTTATTTTTTATTCCAACACATCCGTGTCTATTGTTTTAGAATAATATTCGTCTATTCAATTGTTTTTTTTTTTTTTTTTTAACGAACGATACATAATTATTTTTTCTTTTCCAACAGGCATACGAAACGTTCTGGTATTATTTTGTGCGGTGATGACAGAGCACAAGATTCTTTTCCACTCGGCGAGCTATTCAAGACTGACGGAAGGCTGTCGCGCGTTAACTGCCCTAATGTATCCGTTTCGTTATACCCACGTTTACATTCCGTTATTGCCAGCAGCTCTCGTCGAAGTACTCAGTACCCCAACGCCCTTTATTATGGGAGTTCACAGTTCGCTGAAGTACGAAGTCGCCGAACTTGTAAGATATCTCGAATTCAAATTAAATATAATTTAGTTTGTAATGCAAAATCATGAAAAACTAGAGAACGAAAGTTCGGCTTGATTGGGATATCTCAATTTTTCTTTGGTCAGATATAAAAGAAAAAATATCCTAAAAATGTATTTTATGGGCGGGCGTAACCGGTAATTTTCCAAATTTAATTATCTCCGTGCGTGTATAAAAATTGTATTTTGTATACTAAGGAGTACGCCAGCTTTTTTTCTTGGAATTTTGCAGTTGAACTGACAAGAAAATTGTAATCCACAAAATTTTAACAAATTCACGAAAATCACTGTAACTTTTTTTCCATTCGAAGCTGGGACCCCAGCCACCGCTCATTCTCTTCATTGTGGAATTATCTTCAAATTTGTAATTCATATTCTTTTTTCAATAACATGAGAAATTTTGAAGTAAAAAAAATGATGAAAAATTGAATTGTTCGCTTGGCCTTCCCTGAATAAATAATTTAGCGGAATGTAATCCGGCCTACAACCTATTCTGATTCATGGGCTTCATTCCTGTGAAAGATTTATCAAAATTGGTTCAATGGTTTCCCCGCGAAAAGTGGCCAAATACAATTTTTCAGTTGAGTTTTATGTATACAGAGATCATGAAAAAATTAACCGATATTGTTTTTATCTACAGATGGACGTTATCGTAGCAGATCTTGACGGTGGTTCGATAATGGTACCCGACGGCGTTTCTTTGTCATTGCTCCCGGAGCCTTTGCTTTCCCAAACGCAGGATGCGCTCTCGTTGGTTCTCCAACCTGAACTACTTTCCGCAGACAATGCATTTCCACCTGGAACAACGGGAGCGCCAAATCCACCCAAATTGGACAAAGAACTTCGAGCTGTATTTATGAGAGCATTCGCTCAGTTGTTGCAAGGATACAGAAGCTGTCTCACTCTTATTCGAATTCACCCCAAACCAGTCATTACTTTCCACAAGGTAAAAATTATCCTCCAATCACGAATAAAATGATGAGAAAAAATCTTTAATTGGAAAACGTTTGAAATATATAACTTTTTCAATCGAAAAATATGCAAATTACACAAATATTCCAATCTTCATTGCAGTCTTGATAAAAAATAGCGGAAATATTTGATAAAAGTGTATTCAGGGATAATTTGAGTTGCTTTTTTTTTTAAACTTCGATCGATTTTTTTAAACGAATATTCCAGGCAGCATTTCTGGGTGAACGAGGCTTCATCGACTGCGATTTCACCACGAGAGTTCTCGATTGCATGTTCTTCACTTCGTTCATCGCTGAACGCGGACCACCCTGGAGACCTTGTGACGTATGGGATGAATTGTACAGTAATCTTAGCGACCAGCTGAAACAAGAGGCTCAAGATCATCGTAAGTATTTATCATGAATTTTTATGGAACACGTGGCTTTGGGAGCTGAAGTTGTTCTTTTAGCTGGATCCGTACTTTTCAATATTTTCAAAGTATTTTCATTTACTTTTATTACTTTCAATATTTTATATCGAAAAACTATTCTATTGAGAAATCGACGTGGTTCGATTGGACGTGGAGAAGGAGGTTCGATCGTTTCTCATGATGTCGATAAACTCCAAGTTTAATTGTTTAAAATTCGTATGAATCTCCTTAACAATCATACTCAAATGTGGGCAAAATTTGAGGAAGTTTGACCGTTTAGAAATCGAGTTATTAGTCGTAAAATATCGTCTTTTTTCGTCACTTCCCATAAGACCTCGTGTTACAGTAGCCATTTTAAACACTGAATATCTCGATTACCAGACGGTGAAACCTTCTCGAAGTTCTAACACATTATAATACGAGGTTCAAGAAGATTCCCGCGAAATTTCAAAAAGTTATCTCGGAAAAATTGTATTTGATCATTTTGCCGTTACTCTGTAAATACTCTTATGATTATGGCGACAGAACCTCATCAACAAACTAAAAAATGTCTTTTTTTACAGGGCTGTTGTTGAAACACATACAAGATCTTGCAGAACAGCTGTACACGAATGAAAACCCGAATCCTCAGCCATACGTGCAGAAGATTCTCAAGCCGCCGGAAGGAGCTTTTGCCAGGATACACCAACCACTTCTTCCTCGAATAAATCCTGAACAAGTACAGGCGATTATTGACGAGGGTCTTGCTAAAAATAATCTCAAAGTCAGGTAAGCGATAACAAGTTATTAGTCTCTTGCATTTTGATTTTGTTGCGCTTGAAAAAAGAAATCATATACTACGTCGTGGAAAATCGGTAGCATCAAAACTTTCATCTTTTCCTTACATTCGAAGCTTCAAAAATATTTAATAAAGAATAAATTATCACGATTCCAAGTTGAATAATTGTATGGCAATATTTTTTCCTACAACTCCACCGTCAATGGAGCATTTTGGTTTAAGGCAGTTCTATCGTTATATCGCTTTCTTAAGATTTTGTTAAAAATTTGGATAAATCTTCTTTAACGTCATACGCATGTGTGCAATAAATTTTAGAAGCTTTCACCAAGCGGAACGTTCGGATATTTATTGGTAAAAATCACAATTTTCGGTAGTCTCTCGTAAAAGCTCGTGTTAAAAGTTACATTTCCATCAATAAATATTTCGGCTCCTACATGATGAAGCCTCCTAAAACTTAGAATACATTTTTATGCAACATCAAAGAATCTACATTCAGTCTTTCAGAAAAATCTTTTTAAAAAAATGTTGGCAATTTTTGTAATTATACAGCAAGTACATATTATCTTGGATGAGCTTGAATTTGGAGTATGTTGTTCTTTAGTCAATCAACAACAACTTTTCTTTACCAACTTATGCCCGCAAACCATTTTGTATTTGAGAAAAACTGAGAAACAGTTATTCAATATGAATGTCTCGATAGAACTACCTCAATTGTGATTCTCGATAACTCCTAAGAGCCTATTTATATGGAAAAACAAGAATTTTTGGCAGATTTCATAAGTAAATATAAATTACCACATAACCACCACTTATAAAATAATGGGGGATTTCCAGATTATCGTCACTGAGGCCAATTCAGCCTCGCATAGTCCCATCAGGTCCGCACATATCGATAGTTCACGACACGAGGCACCTTGTGAGTAATTCAGCACGTCGGCTGGAAGTATTGCGAAATTGTGTGAACTGTATATTCGAGAACAAAATATCTGACGCCCGTAAGACATTTCCTGCGGTGCTTCGTGCTCTGAAGAGTAAAGCGGCGCGATTGGCGCTTTGTAACGAGCTTTCGCAGCACGTGGTAGGCAACAAGGCGATGTTGGAGCACCAGCAGTTCGATTTAGTAGTGAGATTGATGAATTGTGCGTTGCAAGACGATTCGTCGATGGACGAGCACGGAGTGGCGGCCGCGTTGTTGCCTCTGGCGACGGCTTTTTGTCGAAAGTTGTGCACGGGCGTGATCCAATTCGCTTACACGTGTATCCAGGAGCACGCGGTCTGGCAAAACCAGCAGTTTTGGGAGGACGCGTTCTACCAGGACGTGCAAAAGGACATAAAGCGTCTTTATCTTCCCGGCGACAACGTGACGCCGCGTTTGGGTTGCGAGACTCTCGTCAGTCCGGTCAGTCCTCGTGAGAACAAGGAATTTCCGTTCAGGGATCGAGGCTCGGTTTATCGAAACCAAGAGCCCTCGGCGCTCGAAATAGCCGCCGAGCAAATGAGAGTTTGGTCGTCGATCGATCCGGACAAGCAGAAAGAACTGATAACCAGCGAGGAGAGCACGATGTACAGTCAGGCGATTCATTACGCCAATCGAATGGTATATTTGCTCGTGCCCCTTGACATCGGCGCGAAAACTCATCGACAGGACAATGTCTACGACGACGAGAGAGCCAGCAACAGCATCACCAACAGCGTCGCCAGTGACAGCGGCGACGCGGAGTCCGGATTCGAAGAGACTGATCCGGGGGAGACGGGAGGAGCGGTCATAAGAATGGTCTCGCGATTCGTCGATCGCGTCTGTACCGAGGGCGGTGTCAGCACCGAGCACGTTCGTTGCCTCCATCAAATGGTCCCCGGCGTCGTCCACATGCACATAGAAACCCTCGAAGCTGTTCATCGCGAAAGCAAGACCTTGCCGCCCATTCAAAAGCCCAAAATCTTGACTCCCAACATGCTGCCCGGTGAAGAAGTCATCATGGACGGCCTCAGAGTTTATTTATTACCCGATGGCCGCGAAGAGAGCACCGCTGGACTGCCCAAAACTCCACCTCTCCTTCCCGCCGAGGGAGCCATTTTTCTTACCAATTATCGCATCGTTTTCAAAGGCATTCCCTGTGATCCTTTCGCCTGCGAACAATTAGTCGTACGAGCCTTTCCCGTCACTTCACTCACGAAAGAAAAACGCGTCGCCGTTCAACACCTCGCTCATCTCGATCAATGCATCCAGGAAGGCCTCCAACTACGATCGTGCACCTTTCAACTCATCAAATTAGCCTTCGACGAAGAAGTCACTCCCGAAAACATCGAAACTCTTCGCAAACTCGTTCACAAAGCTCGATATCCTCCTCATATCTTTCATCATTTTGCTTTCACTGGACAAGTTCTCGTCACTCCTACTGCTCATCATAAAGGAAAAGAAAAAAACGCGACGTTGAAGTAAGACGATTTTTTTTTTTAATTTTAAGAATACGGATTTATATAATGAAAATATTTAATTTATTGCTTTCGACTCCAATTACAAAGGTAGGCTTGCAATGAGAAATTATTGAATTCGTTAATTTTTGCAGGGGATTCGCTAAAAAGACGCTGTTGAAAACAGCTCGGAGAGCGGGATTCAAACCTAAACAGTCTTCCAAAAGACAAAAATACGTTTTGCCGAACATGAACCTCACGAACAGTAACAAATATATGACGTCGCCGGGACGAATGAGTCTCCCTGTCACCGATAACAACGATCTCAGCCACGACGACGATTTGAGCAGTAATAATACTTCTATTTCCTCCCTTACTAAAAACCATTCAGAACCTCGAAATTGAGGAGTTTTTTTCGGGTTTTTTTTTCAGGGGAAGAAATAAATGAATATTTTTCAAATTTCTACAGTTTATTGTACATATTTTAACGAGTATTTTCCATTTTTAGCAATAAAAAAATATTGAACATTGATGGAGATATAGCGTGATGAACTCACATGGTCGCGGAGGCATTTTTTTTTACGGTGCCAAGTGTAGCGCCGTGAAAAATGATCTGAAACAGAAATGCCAAAGGATGCCGTCAGTATATGCCGGTAGTCACTTGGTAAACCTCATTTTTTGAAAATAAGTTAAGAACTGTAGAAATGGCAGACATAAAATCAAAAAAGTCGATATTTTCGAAAAAAAAAAAAATTCAATTTCATGTCTGCCATTTCTACAATTCTCAACTCATCAAAAAATGAGGTTTACCCAGTGACTACCGGCATATACTGACCGCATTCTTTTGCATTTTTATTTCAGATCAATTTTCACAGCGCTACACTTGGCACCGTATAAAAAATGCCTCCACGACCATGTGAGCTCATCATGCTATATCTCCATCAATTTTCAACATTTCTTTATTACTAAAAATGGAAAATACTCGTTAAAATATGTACAATAAACTGTAAAAATTTAAAAAAGATTCATCTATTCCTTCCCCTGAAAAAATTCCGAAAAAAACTCCTCAATTTCGAGGTTCCAAATGGTTCCCCCCCCCCCCCCTCAATCCTCCCTTACATCATTTTTATTGACGTTTGTTTCTATGTTTTTTGTTAACTCTCAAGTCGACGAGTTCGAAGTATCCGGATTTGTGCCACAACAACCACCGACTGATGCGAAAACTCTGGAACGTCTTTCCGAGCGGAGTTACGTAAGAGACTGGTACAGACTTGGACTTTGTCCCAACGGGCTGCAAAATAATCGAAGAAACGAACCATTCCGTTTGACTTCGGTCAATTGCGCTTATATGATTTGCCGAAGTTATCCAGCTCTCCTCGTTGTACCGAGCTCCGTTTCCGACGAAAGTATTCGTAGATTCTGCAGATTGTACAGACACAATCGTCTTCCAGCTGTAACATGGAGACATCCGAGGACGAAAGCATTGTTGATCAGAGGTGCTGGTCATCACGGAAAAGGCGTTATGGGAATGCTCAAAGCGCATCCAACTTCCGGTGGTAATTTGAAAGGTATTTATAATCTTTCAAAAAGTTCTTTCGGCCAAACATTTTAGTACGAGAACCCACGACTGAAATTTTTGCCTTGCGTTTCAAGACCAAATCCGTATAAAATCGATAGATATGGTTATTCTGATTCCAAAAATACTAATTTCGGAATTTTTCTGCGTCACGTTTGACCTGAGCGCATTTTCAAATATGTCAAAAAATTTTACCGAGTCGTTTCCCAACAATCTGTCTGATTTCTCGGAATGTGTTTGAACAAAAGATTTTAGATACCGATAATACAATTTTCAGACACCAGTAGGGTCACACATACACAAGAGACCATTTGTAAAAGTTAAGAAATGAGGTAAAAAATTTGGTAACCTTGGCAACCGTAGGAAAGATTTGAAAAAAAATGGAACCAGGCTGCTATGAGACAGGTCGGTTCAATTTTTGGACATTTTTGAAAATGCTCTCAGACCATATGTGACGCGCAAAATGTCTGGAAACGAACTATTTTCTAATAAAATAACGAAACCTGTGTGAATTTTTAATATCAGACATTTTGTAATAAAACCATCTGCTTATTTTTTTTTACATGACAGAAATGCCCCGCCATAACACTCTGACGTTTTTGGCCGGTATTGCCCGCCCAGCCGGGTTCAGAATTATCTATTCTAACGATTTTATACGCTTTTGGCCGTAAAACGCGATGGGACATGGTTTTGGTCATGAACTCTCGTACTGTTTGAAAAATAATAAAACAAAAGATTTCCCCATTCGATGTTTTGACTAATATTGAAAAAATCAAAAATCATACAAATAATGTTAAAAAAAAAGAAAGGGCTCTACTGGTTTATTAAATGGAGTTGTTTTATATTTTGTTTGATAACAGCGACATCTTCAGAAACGACATCGACACTCGAGCAAGAAAAGTACATAATGACATTGGTGGCTGCGACTCCGTTGTCGGTATTGCGTCAAGGTTCAGCGTGGGGAATGTCGGACAGTTCGTTGAGTATAGATTCGTTGCTTCTTGCGGCGGAGGATCGTAACGCGACGCCGGAGCAATCGCGGCGAAATCCGTTCAACAAGGCGATTGGAACGCTTGGATCATCAGCGGGAAAGGGTCCGAAGAACTTTGGTCGTTGGGGTTCTTTGAAGGACAAGAGGCACAATTCTCAGGCGTCATTGACGTCGGTGAATCAGCGGGGAACGGTGAGACACTCGGCAGATTCGGACAGTGGGACCGAGTGCGTGCACACGTTTCAACGCGCCGCTCTTTACATCCTCGGAGAAAAATCTCACATGCGCGGAGTGAAAACGGAAACAGCCCCGAAAACGGACTTCATACCCGTCGAATATTACGACGTCCGTCACACGAAAACGGCCTTTAAAAAACTCATGAGAGCCTGCGTCCCGAGCTCGCCGAATCTCGAGCCCGATCAGAGCTTTTACAAACTCATCGAAAGCTCCGAATGGCTGCAACAGCTTCAGAGTCTCATGCAATTGTCCGGGGCGGTGATCGATCTCATGGACGTCCAGGGTTCCTCGGTTGCCGTTTGTCTCGAGGATGGTTGGGACACGACGGCGACGGTCTGCTCGGTCGCCCAAGTTTGTCTGGATCCTCATTATCGTACGATCGAAGGCTTCCGCGTTTTGATCGAAAAGGAGTGGCTCGGTTTCGGCCACAGATTTGGCCACCGCAGCAACCTCGCCGCCAATTCACAAACAACCAATTTCACCCCGACTTTTCTTCAGTTTCTCGACATCGTCCATCAGATTCAGAGACAATTTCCTCTTGCTTTTGAGTTCAACGATTATTATCTCAAGTTCCTAGCTTATCACTCGGTCTCCTGTCGCTTTCGGACTTTCTTACTCGACTGCGAGTTCGACAGGGTCGAGTGTGGCATCACCGCCGTCGAAGACAAACGCGGATCGCTCACCAGCCACCACAAGGGCGTTGACACCGGAAGTGACGACGAAATCGTCTATCCCGGTGGCAGACTCGCCGGCACCCACACCGGATCCAATCTTGGACAAAGCGTCTTTGATTACATCGAAAGACAACATGCTCGGTGCCCCATTTTCTTCAATTTTATGTACACACCCAACACCGAACATCCGGTTTTAAGGCCGGTCTCGCATCTTCCCAGCCTTGATATTTGGCAATATTATCTTGAAGAGGAACTTGCCCATGGACCCGCTTACGATCTTGAAGTTTTGCAACAAGATACACAGCAGGAGGAGGAATCCGAAGCTGCTGATGGCATCGTCAAGAGCAATCGAAAAGTTGTGACGCAAGGGTAACTTATAGATTCTTTTGTCCTGGTTTTTTTTTTTTCATCTGATTCTAGGTTTTGTAATCTTAGGGAGGTTCGATCGCCATAATCATAATTGTATATACAAAGTAACGGCTAAATGATCAAATACAATTTTTCCAAGATGATTTTTGAAATTTTGCGTGAATCTTCTCAAGCGTCGGATTATAACCCACAGTTGAGTATGATTGTTACGAAAATTCATACGGATTTCAAACAATTAAACTCGGAATTTATCGAACGCATGAGAAACGATCGAACCGCCTTAACAAATCGTGTTTTTTGTTCCCGAAACGAACGCGTTAGTTACTTTTTTTGCTACATTAACTTTTCTTAATTCTCTTTCATTTCGAATTACAGGTACGACAATCTTGGTACAATGGTACCAGATCAATTTTCTTATCTGTTAGAAGAGATTCACAAGCTTGAGACTGAACTGGGTCACCTGCCACAGAAGTGGAAGATTCTCTGGGACAAACTAGAATTACCCAACACCGATTCGTTGGCTGTAAGTTGAAATATCATAATCGCTAACTATTTTGAGTATTTTTACTGTTATATAATTTGATTTGACGAATATCGAGAATGCGAATTCTTATTCGTATGAAAATACATGTTTTATGTCGTGAATAACTGTTTATAATTAAACCAAGAGAAAGAGTCTCAAGTTTATGATCAATGTCATTTAAATAAACGTTTTTCCTTACAGCGGCACGCATCTTTCAGCACCGCTCTAGTCAGATATCACGGCCGTTTAATTCACAAACGTTCGACTCTTGAGTTGCTCTTACGTGGAAAACTTGCCGGCGGTAACGCTTCTGGAAATGAGGGTTCCGTTTACGCTCATCCACATCGGTATGTTACGAGTTAGCTAACCATAGAATGCTTTTAAATAAATAACTGTGCATAGTAACAGCAGCGACGAGGTCTCATGTTTTTATTTATTAAGTAAAAATCATCTCTTTGTGTACGCAAAGCAGAAATTCGAATTTTCCTGCCAGAAAAATGTAATTATACAAATTCTAAAAAGCATAAGTCATCAGAATCAATTCCAGAAGTCAATAAACTCACTGTTACAACAGTTTTTTACTCAGGATTGTCTAAGGATTTATAATTTTTTTTTTGCCTAGCATCGAGAATGATTTTTTGACATTAATCTTTAGAGGATCGGAAAATCCCTTCTCGGATAGAATTCAAGAATCAAGGGGCTTTGTTCATTTTTATTCCATGAAAACCTTCGGTTTTGCATTTGAAAAATTACTTATTGTAGGGTTTTTTTTTTTAAAGTACACTTCGACGAGTGTTCAATTATTTATTTCAAAGTAATTCTAAATTTTTAATCTTAAATTTTGATTTTTTTCCAACAAAGGTTCGAAAGATTGGATTCAGCGACTCCGACCCATTGTGACGCTTGTTCTGGTGTTTTGTGGGGACCTGTAAAAGCTGGACTACGGTGTGTCGATTGCGGACACGTGTGTCACGACAAATGTGCCGATGCCGTGCCGAAAAATTGCACAAAGTACAAAGCTGTTGCCGATAATTTGCAATCTCACACTTTGACGAGAAGTGGCGGTGACAACGGAAGTGTCAATTCCAGTGAGTTTTTATTCCACGTGTTTCTGCCATTTTATCCGCGGTTCATCGTTTGTTTTTTTCACATTGAGCAAAATTAAAATTGAATAATGTCTCTGGCAATTAAAATAGGGGACGACCTTGTCTTTTGAGTGATTTGCAAAGTGAAAATATTTATTGAACTCTACGAAATTTTATGGAATTGTTATGGAAATATTGAAAATTTAAGGTCGTCCCCGTTT
Source organism: Campoletis sonorensis (assembly GCA_013761285.1). Classification (NCBI taxonomy): domain Eukaryota; kingdom Metazoa; phylum Arthropoda; class Insecta; order Hymenoptera; family Ichneumonidae; genus Campoletis; species Campoletis sonorensis. Next base: position 1,912,256 of record JACEOJ010000084.1, read on the forward strand.
TTAATGCTGTAACCGGTAATTTTCCAAATTTAATCATCTTCGTGCGTGTATAAATATTGTATTTTTTATATTAACGAGTCCGCTAGCTTTTTTTTCTCGGAATTTTGCAGTTGAGTTTTATATTTATAGAGATGAACAATGACAAGAAAATTGAAATCTACAAAATTTGAACAAAATCACGAAAATTACTGTAACTTTTTTTTAATTTAAAGCTGGGACCCCAGCCACCGCTCATTCTTTTCATTGTGGATTTATCTTCAAATTTATTATCAGTGTTTTTTCATTCATAGTCTTTTTTTCATGACATGAGAAACTTTAAAGTAAAAAAATGATGAAAAATTGAATTTTTTGCTTGGCCTTCCCTGAATAAATAATTTATCGGAATGTAGTACGGCCTACAACCTATTCTGATTCATGGGCTTCATTCCTGTGAAAGATTTATCAAAATTGGTTTAGTGGTTTTCGCGTGAAAAGCGACCAACCACAATTTTCCAGTTTTGAGTTTTATTCGTTTAAAGATTAATTTTATTACTATTCTTAGGCGTTACTACGATACAAACTTCGTCGCAACAATATTACGAACAATTTTCGAGCAACGTTGCTGAAAACAGGACGCACGAGGGTTATTTGTACAAACGTGGCGCCTTGTTGAAGGGGTGGAAACAAAGATGGTTCGTGCTTGATTCGATAAAGCACCAACTGCGATATTATGACGCAATGGAGGATTCCCATTGTAAAGGATATATAGGTACGTAGATAATTGTGATGTTTACCGCAGTATTTATTGTTCTGACGCATCCCCAGGGAAGCGAGATTATGGTCTTGAAAATACTGGTGTTGATATATTCCTGTTTTGAAATTAATCTAAATAATTAATTTAAGTTTCCGTTCATATCGAATAATTTATCAATTCCGAATTTCTATCGGTCTACAAATGACTAAAAATCATTGAAGATGGTTCAAGAAAAAAAAAATCTTAAACGTAAAGAAACGTCACTTGGTTTTTACTGATTTCGTCGTGATTTTTTAAATTACAGATCTGGCTGAAGTAGTTTCGGTAACGCCAGCGTCACCAACACCAGGACCACCAAAGAAAACTGATGACAAGTCGTTCTTCGACGTGAGTTATCGAAAATATTAATAAAAGTTTCTTTTTTAAAGCCTGCTTCTTAAAGAGGTTCGATCGTTTCTCACGCGTTCGATAAATTCCAAGTTTAATTGTTTAAAATTCGTATGAATCTTCTTAACAGTCACACTCAACTGTGGGTTAAATTTGAGGAAGTTTGACCGTTTAGAAATCGAGTTATTGGTTGTGAAATATCGTTTTTTTTCGTAACTTCCCATAAGACCTCGTGTTAAAGTTGCGATTTTAAACACTGAATATCTCGATTACCAGACGTTGAAACCTTATCGAATTTTTTACACATTATAATACGACGCTCGAGAAGATTGACCCAAAATTTCAAAAAATGATCTTGGGAAAATTGTATTTTATCATTTTGCCTTTTGGCGAACCTTTAGATTAATTTATAAAGACTCTTCGTAGACACTTGCAAAGTGTAAAAATATTTATTTATTGAAAAATTTAAGTGATTTAAATTTGAGTGATACTAATTCCCCTTTTTTTTCTCCAATTTTTCCAGCTCCGCACAAATCGACGAACGTACAATTTCTGCGCGGGTGACGCGGCAATGGCACAGGAATGGATCGAGAAGGTTCAAGCGTGTCTGCAGTAGAGAGTTGGAGATGAAATAATAATCCCCGCGACCGTTAGCACTCACCACACTGTTAGACCTCTCGAAAAATCGTGCAAGTGACTGATAGCGTAATTAGAAGAGAAGAAGGAATAAGAAAGAAAAAAAAAACAAATAAGAAAAACAAAGAAACCCTTAATTTTGTTACATATTTTTTGTATAGTCTAAACGCGCGTATCTCGTCTGTTTACGAATAATCGTTTCGCCTCTTCGAGATGTTCCTCCTATTCTTCCTCATGAATATAAACATTTTCTAAAACTGAGATTATTATGGTAACTTGAAGTGTTAAACACATCGGCTCTTAGCTCAAAGTTTCGCAGTCTAATCTCTCAATATGCTCGATCGTCTATCATGTATTATAATTTCCTTTTTATTTGAATGATCTACACCAGAATATATTTGGTGGTTAAATCACTTCGAAATAATTCACGTTCTGTCGAAAGAGAAGAAGAAAATTCACAATTTATCGCTCTCTTCGTCCGAAGTGCTCCACGATTCAGATTTTCGGATATCGCGCTCCTTTCGTCTCATGCATTCTCGTGTTCGTCCTCTTTTTTTTTCGAATATTGTATTTTATTTTTCGCGTGAGACAGAGCAGCGGAAAATCATCATCGTGGGCATTATTCTGATGTTGAACATTATTCTAAGAACAATATATATATAAATTTATATATATATATGTATGTATAGTTTATATGTTACTATATACGCTATATATACGTGTATATTGAAGATAATTAATCGTATTAATTGTTGATATTCTATAAAAAACAACAACAACACGAGATCTCGCTTACATAAAGATAAATCGACGGGCCATAAACAAGAGGAATCGAGAATTAACGAATTACTCTGTTCTTCAACGAAAAACAAAAAGACTCTATTACACTTTTATCTTTTATCTTTCCGTATTGTACGTTCGAATGCTTTGCTGCTCATATAATGAATATTTAATATTACAAATATAGCAATGTAATTGACGTGGACGGTAAGGGCTCGGAAAACATAAAAATCGTCGAAAAATAAATAAAAAATAGATACATCGTAATGAAACAAGTTTATTCTTAGTTCCAATCGAACATTATTTAACAAGAGCATTTCGTTCTTTGTGTTTTAACCGAAAATTAGTCAACCTTCTTAAAAAAAGTTGAGATTTAATTGTATTGACGTTTGGTTCGTTGGAGTGCGACGAAATGATAGTTTTTTAATCGATTTTTTTACTTCTTTATTTCTCCCTTTTAAACTTTTTAAACAGAAGCTACAATGGTTTTGGTTGTAATTTGAGTCATATGTCGATTATAACATACGGGCTTTTTTTTAACTTTCATTATTATTTTTTTATATCTCTTTATATATCTTATTAACTATTGATTCTCCTGTATTTTCTTTACTTTGAAAGCCACTCCTAATTAGCTGAAGATAAATTCCTTTAAACTCGTTAGTAAGATTTTGTTGAAAATTTGGATAAATCTTCCTTAATGTCATATGCACGTGTGTTATAAATTTTAGAAGCTTTCACCAACCGGAACGTTCAGATATTCATTTGTAAAAATCACAATTTTCGGTAGACTCTCGTAAGAACTCGTGTTAAGAGTTACATTTTCGTCGATAAAAATTTTGGTTCCCACGTGGTAACATCAAAGAAGCTACATTCAGTTTTTCAAAACAATCTAACGAAAAAGATGTTGGCAATTTTTGTAATTATACAGCAAGTACAGATTACCTTGGACGACCTTGAATTTGGAGTATGTTGTTCTTTAGTCAATTTACAACAACTTTTCGTTATTAATTTAAGCCCGCGAACCATTTTGTATGTGAGAAAAACTGAAAAACAATTTATCGATGCGAACGTCACGATAAAACTACCTAAATGTCATATTTCACTGCAATGAAAAGTTCCAACTTTGAAACATTTTGAAAGATCGTAAAAACAAAATGTAAATTCACCACCTTCTAAATTTCAAATCTCCCACTCTCAATGTAAACCGAATACATTCATGGCAACCACTCCGTCTTACCCTAGAGCGAAAAAAAATCACCATCTCCCGAAGCTTCGATTCTAGGGACATTTTGGACCCAGTAATTTTAAACCTGAAAATTGAGATGCTCATGTTCATTCCTTTCCAGTTCTTTACGTCGTTCCACGAACACGTGGCTGAAGCATTATTTGTTGAATTACAAGTGAATTGCTGATCAAAACAAGTAAGTAACAACGTTTAAATATTCGTCAATTTTTAACAAATCCTTCGAACCCGCCGATCATCGAAATTTCACCAGTCTAACAAACACCGGAGTTCAACAAGCTTGGCGGCGGTTCCTCGTCCTCCGGAGCACTAATCCAACTCCCTTTCAAAAGACTTCCGCGAAATTGTGTCAATTTCGTGTAAAAAAGCCAAAAACCTCAATTTCCAAAGAAACCTTCAATTATTTCCTCAAGTGTTTTTTCTTTCTTTCGTTTTTCACGTTTTTCAACGACTCCGCAAACATAACCAACAAATTTACGAGTCGAGCGACCGAGGAACGCTGCCTCGCCTCTTAATTTCCCAGTTTTTTCAATGTTTAAATTTTCAACCCCATTTTTTTGAATCTTCGAACCAAACACATGAAATAACGATGTTTAATTTATTCCAGGATGCCACTCGCGAAGGATTTTCTGCACCCGAGTCCGGCGGAAGAAAAAAGACGACACAAGCTTAAACGTTTGGTGCAAAAACCAAACAGTTATTTCATGGATGTAAAGTGTCCTGGCTGCTACGCCATCAAAACCATATTCTCACATGCCCAACAAGGAGTGGAGTGCGACGGTTGCCGCACGATACTGTGTACATCCACCGGTGGCAAAGCACGTTTGACCGAGGGTTGCTCTTTCCGCAGAAAGGTCCAATGCTAATTATGGCCAATACAACGACCTGAGCATTTTGTCTCCTTTTTAATTCGGCAAATAAACACGCTTAAGATGTAATAAGTAACAAAAAACAGTTTTATTCATGATTTCGTACCCAAATCCTTTGTATACTTTTTACATTAATTGCGATCATTCCGTTGATTCATAAGCGATGAAAAACATTTGCCTTGAATAAAAGATGACTTTAATTCTCTTTTATTTATGAATTTTTACTGTATCTTCGATCACAATCGCAATAAAGATCTTTAATTAAAGTTACGAGTTTAAAGTTCATTTTTTTATGATTTTCTTCAACTTGCGTCAATATACAAAGAAATATTGTTTTGAAATCAACTTGCATGCATATAACGCTATTAAAAAATGAAACTAATCGCTTCAGACTGCTTTTCAACAAGGTTCTGTTGCCATAATCATAATAGTATATAAAAAGTAATGGCGAAATGATCAAATACAATTTTTCCAGGATCATTTTTTGCAATTTTGCGTGAATCTTCTTGAGCGTCGCACTGTAATGCATAAAAAATTTGAGAAGGTTTCACCGTCTGGTGATCGAGATATTCAGTGTTTAAAATGGCAACTTTAACACGAGGTCTTATGGGAAGTGAAGTAAAAAGACGATATTTTCCAACTAATATCTCGATTTCTAAGCGTTCAAACTTCCTCGTATTTTGCCCACAGTTCAGCATGATTGAGTATAATGACGAATTTTAAACAATTAAATTTCGTAATTTATCGAACGCATAAGAAATATTCCGAAACTTGTTAATATCTTTGAAGACTTGGAGATAAATTCGTCATTAACCAGAATAATAAAAATCAATAACTAATCAATTTAATTTTTAATGGTATTGAAGTTTTCATTGTAGATGTAGAACAAAAAATATTTATTCGACTCATCGAACCTCTTTAATGGTTTTCTCCAATTTATGTTAATATACAAACAAATCTTACTTTAAAATCAACTTTATGATGGATGTGACGCATATTTTAAAAAACTAATCACTCGAGACGGCTTTTCAACTGAGAGCTTTAGATAAACCTCGAGTTGCCTAAAATAACGTCCATTGCAATAAATCTTTTTGTACCGACAAAAGGTATTTCTTGCAACAGGTTTTTGTGCATGTGAAACAATGTATTGCTGTCAATGAAAGTAAACGAGTGCATTAAAAACAAAATATTATACGAAGTGTCGTAATTTTTCTGAAGGAAAAAGCCATTCCTTACAATGGCATTTTTATTCAATGAATGGCTCTAATAATTTAAAAGTAACGTCGAGATTTTGAAAAATATTTTATTTCTCTTTTTACTTTTAAATTGATGCATAAATTTAAAAAGAACGCCCTTTAAAGACAAAATGATTGCGGGAAGCTCCCTACAGAAATTCATCCACATCAGTTGCTCATTTTTTGAGATAAGATTGCACAATCAAATGCAAAAGCATTATCATCGCAAAACGATCAGTTTCGTGTTATTGCAGTAAAAGTTGTAAGATATTGTCATTTAAACAATTTATTCATTTATTTAATTAACCAATCGATTTATTTATTTCATTCAAACGATCGAACCTCTTTAATGACTAATAAGTAGGAAAACAAATACATAATAAATGAGTAACAAATTATTCTCGATGACAACAATACTCAAACAGTTTATTTGTGATTCAATGGAATTTTGTTTTTCTGGGAACATGAAAACGAATTATTATTTACCACGAAATGCAAAATTATGACTTGTTATTGGCAATTCAATGTCGATTAAAAAAGATATCGTGACAGAAGAGAAAAATGTTAAGAAAAAAAAAATCATTTGTAAGGGAAAAGTTGTAAATGCTTAAAAAAAAATGTCAACTGTCTAAGCGCGGAATTTCCAGTGGAAGCATCATCAATGTTGCATTATCGATCGAGTTTAAAGCCGCAGCTTTGCGGCAATTTCAAAGAGATGATGCTGCATGACAAAAACGATTGCGCGTACCATAACAACAAAAGTGCTGCAGTCTAGCTAATTTTATAGTTCATGATTGTGCTATCGCTATCGAAAGCCTCGAAAGAAGCCGAACACGCCTTGCTGCATTTCCATGTCATTGCTGTGTGAGCATTCTATCGTGTGCACACAAACGCAGGAGCGTATATGGACACGAAATGTCCCTCTGCGTCGTGCCCCTTGTCCGTCAGTAGAGTGTCAGTGTGTGCTCGTATGCTAGCCGAGTTCGTCTCGTAACAGCTTTCACGTCAGGCTTTTTATCGTCGCATTTTTTTCTTTCGTTCACACGCAAATTAACACACACGAGAGAGAGAGAGCGAGAGAGCGTCTCGTCATTTCAAAATCTTCGTAGCCCCTCGCATTGTTTACAATTGGTTTGCGTCGTTTTGAACGCAGAGTGATAAGAATAAAAAAACGGAGAACAAAAAAAAACGAAAGACAATATATCTTGAAGGCTCATAATAAATCTGCGGGCCATTTTCATGTGCGCGTTCGCGATGAAAACTGGTCTCGCCGATATTGTGATATATCTCCTTGTAACAGTCGTTTATATACCGTACGTTCAATTTCATCTACGTGTTTCACCTGAGCTTTCGGTTCCAGTAGGATAATATAATCGTGAGATATAATAATGCGTCGCGTACGTATAAGGTCTTCGACGGTACGAGCGTCGTGAGGGACGTTTCGTGTGTTTTTCGTTTTTTTTTTTTTTTTTTAATATTTTTAAACTTTTGTTTTCGTGTCTCGTGACTACCACTCCTAAAAAAAAGTGCGTTTGTGGCCGTCTGAATTGAAAAAAAGAGAAGACAAAAAAAAACTATTGGACTTTGCAGCGCATTGGATTGTTTGGTAATTTTCAACGAATCGAGTAAGTTTATTCCCTCTTATTTTTCGTTACAACTTATTTGTTTTCTAGACGCGTACGCTTTCCTCTCTATCGCCGTACATTTTACCATGTTTTGACATTTGTGCTCTTTCTCTCTCTCTCTCTCTCTCTCTCTCGCTCTCGCTCTCCCCCCCGTCTCTCTCAGTTATTCATTCGCATATACGTATACAAGGCACACTAAGGACGAAAGTCGCGGATTTTTCGCACGAGAGAGACGAACATGCGTTCGTGTGTTTTCCATGTATATACGTGAAGGGAACATGATCGCGCTCGGGGGGACCATGAGACTTCGTTTTTTTTGTTCCTTCGTGCTGTCTTATGCCCTTGTCCCCGCTCTCAAAATCATTCTTGTAGATTACACGGACAGAAATAGAGATTCCATGTGTGCGTGCGTGTTGTTTCTCGATCGCGAGGAGCTTATTAGAGCTTTCTCCGTGTAACTTTTATTTTTTAACGACAATTTGGCCCGTGAGACGTTGGGTGCGAATCGCGAAAACTGAGGTTTTTCTTGTCCTTCATTTATTTTTTGAAATCGTCGAAAACAGAGAGCGCGAATTCTCTACTGGAAGATTTATTGCTTCGAGGTCACGAAATCCGTTTGTCCCTCGTTCGGATTTTCCACTTGCAAATCGTCTGCAGAGATGTCAGTGCTGTTTCATGTGGCACGGACCTAATTAGGCAGTTGAGCTCCTTTTGACAACACAGTAGAATAGAGCGAGAGAGAGAGAGAAAGAAAATACGAACGTTTTTGTTATTGATAATTCACGCTAAGAGCGACGCGACATTAAATTGATTCGGCCGAAATTCGGCATCGAATAACTGTCAAAATCGACTTACGTCCCGATAATATTTGTGTTTTTCAATAATAATGATTATAAACGCCGCGAAACGGTGATACTTGTGACTTAGTGTTTTGAAACGTATATTTATTCATTGTGTACGTTTTGAAATGTATACGTTTCAGGGTCAAAGGCGATTTTTTTTGTGATCCTGGCACCTCGACTCGCACGAACAGAGTCTTGAATCTCCGGTAAGTTCGTTAATCTTTTCCTGCGACCTTTGGAACGAATTTATTATCAATTTACAACAATAACGTTAATATCTTTTTCACATCGAAATATACAATCGATTAAACAACAGTTTTAATCGCTTTTGTCTTGTCAAACGCAGATTCCTTCTGTCAATTATCGTTTGACGGTTTTTTTTTTTTTCTTTTCATCAACAGATCATAATGGAGAGTTCGGAGGAGCCAACTAGCTTACAATCTATCTGTCATTTACGCGCCTCGGAACTCTTTCCCAAACCGACAGATTTTGAGTGCGACGACCCGACGTTGACTATTCCGTTCACTCCACTGAGCGGCGAATTCGTTGTCGCTCTCGGTAGAACCTCCGACGGAATATTGGCTCTCTCGAATTACAGACTCTATTTGCAATTGAGTCAAGCTTGCTATAATATTCCACTGGGTCTCATCGAACAACTGGAAATCAAGGAAATATTTTATCTACACATTGGATGCAAAGACGCTCGATCTCTGAGGTAGTTTTTTAATAATTATTCATAAATTAGCTCTCAACAAGGCAACTGATATAGACCAAAATAAGGAAAATTTTTAAGGGAGTTCTATCGTTATATCGTTTTTTCAAGATTTTGTTGGAAATTTGGATAAATCTTCCTCAATGTCATACGCATGTGTGTAATTAATTTTAGAAGCTTTCACCAAGAGGAACGTTCAGATATTTATTGGTAAAAATCACAATTTCCGGTAGTCTCGTAAGAGCTCGTGTCAAAAGTTACATTTTCATCAATAAATATTTTGGCTCCTACATGACGAAGCCTTCTAAAAGTTTGCATCAATTTTTGTGCAACATCGAAGAAGCTACATTTAATTCTTCAAACAAATCTAAAGAAAAAAATGTTGGCAATTTTTGTAATTATACAGCAAGTCCATATTACCTTGGAAGACCTTGAATTCCGAGTATGTTGTTCTTTAGTCAATTTACAACAACGATTCTTTATCAACTTATGCCCGCAAACCATTTTGTTTGTGAGAAAAATTGAAAAACCATTTTTCGATATGAATGTCACGACAGAACTATCTTAAAATACTTTCAATTTTTTTTATACCAGTGAAAGTTGGTAACTTTTGTGGACAGGTTGGGTAAAAAAAAATATTTGAAAATAAATAACGACCGTAATAGTTGTGGAAATTTGAAAATTATTACAAAATTATTTCAACTTAATAAATAATTTAACTTATTTATAATATTTAACCACTCTATCGACACATTGGGTCAATTTGACCCGCAGATTACTGTATCCGGCCTCTATCACCAGCTCTTCTGCCGCTTGAAAAAATTTATTCGATACTTTGGCATTTGCAAAAAATATCACTTTATTTGGTCAATTATGTTTTTTGCAATTCTTTAATACTTTTGAAATTGATAACCAGGAATTTATTTATAGAAAACACCATTTTTTGAAAAAAAATTGTTCCTGCGACAAAATGTCAAAAAAAGAAAATCGATTTAGACAAGTGTAGACAGTGCCCTCATTTTTGCCTTGAAAAAAAGATACAAATTCTACTGAACAAATGCTGAAATGTCTTGAAAATATTTCTCAATTAAAATTATTGAGCCCGGAAAATTGGTTCGAGTTTAAATGACCCAATTCATCAATGAATTATTCGATTGTTCTGTAATTTCCCCCAATTTCATTGACAAAATTATCATCTAATAATCCGTGATTGAGAATGAGAATTATATTTTCCTTCGGTGTCTGCTTCAAAGCCCTCGAAATTTTTTTTTCGTCTTTTTATCGATTGACTTAACTTTTGGTTAAACTTGGAAGTGTTCGTACTTCTCTGAAATTCATAAAATCGACGTATCTTGTGATTATTCTAATTAAATACTCGAAAAAATGTATTTATTTTCGTAAAGAAAAGTAATTGAGAATCAGAAACTGATAAAAATGTGGATTTTAAACTTTATTTTTAGTATTTTAGTTTTTAACGCTCAAAACACATGCTCGAGATTGATTTTTATTGATGACAAATATTGATACAAGTTTGAGACAGCAAGGTCATCGAATCACTGGCTTTTGGACTCCTTAAATTTTTTTTTTTTCAATTTTCGTAATTTTTATTCAGTTCAATAAGAAAATGTCTGAAGCGTATCAATGAAAAACGAGATGAGGAAAAAATAAATGGGAATGAATTGTTAATAAATTTGAAATAAGTGATAAATGTAGTTGCAAGGTTTCGATATACGGTACAAAAGTCTCTGGAAGAGCGAGGAAAATGAAAAGAGTAAACAGAAGAACGGAAAAGAATGGATAAATATTATTGTTTTCGTACATTTATCATAACGAAGCAATTAAAATTCACAGCTGTGCATTCTCCACCAATGAACACTGTGCGGAATGGTTCGCGAGGCTGCACAAGGTGACTTATCCTCACAAAAGTATCGAGGATATATTCGCATTTGGGTATTACGCTTGGTCCATCGAGGAAGTTAAGGACTATCCTAGGCTGGGAAAAGATAATGGCTCGTATCACGCGAGTTTTAGTGCCGAGGTAATTAGTCGAATTTGACGAATTATTACGTAATCAACCGATTGTTATATTTCTGGATATTCTTTTGTAATTTGTACTATTTAACGAGGTTCTATCGCAATAATCATAATAGTATACACAAAGTAACGGCAAAATGATAAAATACTATTATTCCGAGATAATTTTTTGAAATTTTGCGTGAATCTTCTTCAGCGTCGTATTATAATGTGTAAAAAATTCGAGAAGGTTTCAACGTCTTATAATCGAGATATTCAGTGTTTAAAATCGCAACTTTAACACGAGGTCTTATGGGAAGTGACGAAAAAAGACGATATTTCACAACTAATAACTCTATTTCTAAACACTCGAACTTCCTCAAATTTTACCCAGCGTGGAGTATGACTATTAAGAAGATTTATACGAATTTTGAACAATTAAATTTGGAGTTTATCGAACGCATGAGAAATGATCGAACCTTTTTAATGGCAACGAATTTTTAGTGATTCCGAAACTTGATAATATGTTTGAAGACTTTAATGATGAATTTGTTATGAACCAAAATAATAAAAATGAATAACTGATCAATTAAATTTTCAATGACATTGAAGTTTTCATCGTTGACGTAGAACAAAAAATATTTAATCGATTCATTATTTTTCTTATTTTTGTATTCGGCTCCCCATTTGTTCACAGATTTGGTTTTCGGCCCTAAATAATAATCGTTGAACCATCGTTTCACTGACTTTTAACTTTGAACTCTATGTTAATGAGGATATTCATATTTTTTTTTTTGAACCTTAAAGTTACTTTGTAGAGAAACAAAATAAGGACGAAGTAAGAATAAATTGCAATTTGTTAAAATTCTAATTTCGTTGTTTTCTAGAGACATAAACTTCCACAATGTTTATTTGTATAATAAATGTAGTGTCAGGGTCATGAATGATAAGAATCTTGACGTAATAATATTGCAGGTCGAAAGATTGGGATTCAATCTTCATGGAACTTGGCGCATAAGTCAAATAAATAGAGATTATCGCATTTGTCCTTCGTATCCGCCCCAACTTTTGGTACCGGCTTGCATTACCGATGAGAAACTTGAAGCGGTTGCAAAATTCCGAATTTCACGAAGAATACCTGCCGTCGTGTGGAGGTAAAGCGAAAAAAAAAAACAAATTAATTGTTTGTTCAAAAAATGCACATTGAGTTAAAAACGTAACTTTTTCAGTATTTTTCGCTATCGTTTGATTATATTCTTTCTCTATTTAGACACGTAAACAACGGTGCTGTAATAGCCCGCAGCAGTCAACCCGAAGTCGGCTGGTTTGGGTGGCGAAGTCCTGAAGATGAAGATCTTCTCAAGGCTCTATCAGATGCATGTTCCTATGACACAGGCGAATCGACAATGATCGACGCGACAAATGGTAGCACCGACACCGTTGAGGATGTTGTCGCACCAACCAGAACCAAAGTTCGTATTTCTATGTTACCCAATTTCCTTTCTTTATGACAATTCGGTCATTAAGCGATGCTCAATAGTTGATTGGTCAATTGAAAAAATTGTCGGTAGTTCTATCGTTATATCGTTTCCTTAAGATTTTCTTGAAAATATGGATAAATCTTCTTTAATGTCAGATGCACGTGTGTAATAAATTTAAGAAGCTTTCACCGAGCGGAACGTTCAGATATTTATTGGTAAAAATCACAATTTTCGGCAATCTCTCGTAAGAGCTCGAGTTAAAAGTTACATTTTCATCGATAAATATTTTGGCTCGTACATGGTGTGAAGCCTTCTCAAACTTTGCATCCATTTTTATGCAATATCAAAGAAGCTACATTTAGTTTTTCAAATAAAATGTAAAGAAAAAAATGTTGGCAATTTTTGTAATTATACAGCAAGTCCATATTACCTTGGATGACCTTGAATTTGGAGTATGTCGTTCTTTAGTCAATTTACAACAACTTTTCTTTATTAACTTATGCCCGCAAACCATTTGGTCTGTGAGAAAAACTGAAAAACAATTTTTCGATATGAATGTCACGATGGAACTACCTTAAAGGGAAAAAATCCACGAGAATTAATACATTGCGTATTTTGCGAAAATTAATATATACTTTTTTTGTCATTATAGAAAGTACTGATAATCGACGCGAGATCCTACACGACTGCTGTGGCGAACAGAGCACGTGGAGGCGGTTGCGAGTGCCCCGACTATTATCCAAACTCCGAAATCCAATTCATGAACCTTCCTAACATTCATTCAATACGGAAAAGTTTTCACGCCGTTAGACAACTTTGCGCATCGGATGTAGAACAACCCAAGTAAGAAAGAGCGATTATCAAAGTTTTTTCTTCTCCAAATTACGTCAACAGCTTATTATTCCAAGAATTTAATCGTCCAACACTCAAATTTAATAGTCCCTGCTTTTAAAAAATTTTTTTATTGTCTTGATAAGCAATTTTATCGAGCTTTATTCCCGATTATAATTATTAGGAATCAAGGGACTTTTGATATTACGACCATTTTATACAACTTTTTAATTCTTGCTCTACTTTTTCGGAAGCGTGGGATGAAAAATTTAGGATTTTCTAATAAAACAAAATAACTTAAAGGACTTTAAAGAAAAATCACGAATCCAAAGCACTTTGTGCATCAATTCAATCAACAATTATAAGTTCATAATTGTTTTATTTTCTTGAACTCCGGTCAGTTCAAATGAAACGAAAAGGAGAGACGTGAATGGAATTGAAAATTTTGATGCCATTCAAGGAGGGTCGATCGTTTCTCATGCGTTTGATAAATTCCAAGTTTAATTGTTTAAAATTCGGATGAATCTTCTTAACAATCATACTCAACTGTGGGTAGAATTTGTGGAAGTTTGACCGTTTAGAAATCGAGTTACTAGTTGTAAAAAATCGTATTTTTTCATAATTTCGCGTAATTTGAAGAGGTTTCACCACGTAGAAGTTGAGATATTTATTCCAAAAAATCTCAATTTTCAGTAGTTTCTCATGAGAGCGCGTGTTAAAAGTTGCAATATTCAACATCAAATATTTCGATTTCTGAATTCTGAAGCCTCTTAAAACTTTGGATACGCTTTAATGTAACATCGAAGAAGCTTTATTTAGTTTTTCCAAAAAATTGGTCGTAAATATTCGAAATTTTGGTTATTATATAACAAAGTCAGATTACTTTGGAAAATCTTGAATTTAGAGTACGTTGTACTTCAGTCAATTTGTAACAACTCTGTTTCAATGAACTTAGCCTCGCAAACCGTTTTGTATGTAAGAAAAACTGAAAATAAAAATGTAGATTTGACCGTCTCCATACAACGTCCTCGAGTCAACGTGGATTCGCTATTTACTTATTTTATTCTGTTTCTCTCTTAGCTGGTTAAGTTTGCTGGAAGGAACAAGATGGCTGCAACACATGTCAGATTTGTTAAGAGCGGCCGTGACCGTAGCGTCGGCAATCGAGAGAGATGGAAGGCCCGTTCTCGTGCATTGCAGCGACGGTTGGGACAGAACACCACAAATCGTAGCTCTCGCTCAGATATTGCTTGATCCGTATTATCGCACGATGGAGGTAAGAAGGGTGCGGGGTTGAGAGAAGAAAAAAGAAAGAAAAAAACTAGTACAATCGGTTAATCCGTAGGGGGTGGGTGAATCGATATCGCGATGGTGTTATTATCGTCCGCGACAATTTATAATCTATCCACTTATTTAACGCTTCAACGGCTTCCAGGGCTTTCAAATTCTTTGCGAGAGAGAGTGGCTAGACTTTGGACACAAATTTGCCGATCGTTGCGGTCAAACCGTTGGTTACGAAGATCCGAACGAACGATGTCCCGTATTTCTTCAATGGCTCGATTGCGTCCATCAGCTCATCCTCAAATTTCAATGCAGCTTTCAAATGTCATCGGCATATATCGTTAGTGGTTTATTATTTACAAACATTTTTTTGCAGATTTATTTTCATTTACGATTTCAATATCCTCGTATTTCTCGTCGATATCATTCGCTATTTTTTATTATTTTTATTTTTTAATTGTAATTTTTTATGTTTATGTTTAAATTTTAATTTTTTTCTTTTTTTTGATTTTTTTTTTATTTTAATTTTTTATTTTCATTTTCAATTTTAATTTTTAATTTTAGTTCTCTTTTTTTATCAAAATCTATCGTACGACTCTACACGCGTGCATGCACAACCGCCTCCAAACCGGAACTCTTTTTCATTTTAGTTTTCAATTTTTATTCTAATTCTTAATTTTTTAATTTTTAGTTTTTCTTTATTTAGTTACTTATTTATATGGTTTTTTTTCAGGTCAAACTCGCTCAACATACGTACTCCCAGCTCTTTGGCACATTTTTGTGCAACACACGACAAGAAAGATTACAATTAAAAATACGTGATCGTACATTCTCCGTTTGGCGTTTCCTCAATTCCAACACGTTCGTTAATCATCTGTATTCACCGTCAAAAAATAGGGTAAGTTTTCAATATTATCAGGATTCGAAATCTGGAGCTGTGCAAGTTTCAGTTTATTTGTCAATTTTTCGGCGTTTTTTTCTGGTTTCACGATAATTCCATTGAATTTGTTGGTTTCTGAGCGGCCGGAAATGAAGAGCATCAGGGGTTGATGGACAATTTTCAAGCAATAACAAAATCAATTCGGAATTCCAAGCCTCGTGGAATTTTAGGTCGATGGAAATTAAAGAATAATAAAAGAAAGAAAAATAGTTCCTCAAGCTGGCGTGCAAAATTGTCGTCCGCTGATGTACAGTTGCTTTTTAATTACAGCCGCTCGATTTTTGCAGTCTCATCGTGAATAAAGACATCCACGTGCATTTATCCGAAGATTATTTTTTTAAATAGAATGTTGAGTTTTTGTGAATGGTGTGGATCGACGGAATGATAATTTCGGGAATTGTTTATCGGTTTTTTTTTTCTGGATTTATTAAACAAGCATTTTCCTCCTTTTTTTCTTGTCGAGAAGCTTTTATTATCGAATTAAAAGGTAATAAATAAAACGAATCATCTTTTTAGGTTTTATGGCCGAGCTGCAACGTGCGCGATCTCGTATTATGGTCTGAGGTTTATCTCGGATCGTTGGAAGTATCACAAAAAAATCCGGGTGAGAAACAGAGAGTATCACTTATAGATATCGATAGTACTGATAACGAGGAGCCACAAGGACAAATGACAAAAACGCGCTCCTACGGCGACCTCATCCACGCCCAGGATCACGTTGCTTATCTACATCGTAGACTCAGCGATCCCAGTATTTCAATTGAAAAGTACGAAAAACAAACTACTCTTTAAAATTGCATTTATGTCTATGTATTTATAACAGTTAAGGGGGGGAAACCATTTTGAGCCTCGAAATTGAGGAGTTTTTTTCGGAATTTTTTTCAAGGGGAAGAAATAGATGAATCTTTTTTAAATTGTCACAGTTTGTTATACATATTTCAACGAGTATTTTCCATTTTTAGTAATAAAAAAATATTGAAAATTGATGGAGATATAGCATGATGAACTCACATGGTCGCGGAGGCATTTTTTTTTTCATGTTGCCGAGTGTAGCGCTGTCGAAAACGTTCTGGAACAAAAATCCAAAAGAATGCGGTCAGTATATGCCGGTAGTCACTTGGTAAACCTCATTTTTTGATGAGTTAAGAGTTGTAGAAATGGCAGACATGAAATTGAAATTTTTTTTTTTCCGAATATATCGACTTTTTCGATTTTATGTCTGCCATTTCTACAATTCTTAACTTATTTTCAAAAAATGAGGTTTACCACGTAACTACCGGCATATACTGACCGCATCCTTTGGCATTTTTGTTTCAGATCATTTTTCACGGCGCTACACTTGGCACCGTAAAAAAAAAATGCCTCCGCGACCATGTGAGGTCATCACGCTATATCTCCATCAATTTTCAATATTTTTTTATTACCAAAAATGCAAAATACTCGTTAAAATATGTACAAGGAACTGTAAAAATTTAAAAAAGATTCATCTATTTCTTCCCCTTAAAAAAATTCCGAATAAAACTCCCGAATTTCGAGGTTCTAAATGGTTTTCCCCCCTCAAATATATTAACGATAACACGTATGAAAATATTTGCAGAAAATTCGACTCCATTACTCTCGAGAACGAATCCGAAAAGACTGAAACCAATGGCACGGACGACGAGAGCAAGGTTCAAGTTGTAAACGGTAACGTGCCGGAGACTGAGGTACGAACTAACGGTCACAGCACCAATCAGTTGTCGAGCGAATCAACGGCAAATCCATCTGTGGACAGTTCTACAGATACTCTTATACCGACTAGCGAACCGGCCAATGTTACCGTAAATGGCGACAACGAATCGTAAGTATCTCCTCTTCCCCTGGTGCTTACCTTTTTATGGAATTTTCAAGCCGTCACGGATTTTCCCTTTCTCTCGAGTGCTGCAACGATTGCAAAGCTTTATCGATGTTGATCTTTGGCGACGATCTTGTTAAAAACAACTTTCAATGTCGTATTTATTTGTGACGATTTTGCCACAAATTCACCAAAAATAACATTAACAATTACTCTTGTATAAAAATTGATTTAAAAAAATGAAAGGACACAAAAATATTCAGGGAGAATCGAAATAACCATATTTCATAAATTTTGATTTACAAAATAAAAATAAAAATCACGCAATACATTTCCAATGATTTGGGCGCCAGTTGATTAAAAAAAAAAATTACAACAAAACACTCAAACTTCCGATGGATTTATAAAAACAAGAAGACAAACTTAGTTGTATGAAAAGTTCTGAGGCAAAAATTGTTGACTTATTGAATATTTTACAATAATATCCTTCGAAATTGCGAGAAAAATATTGCATCCGGAAATAACCACGAGACGACGAGTGGTGGATTTTTTTTTTTTTTTTCCAGGAGCAGTCAATTTGTACTTGTAAATCTATGAAGATTCGAGGATAAAAAATTTCTAATGGAAAAGCTCCAAAGATATTGGAGGGTGAATTACGAATGCTTATGAGACAAAGATTTTAGTCGCTTGAAATTTCGAAACTTCTCAATTGGACAAATATGTCAAAAAATTCAGCCTCGAAATTTGACAAACATTGATTTTCAGTAATAATTATTATTCTGGAAAGTTATTGACATATTGTTCGAACAGAATATTCTCCGACGAATAATCAGACAATTTTTTTTTTGTTACGAGGCACGAGTTTACCAATTTTTCTAACCCGGACGATTTTCTCTCGATGAAATGATCCTTTTGCTCGGATTTTTTAAAATCCTAAAGAATCACGTATTCCGTACAGATTTTTGGGCAAAGATGCAAGAAATGCAATTTTTCTACGACAATCAACAGGTCGAATAATGACGAACCCAACTTTTGGACTTGAACTTTTTATGTTACTGAGACGAACACTTTTTGCAACGTTTTCCTACTAGCATATTGAACTAAAGTTATGAAAAAGTGATTTTTTATAGATTAGACATATGAGATAATATAAAAATTCGAAAATTGAAAAGTTTCAACTTCCAGTGAAAACGGGAATTGACGAGGTTCGATCGCCATAATCATAAAAGTAAATGCAAAGTAACGGCAAAATGATCAAATACAATTTTTCCAAGATAATTTTTTGAAAATTTGCGTGAATCTTCTCGAGTGTCGTATTATAATGTGTAAAAAATTTGAGAAGGTTCCACCGTCTGGTAATCGAGATATTCAGTGTTTGAAATGGCAACTTGAACACGAGGTCTTATGGGAAGTTACGAAAAAAGACGATATTTTCCAACTAAAAACTCGATTTCTAAACGGTCAAACTTCTTCAAATTTAACCCACAGTTGAGTTTGATTGTTAAGAAAATTCATACGAATTTTAAACAATGAAACTTGGAATTTATCGAACCCATGAGAAACGATCGAACCTCCTTTCATTTTTTGCCTTTTGAACTAGTTTATCTACTACGATAATGACACATCAGAAAAAATGACAATGAAAATGATGAATATTCGACACAAATGAGGATAGCTGACGGCATTTTCTTATCGAAGCTCTGTTTTAACCCCAGGGAACCGCGCTCGCACCTTCTCGAAATAGAGACACAATCAAAAATATTTAAATGCGACGAAAAAAAAAAAATTGTCTATTTGTTGAAAAATTCTTTGTCTTAACAATTCGTTAACAATTTCCTGACAATTTTATTACTGTTTTCGAATGTTCGTAATGTCTCGAAGACTGGGGAAAAGTTTTTTCCAATAATTGCAAACCGCTCAGTACTGAAATTTGGTGAGTGGTGAATTTTTGTAACAAATCGTTGAAGTTCAGAAAATATATTCCCATCGACAAAAATGAAAAGAAACCGATCTTTCAAAAACTCTAAAATTAAGATAGGATTTCTATAAAAAAAAACCTCCATCCATCGTTTTTTTCCTGCTAATTCCAACGTAGAATTTAAGATATTTCCAAAATGCCCAAAGTTCTTAGTGGAAAAAAATGAGGATGGCACATTTTTTATCTAGAAACCACTATTTTAATCAAATTCAATTAATTAATTCATCAAGTTGGATGATTGAATCTCGTTAAGGACGTTGTATCCAACATTCTCTAGCGATAGAATTCCTTCAAATTTGCACCACACAAAAAGAACAGTGACATCTAATAGCTCGCCCAATTTCAAGAGGTTTCACTATGCGTCGTCGAGATATTTGTTTATAAAAATTCCAATTTTCAGTAGTTACTCATAAGAGCGCGTGTCAAAATGTCCAATTTTCAACACTGAATATTTCGATGTCTAAATGCTGAAGCCTCTTAGAACTTTGCACACGCTTTAATATAACATCGAAGAACCTTTATTTAGTTTTTCCAAAAAATTGGTCGTAAATATTCGAAATTTTGGTTACCATAAAACAAAGTCAGATTGCCTCGGAAAATCTTGAATTTGGGGTCCGTTGTTTTTCGGTCAATTTATAACAACTTTTTCCAATGAACTTAGGCTCGCAAGCCATTTTGCATGTAAAAAAAACTGAAAACAAAAATTTAGATTTGACCATACAACGTCGTTGATACTCACGATTCCCGCCCTTTTCGATTCCTTCGTCAAACTAACGTGAAATTTCCGTTGAATCCAGGATACAAAATGGTCCGCACGAAGAATCAGTTGATTCTGGATCGACTTGGATCGACGGTGGAGTCGCATTGGGTCGTCCACCCTGCAACTGTAATAATTCGCAACAAGAAGGCAGCAGTGACATAAGTGACTCGAGCATACCATTGATGTCACAAACGCCGAGCAGTGTTTGTCCGGCGTCGCCGATACATCAAGAAATCTTCGCAGAAAATCCCGATAGACTGGACGACGTTGATGGTTTGCCGGTTATACATTGCGACGTACAATTGAGGGTACAACAAATTATCTCCGAGAGCAAGGTACATTTTTTTTGACGTGCTTATCCAACTTTTGTCTCCCGTAACTCACCACTTTTTGTTTTTACGTTCTTGTCGTCTTTTTAATCATACGAATACCAAATTTTTACCATGTCTTTCGGCGTTTACGAAAGTCGAGATGACTTTTTTAGATTAGGCATGTATGCAAGAATCCGAAATCGTATTCCCCATGGAAAACAAAAGTTTAAAAAAATATAATCGTGCTTCTGAGATTACATTTTCAGGATAAAATAGATTTAGAACCGTTCGAGAATTTTTTTGTTGATATTTTGCCCACATTTATCTATTTTTTTACCATTTTTTTCTGGAGCTAAGATATTCAGTAATATAAGAGACTTTCTCAGAAATATTCTCCTTTTGATTGGCGATCATCGAGTTATTTTATTTGTATTAATGAATATTTATTAATATTAATTTTTTGAATTAATTTAAATTCATTTATTTGATTTATTTGATTGATTGATTAATTTATCAATTTAAATTAATTAATTAATATTTATTAATATTTAGAAGTGCGGCTTTTCCGAAAAATGATGGAATTTTTTTTTGTTCCGTCGGAAACTTGTTGCTCTCATTGCAACAAGTGATATTCCATGGGGTAGGCCAACATTTCCTATAAATTCCCATCAATTCTGTTGTAGTTTCGGAAAAGCCGCAATTCTAAATATTTACGAAGATGTTAGGCTTTTGGTTTTTTTTTCCATGCAACCGGATTGCCACTCAGAAGTTTTTTTTTCACGCATAGTTCTACTAAATCATACATCAATTTTCAATGTGAATTTCGTTCATTCTTAAATTTGATAAATTTATCAATTTTTTCTTTCATTTGATACATTTGATCAAATTACATTTGAGATAAAGTTTGTTCATTCTTATTCCGAAAACTTAGATGTATTTGTAAACGGATTTAAATTTTTTCTATCAACAAAAAAATCGTCTTTGAAAACAGTCTTTTAAATGAAAACATTTCGTGATTACCGAACGTTGCTCCGAAAAAATTTCGGACATTTTATAATTTTCATGCTCGACGAACTCGAATCACTGTCTCAATTATTTTCCATGGGGTTTATGAGTCATTTCTGTTGGCTGCTGTTCGAACGTATCCTCTTCGATACATCTACTGGCTACTCGCTTGATAACGAAAAAAAAAAAAAAAAAAAATCTACAATTAAACAAGAAAAAACAATACTCTGTTAACGATAATATTTATGTGATTTTTTTTCGTAGTAATTAATAGCTATTAATCACGATTTGTGTGATAATGATGAGCCCTGTGCAATCGAAACTCTCGTGTCTTATCAACTCCTTAATTATCGTGGCTCATTTGACTTTCCTCAAATCTGTGGTAGATCGCATGTATGGAGATTGAGCAGGACAGAGAGCTACAACAAATTTCGAAAATCCACGGTCGAAAAGCCATTTCTGCGATGGCTCACATTTTTGTCGGAAGTACGTATTACGAGCGTTTGAGAAACGAAAACCAAAACGCGAAGATAACAAAAACAAAGACAGAAAATCCCCGATAAAGGATTAGATCGCAATCCAAAGAGACAGAGACAAATAGAAAGAGAAAATTGATATAACTTCGAAGTCGAGTAGCCTACTCTGAGACGCCACTCGCGAATCTAGTCTTCGTACATCCCTAGCTAAGAAAATAATATAAATTAGACAGAAAAAAAATATTTAAGGAGGGAAAACCATTTAGAATTTCAAAATTGAGGCGTTTTTTTCGAAATTTTTTTCAAGGGGAAGAAGTAGACGAATTTTTTTTAATTTTTACAGTTTGTTATACATATTTTAACGAGTATTTTCCATTTTTAGCAATAAAAAAACATTGAAAATTGATGGAGATATAGCATGATGAACGCACACACTCGCGGAGGCATTTTTCTTTTATAGTGCCAAGTGTAGCGCTGTGAAAAATTACCCGAAACAAAAATGCAAAAGTATCCGGTTAGTATATGCCGGTAGTCACGTGGTAAATCTCATTTTCTGATAAATTAAGAATTGTAGAAATGGCAGACATAAAATTGAATTTTTTTTTTTTCGAAAGTATCGACTTTTTTGATTTTATGTCTGGCATTTCTACAATTCTCAACTTATTTTTAAAAAATATGGTTTACCAAGTGACTATAGGCATATATTGACCGATTTTTTTACATTTTTGTTTCATAATCATTTTTCACGGCGCAACACTTGGCATCGTAAAAAAAAAAATGCGTCCGCGACCATGTGAGTTCATCGTGCTATATCTCGATCAATTTTCGATATTTTTTTATTACTAAAAATGGAAAATTCTCGTTAAAATGTGTTCAATAAACTGTCAAAGTTTGGAAAACATTCATCTATTTCTTCCCCTTGAAAAAAATTCCGAAAAAAACTTCTCACTTTCGAGGTTCTGAATGGTTTACCTTCCTTAACCAAACCAGACTCAAGTATTTAAAGTTAATTGTAAATTAAATCGGTTGGTAAAATGAGGAAAATACTCAAGTTTGCAAAACGTTCGTTTTTATTTGAATTCAGCTCAAAGAAGAGGCGCTGAAAAAGGAGCTGCATACGACACGACTGGCTCTGATAAAGCAAGTTTGCAATCATAACGCAGACAATGATCGCATCGACGATATCGTGAGTATCGAAACAACAACAAAATTCAAACTATATCGCACATTCTTGTCCATGATTTTCTGAGAGCAAAGAAAAATTAAAGTAGCAAGGAGTCACTTAATAAATTCGTAGTTATTGTCAAAATCATTCAAATTAGAAAATTCGAAACATCACGATTGACTCGATTGATTCTCTAGAAAATTTTCAGGTAGCCGTGTTTTTCCTTGCCGTTTACGGCCACCATCAGCAAAACGTTACTTTGAATGTGGAAAGTTATTGACTCCATAACAAACAACAATAAAATTGCATGCACACTTTTATGTCTTTTACAGATAATACTTAATTTTCCCTCCAAATGTTTTGATGGTTAATCAACACTTGTGATATTTTTTATAAGGGACATCTATGGAAATAAAAATATACTTTAACGAGGTTCTATCGCCATAATTATAAAAGTAAACGCAAAGTAACGGCAAAATGATCAAATACAATTTTTCCAAGATATTTGTTTGAAATTTTGGCTGAATCTTCTCAAGCGTCGTATTATAATGTGTAAAAAATTTGAGAAAGTTTCACCGTCTGGTAATCGAGATATTCAGTGTTTAAAATGGCAACTTTAACACGAGGTCTTATGGGAAGTGACGAAAAAAGACAATATTTTCCAACTAAAAACTCGATTTCTAAACGGTCAAACTTCCTCAAATTTAACCCATACTTGAGTATGATTGTTAAGAAGATTCATACAAATTTTCAACAATTAAACTTGGAATTTATCGGACGCATGAGAAACGATCGAACCTCCTTAAACATGTCAATATGCATTCATAAGTGCTTGCATATACATATTTACACATATGATCCTTATTCTATGGATGGTTGATCGACATAACGGAAAAACCATAAATTTCATTTTCAGGGTTCTCTGCCGGACTCCGTAGGTAGCGCCGGTGATCATGGCGAGTCCGTTCCTTCGGACATGTCGTGGGAGGCCGTCGAGGAATTGGGTCCAGCTCCAACTCTGTGGGTACCGGATCATGCTGTCAATCGATGTATGGGTTGTAACACAGAATTCTGGCTTGGAAGGCGCAAGCATCACTGCAGGTAGAAAAAACCACTGCGATAACGTTTTCATTGCTTTAAGGAGTTTCGGTACAAGTCATACAGTGTAATGGTTCAGCTTATCTTTAGGGAGAATCAGCGGGGGAAAGTTTATTGTTCTCAAGCAAAGCGCTAACTTCACACGACAAAATTTCGCATAAAAATTACATGATTATTGAAATTTGATCGTTTTCATTGACAAAAAAGTGAATGATTAATAAACTGTGTAGACGAATTGTTTCATTTTCTGGTGGCAAAATTGTCATGATATTTTGAGTGATTTAACAATTTTTTATAACCTTTTTTACATTTTTTCGTATTGTTCCATGTACTTAACTGAAGTTTAAGGATAACGTGGGCACGTCTCTGTGTTAAAAAGTGTTTTTTCATTTGAGGATTTTGTGGAAACGGTGTAGACAATCCTTTTGAAAGTTAGAGGATATATTGAGAATCAGCCGAAAAACGTACTGTAGAAATTGGAATAAAATGGTTACATTTCGTTACTTGTACCGAAACTCCTTAACCAATAAATTTATTACTTGTCTCCAATGCAGTTAAGGGAAAACACAAGCCTCAACAAAAATAGTGACAAACAGATGGAATTTTCAGAATATATTTTTCAAATTATATCGCATGGCTTCTCGAGTAATAAAACCGTTTAATTCAGCCATTTTTTAATAATTTGCGGTTGTTAGCGGTAAAAAAAAAAACGAAAAAATGAGTTTTTCACTGATGTACAAAGTATTCATTCATTTGATAAATTAATTCGAATGCATTTCAAGGTGTTGCGGAAAGATATTCTGCGCCGATTGTTCGGAGCATTCGACGCCTCTGCCGAGCGAGCAGTTGTACAACCCGGTGCGAGTGTGCAGCGATTGTTTTTCTCGTCTCCATCATCACACTAGTCCGTGTCAATGCAGTCTGCGTAATCAGGCAGCCAAATATGGGGAGAATGATTTGGAGATCGGTGGCGTTCTCGACAGCGCTCCGTTGATATGTTCGAGGCCAAAGATATCGTTGGCCAGTAAAGAGAGTGGTTGCGGGGAGGCGTCGATGCAGGCGACACAGCAAAAAAGACCTCAGCCATCGCCAGAAGCGAGTGTTGTCAATTGAACCCTACGAAACACCAAAAAGCAGAAAGAAAAACAAAAAAAAAAAAAACAAAAAAACATCGCATTCGGGCGAAATTGATCGTTTGACGACAAAGTAAAAACATCATCACCTTTGAAACCGGCGTTCGTGAGAGCAGGTACACGTCGGTTGCGGATTTATACATAATTTGTAAGTGAGGAAAATATACAGTATACATATTGATAAACAAAACCAACAACAACAACAACAACAACAACAAAAAGGAAATACACGAAAAAAAAATAACTCGTACATTCAACCACACTCAGAGAGACAGAAAAACACGATTATCTCTACGCTAGACCCTTTTAGTCTATGTATATATATGTATATATAAATACATGTATATGCATATATATATTTATATGTATATATATCTATTTATATATTGTATATGTATCGTAATCGCGTTTACCGCGTTAGATTCTTCAACATAAGCGATCTAATATTTATTCATAGTTTAACGATTTGTACGACGATGTGTATAGAGAGGTCGCGGTCGATAACAAGAGGAGGAACGACATTATCAGTATACGAGGTTGTACATAAGACACCTTGAGCGAAAATCCTCAAAAACCCCTGTTGCGATTTATACATAATCCAATATGGAACGGAAGCAAAACATAAAAAATTAAAAAATTAACAACAATAACAAGAAAAACAAAGATCGCACTTAGAATTAGAGAATTTTATCTCGTTGAAGGGTACGACGATCGTAAGAACATGGCAAAAGGGCACGAACGTTGAGAGGGGATTTACGTGGCACATCGGTTGAGCACGGTTTTTTTTTTTTTTTGCTTTAGATTGGCTGTGACGAAGGACGACTTGTATGAGTACGAGAAAAATTACAAAACAATTTGGAAGGGCATGGATTTATTATTAATTTTATTATTATTATTATTATTATTATTACTTTTATTATTATTATTATTATTGAATGTTGTAAATTTGGAGCTCAAGTGCCGGGCTCGATTTAAATTTTGCGACAGAAGAGAAAAAAAAGGAATTAGAAAAGAAAAAAAGCGAAGGCATTTGGGTAAAGTTAAAAAATGATATTACGTTGTCTCAACGACTCACGGTTTTTGCTAAGTCTCCTCCCATACTTTTTGAGTTTATCTCGATATTTCGGATTGGAAGTTGTTGAGAAATTTATTGAATCGAGGTCTCGATGATCGATGCATGATGAAAATTGAAAAAACGGTTTGAGAAACGACTGCGATCCACGCAAGCGTCATTAAATTGTCACTTTGCTGGAAATTGGGGAAACGATGTGCGTGCGTGTGGGTTTGTATGTGTGTTCAGTGTCTGGGGCGGGGGTGGGGCGAAAAAAAATTGAGAAGAATTTGACGATTAACGAGAATCATAGGAGTGCGTGAGGGAAGCAAAATTTTAAGAGGGTTGCGAAATTAAAGAAAGATCAGCCACTCTATACCGCGAATTGTATATAATGTAATCAACGACAAAAGAAAAAAAAAGAAAAAAAACAAACAAACAAACAAATTGTCACTCGGAGCCGAGACCAAAAAAAGAAAAAATCAGTTAATCCCTGACTAACGAAGTGTAGTTGGAGGGATAAAAATGACGGATATTTTTGTGTTTTGCGCTGGAACGAACGATCGGAAAGGAGGGAAATAATCTTTTTTTTTTTTTTTTCAATGATTTTTTTTTCTTTCTTTTCTCTTACGATCGATTCAGGACGTGTAAACAGCGCACGTCACGCATCGATGGAATGAATAAAGTGAAATCGTTATTATTGTCCTAACATCGTTTATCTTATTTCAACTTTTCCCATTCGGTATACACAACTATTTTATTTTAAGGAGGCTCGATCAATTCCAAGTTTCATTTTTTTTAATTCGTATGAATCTTCTTAGCAGTCATACTCATCAACTGTGGGTCAAATTTGAAGAAGTTTGACCGTTTAGAAATCGAGTTTTTAGGTGTTAAATATCGTCTTTTTTCGTAACTTCCCATAAGACCTCGTGTTGAAGTTGAGATTTTAAACACTGAATGTCTCGATTACCAGGCGGTGAAACCTTTTCGAATTTTTTGGACATTATAATACGACGCTCAACAGGATTCAGGCAAAATTTCAAAATATTGTCTTGGAAAATTGTATTTGATCATTTTGCCGTTGCTTTGTGTAAACTATCATGTTCATGGCGATAGAACCTCGTTAATCCTTTACCGCATTCTCCGTCGTTTCATATTTTTTTCTCGTTTTTCGAAAGAACATACATTTTTATCTTATTTTTATTGCATCTTATGCGAAGAAGATATTAGAAGAAATTCATTATGCGGTTTCCAACGAAATTGTAAATTGAGAGCGCCCCAACTTTAGCTTTCATGTGACATAAATTTTGCTCAAAAATGGAAAACTTATCGTAGGGGAATGCGGTAAGGGTTGATCGAAATAATTATCAATCATTTCGGTAAATATTTACAAGCTGAGTTTTTTTATTTTTCTTACATTTTTTATGAGTAATTATTAACCTTATTAACCCATAAAAAATTCTTAATTAAACTAAATTCAATAAATTTTTTTTTTTTTTTAATTAAATTAAATTAAATTAAAACATTAATTGAATTTAATAAAATCAAAATTGAAAAACATTTATTAAAATAAATTCAATATAATTGAATTAGATTTAAAAAAATTATTATATAAATCAAATTAAAAATTAATATTAAAATATATGACCCGTAATAAAAATTTGAAGTCTTTTCAAGGTGGAGCCGCACTTGTAAATATTTACCATAATTTTTATACAAGTAGAGATCTTTTGAGTCTATATTAAAATCGAATTGGTGATTTGTTCACCATTCTCGCTGAATCTCTACTGAAACAACTTGAAAGCCGTTGAATTGGTTAGTGCCGAGGCGTTTCTCAGGAATTGCTGAGTCGCGTTTTTCAACATGTTGCTCGCGTCCACAGTGTCATCTGCTTTTTGAAATTGTATCAGTATCACGAGATACGTTGTCACTGCACCTGCCATCTGCAATGAAAAATTCAATTAATTTTAATTTCGAAATTAATTTTTTTTTTTTTTACATTGGAAATTTTTCACGACGTTTCCATTTTCGTGGCTTTTTTTCGGTAAATAATCACGATACAGTTTTGCTGATAAACTGTTTTATTTTTTATGGTAAAAAGCACAAGGCAGTACGTCGAGGAAAAATATAGTGCAGAATCGAACGCAGTGAGTTAATTTTTATTTAAATTGTTTAGTTTTTATTGTTGTTGATATTTGATGGAAAATTACTTACCGAAGTAACCAATGCTCTGTCGATCGAAAACATACCGCATGCAGAAAAATCGAGAGGTCGATGCAACAATTGAAGCGAGAATATTTCCAATTGCTTTCGCACTCCAGGTTCCGAATTGGTTGATAGCAATTGACTGATCCTTATGGCTGTTCGTTTTGCCTGTACAATTCATCGTTTTCATTGACAAAAAAATGAATAATTAATACACGATGTAGACGAATTATTTCATTTTCTGGTGGCATAATTGATATGATATTTTCAATGGTTTGACAGTTTTTTATAAACTTCTTAATATTTTTTCGTATTGTTTAATGCATAAAACTGACGTTGAGGGATAGCGTAGGCATGTCTCTGTGTTAAAAAGTGATTTTTCGATTGAGAATTTTGTGGAAACGGTTTAGACAATCGTTTTGGAACTTGGAGGACATATTTAAGATACGTCAAAGAACGTACCATAGAAATTGGGATTTAAGATTTTTTCTTCGTGGGTAAAATTAATTGGAATTCAATAAAATTCCGACATCATTTTTATCATATTTCGAAGAACTGTAATGAATTTTGTAAAATAATTTCAACCAAAAATAAAAGAGTTACGCCCTGAAGTCCGCTGACGATCGTATCCCAGAGTTTTTCGATTCCGGGACTCGTAGCCTTTACAATTTTCATCTGACATTAAAAAAGTTTTGATTTTACATTGATAACTTATTTTCTGAGAATATTAACCAACTTTTGAGATGATATAATAATTTTGAAGGTGCCTTTATTTGCTTAATTGATGAAAAAATGTTGCAATAATTGAAGAAAACTTTTCCAAAGTCTGCTCCACTTTCAATTTTCATTATTTATTCCACCCGCATTGAGGTTCATATTCTTACAAAATAAGTTGTCGATGTAAAATGAAAACTTTTTAAATATCAGATAAAAATTGCAATGGCTACACGTCCTGGAATCGAAAAACTCTGGAAAACGACCGTCAGCGGACTTCAGCGCGTAACTCTGTTATTTTTCGTTGAAAATATTTCAAAAAATTCATTACAGTTCATCGAAATATGATTGAAATGATGTCAGAACTTTATTGAATTCAAATTAATTTTACTCACGAAAAAAAAATCTTAAAGTATCACCGAAAATAAGCTTCCTGATGTGGTTTCGCCCCCAAATTGAAATGATTAAATTTTATTTGTACCTCAGCAGAAGTTGTATAACACGGTTGAACGACAATCATCATCCTGATAATGTGAACACTGCACCATAAGCATTGGACTGTGATAAATAACCATTCCCGATCGCCGGTCGCCTCGACCAAAAGGACGTACGGAGTGATGATCAAATGAAGAAGGCACGTGATCGTGACGACGAGGATTGGCACACCAAAAGCTCGATTTATGAGGAGGGCAACGTCGCAAAGAGACGAGTGTACCGTGATCAATTGCGATAACACATCGGACATATTTCGATTGTCTAAAAAAAAAAGGACGAAGATGAGGTGATAAAATCTGCAAAAAGTGGAATTTATGGAGAGAGAGGAGTAGAAATAGAATTTCTGATTGTTTAATTTCTTAACAGTTCGTCTGAAAACCTGAGTATTTCGTGTCCGAGCAAAAATGGTTTGGATTTGTACCTGAAAAATGGCGGAAGGAATGAATCGTCCATAATTTATTGTCGATTTTCCTGTTAAAACTTAAGCATTTAGCTTTAAAACAACGAAACGAATTTTTTTTTCGTAAAGCTACACTATCCACCTTTAATTTGCAATTTGAAAACTTGGGCTATCTTCATTTTTCTTTGAGTTACGATTTTTTTTGTAAGTCAACATTTTTTTTCCAAATTTATTTATTTATTTAACGAAAAAATTTTCAAAAAATAATATTTTTGAGAATTTTACAATTGATCCTTCAAGTTGAAAGTTTGAAGCAATAGAATGAATTGAAAAAAAAAAAATTTGACAGCATTAAGGGGACGAAATTTGGCCGGACATGAAAGTCCCACGTTTTCGGACGAGAGCTGTGGAAAAAACCATTTCAGACGAAGTATCAATCGAGCAATTTCATTCGTCGGGTAATTGTAGTCTCGTATTATTTTATTTTTATTTTTTTATTACCTCCTTCGCCGACCAACCAATCGGAAATTTTAGGTGTTCTGTATACTCGAACGTTCGTTCTGTATTCGACTTCCGGTCTTATGTAAGCGGTAATATTCGCCTGTTCCCTTGATTCGGCGACTGTCAAAAATTCGTTTAAATCTTATAGTAATAATACATTTTTTTTCGGTATTCAAAATTATTCAGTTTGCAACATATAAAAACGAGATCTAATCATATTTTTTTATGGAAATTACGGTAAAATAGTATCGATTTAAAAAAAAATCAGACAAAATATAATAATGGAGATTTAAATAAACTTTTTTTTTCAATGTATCGTGACAAATGAAAAACGTATTGATAACCAATTTAAATCTATTGATGAAAAGACATAAATTATTTGAATCAGTTACTGTCACATTATTACAGTTTATCTGAATATTTATTCAATCGATAATACAAAAACAAAATGAAACAGCCGAAAATAAGATGTGTCAAAATAATCGAATACGAAAGTAACACACGTCGAAATAACATTGAAAATATGGAAATTGATTATATTTAAGGAGTTTCGGTACAAGTCATCGATGTAATGGTTCAGCTTATCTTCAGGAAGAACCGTCGGGAAAATTATATTGTTCTCAACCGAAGCGCTATCTTCACACAACAATTTCGTATGAAAATTACATGATTACTGAAAAAATGATCGTTTCCATTGACAAAAAAATGAATAATTAATAAACTATGTAGACGAATTATTTCATTTTCTGGTGGCATAATCGTAATGATATTTTGAGTGGTTCGACAGTTTTTTATAAACTTTTTTACATTTTTTCGTATTGTTTAATGCACATAACTGGAGTTTGGGGCTAGCGTAGGCATGTCTCTGTGTTAAAAAGTGACTTTTCATTTGAGAATTTTGTGGAAACGGTGTAGACAATCGTTTTGAAATTGTCTTGGAAATTGTCTTGGAAATTGTCTGAACTTGGAGAAGATATTCAGGATTAGTCGAAGAAGGTACTGTAGAAATTTGAATAAAATGGTTACATTTCGTCACTTGTACCGAAACTCCTTAACCAATAAATTTATTTATTTGTCCCCAATGCAAGAAAAAACATGAGCCTCAACAAAAATAGTGACAAATGGATGCGGAACTTTCAGAATATATTTTTCAATCTATATTGGATGGCTTCTCGAATATTAAAACCGTTTGATTCAGCCATTTATGTGGATGAGTTAGAACGTCGGTGGGTTCATTAATTTTTAATAATTTTCATTGTTATTAACTCGTGTGTTATTTTGATGAAATGTCAGCCATAATTCACCTTGGGAATATTCTTTTTTCGCGTAATCATAAGTCCTCGTGTCCTTGATCAGAGCCTCAAGATTTTTGTTCAATCGAGTAAAACGTTCTCCAAGATTATACGTTGATACTGTATATTGAATCTCAATAACCAGAGCCATAATATACATAACGTAGATTGGCGTATAATTAATCGGTCCTTTGTTAGCCATTTTTTTGCTCGATTTTATTTGATCGCTCCATGCATAAAAGTCGAGAATCGAAAGTCCAACGAGAAAAATGATGATTGTGGAGCTTATGATGATCGAAAAATTTCGAGTCTTTTTTGGAGTTATGAAACCGAGCCTCTCATCCGCCTATTTTTTCATATTTATGACAATTAGTTCCGAATTTATGTGATTCACAGTTTTTTTTAATAAATTATATCAAATAATTGACGGTCACGGAACAAGAACAACAACTCATTTAGCAAAAAGAACGAGATGAGAGACTCTCCTTTTAACGAAAAACAACAACTCATTTAGCAAAAGAACGAGATGAACGAGACTCTCCTTTTAACGAAAAATTTCGAGTCTTTTTTGAATTGATGAAACCGAGTCTCTTATCCGCCTATTTTTTCATATTTATGACAATTAATTTTGAACTTATGTAATTCACAGTTTTTTTTATTTAATTATATCAAATAAGTGACGGTCACGGAACAAGAATTGATCAACTGAATGGTAAAATCATATTTTACTAGGATTTTCGGCATGATTTTCTTGTCCTATATTTTCTTGTATTTATCTTTATATATTAAAATATTATATTTATATATTTGTATAAAATAAAAATATATAAATATAAATATTTAAATATATTAACACAAGGAAATATATAAAAAGAAGATCAAGTCGAAAATCCTAGTAAAATATGATTTTTCGCCTTTTCTCTTTTTCAATAAATAAAAATAAAGAAATATATAAATATTTTTATTTTTTTATTAAAAAATTTACATATTTAAATAAAAATAAAAATATTTATCTGTTTATATGTTTAAACGTATTTAATATGTTTTTTTATTTTCATTTAGCAAAATGAACAAGGTGACGAATTTTTTTTCAACGATCATCCGGATTTTTGTATATTGCAGTGTTTGGCTTTTAGAGATTTTAATTACCTCGACCATGCGAGCTATCATTTCTTGGATATATTCCCATCTGAATGGCGCTCCAATAACACCAACGGAAGCCAAGAGAATTACGGCGAGTACATCACCGACCGTCACTATCATTGCATTTTGGGACTTGAGTCTTGTACTATGTGCCCATCCATCGCCCAAATCTCTGCACAGCCCCCAAATCTCCGCTCCTATAAAAAAACACAGCAGACCCACGCTGCCAAAACAAACCGATAAAATGTTAATCAATTTAGTCATTAATTCGTTAATCACTTATTCAATTAATTTATTTAGTCATTAATTTTTTAATGACTAATCCAATTAATTGATTTAGTCATTATTTTTTTAATGACTAAATTGAGTTAGATAAATTTTTTAATGACTAAATTGAATTAAATTAATTTTTTTAAGACTAAATTATTTTAGTTTTACTAAAATTTGGAGCACTTTAAAAAACTACTTTAGTGAAGAAAAATAATATGTTTACCTATAACACACATCAATAACTCGGATGTGACCCAGATATCTTCCAGTCGTATGTGCCACAAACCGTACAGGAAGGAGTCCAAAAACTTTACTCAAGTAATAAATCGGGAAGAGGGCATAATAGAGATCGGTTTTGACCGTTTTGTTCATCGTCTCGGCTTTGTTCATATTCACATTATATTCTTTGGCGCTCCAAAGACTTTCTAAAAATGTACTGTCTTTTAAATATTATACAAAAGCAACGAGTAACTACAATACTTCATTATTTAGTGATTAAAGAGGTTCGATCGTTTCTCATGCGTTTGCAATTCTTACGAATCTTCCCAAAAATCATACTCAACTGTGGGCAAAATTTGAGGAAGTCTGATGACCGTTTACAAATCGAGTTATTAGTTGGAAAATATCGTCTTTTTTCGTCACTTGCCATAAGACCTCGTGTTAAAGTTGCGATTTTAAACACTGAATATCTCGATTACCAGACGGCGAGACCTTCTCTAATTTTTTACACATTATAATACGACGCTAGAGAAGATTCACGCAAAAGTTCAAAAAATTATCTTGGAAAAATTGTATTTGATCATTTTACCGTTACTTTTTATTTACAATTATGATTATGGCGATAGAACCTCGTTAAAAAGTTTGGATGATGTTTTAACCATTCGGCTGCACACCCGTGTATTTTCAACTTGACCTTTTCAACACTTGTTTTCCCATCCCCGGTAAATCGTTGAATTTCAATCGAGATTAATCTTTAAACCTCTAAATTTCTTGGCAACTGATTAAATATCATTTAACAGGGAACTTTGAATAGTGTTTTGCACAGAATTCCCAAATATGCAAAATTTGATGAAACGTGCAGCCAAAGGTTTAATGAAAACATGTTTTTATAAATAAAAAAATCGCAGTTACAAAACACGATGGAACAATTATTCAATGAAAGTAAAAAGTGAATCAATTTATTTAAAGAAAGCAACACAAACATATTTTGTCAAAATCTATAAAAATCAGTACTTTTTTCAAGAATTAATTGTCACGAAAATTAATTCGACTCAATAATGTCTGTAACAATCCAAAATCAACCCTTAATGATCTTCGGCCGGAGGAAAATGTTTAGAAAAATAGAAGAAAATAAAAATAAAAATTGATCACTGAATTATTAATGGAAATACTGTTAACTGGAAAAAAAGAAAAACAAATCGATGGACTCACTCGCTCTTGGAATAACTTGTTTAATAGCGACCCATGTAACGTGCATTTTATTTTCGCAAAACGTTAGTCTCGAAAAAGAACCCGGGCAACTTTAAAATTTTGTCATTTTTCGTAAACCATAATAATTATAAAACTCTCGCTACGATTTTCACGAACGCAACACATTTTCTCGACGAGAAGCAATAATCGAATGAACCTGAATCCTCAGAACGTTCGTCCTTTTATGGGGATAAAAAAAAAAAAAGAATCAGAAAGAAAAAAAAACGAGGGTAGGAACTTGGCAAGCTGCAGTAGGCACATTTATATGTGTCAGATTCAAACGTGGATAATTATTGTTGACAATCCAACGCTCGAGAGATCGTTATCTACTGAAAACATCGTCCTACACAAAAGAGAGAAAAAGTGGGAGTTAAATATTATTTCTATGGCTGGGCATTCCCCCCCCCCCTCCCCCCCGATTAATCTCGAATAAATCAATACTCTAGTATAAAACAGATGCAAAAACAATGATAACCGTCGAAACGTTTGTTAACAACAAAATTGTGCTTGCGATAATAATTTTTTTCAAATTTTTGAATTTTTCATTATGATTGCTCGATTTATAAATTTTTGAATAACGATCAAAACAAAATTAGTTTGATTCAGATCAGAAGGGAAAAGCGGACTTTGCTTCCGACCGTACGGTTCTCCAAAATCTCATTTTCGAACTTTTCCAGTTTGTTTTGTACGAAAAAATTGAGAAACTTTAAAAATAATAAGTTTAATTGCACTTTTTTATTGAAAATTTAATTGATTAATTAATCAATTGGCTGATCCTCGGGAAAATTTCAACGCGTTTTTGATGGATCAATGAGAAAATATGAAACTTGAAAACACAAAAGAATTCAGACAATTTTAAATTTATTTAATCGTAAAAATGTTTTTGAAAAACGGTATTTCGAAACAACAAACTGGCCTCAGGAGTAAGGAAAAATGAAAAAGAGCAAGGAAGAATAAAAGAATAAAAACAATTCTGATTATCATCATCTGATGTAAGTATATTATTAAATTATACTTCCGAGTATCATAAAAATATTCAAGAGTGTTCCCTCGACACGAAGTGCACTTAGGCAATTTAACGAGGTTCGATCGCCATAATCATAATAGTATATTCAAAGAAACGGCAAAACGATCAAATACAATTTTTCCAAGATAATCTTTCGAAATTTTGCGCGAATCTTCTCGAGCGTCGTATTATAATGTGTACAAAATTTGAGAAGGTTTCACCGTCTGGTAAACGAGATATTCAGTGTTTAAAATCGCAACTTTAACACGAGGTCTCATAGGAAGTGACGAAAAAAGACGATATTTTACAACTTATAACTCGATTTCTAAACGGTCAAACTTCCTCAAATTTAACCCACACTTGAGTATGATTGTTAATAAGATTCATCCGAATTTTAAACAATAAAACTTGCAATTTATCGAACGCATGAGAAACGATCGAACCTCCTTAATCGAAGAATTCGATGTGCTATATGTAAAAGCATTCAGGAGAATTCCATCTTTTTCTATAATTGACAAAGGGATATAGAGAAACGACTATACGTTGAGAGTTTACAGAGCATTTTCCTGTTTGTTCAATATGAGGTCCTATATTCTCATCTGTATACTTATATAGATATATGGATTAGAAAAGTTTACTTAAAACATACATTTCGTTCGTTCACTGGTAAATTGTGTTGAAAGAGCAAACATCGCGACTACGCGAGTGTATGTGCATAAGCTTTCCTTCAAATTCACCTCGAAATAAGTAGTTGAAGAGAAGAAAAAATATTTCAATAGATCGAAAATATGAATAACGTTCTTGTTTCATACTTTGATGTTGTCCACGGATAAAAAATGTAAATAATACAGATTTCTGATCGTAATCGATATGTTGTTGTTGCTTTTTTTTCCTATTGTATATTCCCATGGTAAAAAAACATTACCGGGGCATGTTGTCTGCTCAGGTCGTGCAAGCAATTTTTATTCTTCTGTTCATTTGCGTCAAGTATATATGAATAACGGTCGAAGGCTACGTAAACAAAAGTCGGGGGGTGTGTCATCGAATGATATTACTCATACACAATGTGCCAACGATATATTGTAGATGAAAACATATTAACCCTAACCTCCTCCTTTTTTAAAAGAGAAAACTGCTTCTGTGCTTTTTTTAGTGTTATGAAAGCTTCGTCTTTAAATAATGTTTTTTGGATGCGTTTTGATCAAACATAATTTCACTTCGTCATCGAAAAACGAAGATGACTTGTTACCGTGTACGGGGAATGTTTTATACACGAGAAGATTGGAGGTCATTTTCGACCCCGTTTTCGTTTAGAAAAATCTATGACGATGATTTGGGGCTAGACACAAAAACATTTTTAATCTAGGAAGTCGTTTTCCTGAAACTACACAATTTTGTCGATGTTTTCTTACAAAAATATAAGACAAGCTGTGCCAGCGGGCTTCGCCCGCACGCAACACACCCCGTTGGCGCTAAGAAATACGCTAGTTTTTTTTTCTGTCGGAACTTTTCAGTTGAGTTTTATGTATATAGAGATGAGCATTGACAAAAAAATTGAAATCTACGAAACTCTAACAAATTCACGAAAATTACTGTAACTTTTTGTCCATTCGTTTTCTTTGAAATGGAATATATTTATCGTGAATTGCGGTAGAGGGCCAGCGCGAAAGATCTGCGCGTTCGAACACAATCTCCGCGACGCTGGAGCCGGACGGCTGGACATGATTCGTTATCATTGTCGAGGATAATAGGATGATTTGTTATCGTTTAAAAAATAGAAATAGCGAGCTCCATTAATGTTCGCGTCGGGTAATTGATCGTATTTTTATTCAGACGTTTCGCGAGTTTCCTATCGGTCATTATTCAAGGACATTCTGATGTAGAAGTTTCGTGAATACAAGAATCTCGCTACGTGTTTATCGGCCGAAAGTTTTCAGGCTGCCGGAGACAACCTCAATATGAGACGTTGCCGACATAACCTCGTCAAATAGTTTGTACGTTTTGTGTTTTTTTTTCTTTGTAAATATATAAATAAATATTATTGAGGATGGAACGTAGTGAGGAAGAATGGTCGGTCGAATGTTCTGACGATGAAAAATATGAAGTTGATCCTAAGGTTAGTAAATCCAGGTTTTTTAAATTCCATGGTTTTTCCTTGTAAATTATATCGTAAGAAGAAAAAAAAAACAGAATCGAATCTCGTTTACTTGAAGTTTGCTTGGAAAGTTGCAGAATTTCATAAAAGCGGGTTTTACCATGAGAATTAAATACAGCGGATGGTCAATTCGATGTCATTTTCGTATCTGATTGAAACATTTTTTTCGAATAGAACGTTTTCGTGTATTTTTCGAAAGTTGTTTATTTATTTTTGCTTCGATCTTGAAGGAAGGATGGTCGCTTAAACCCGACGATATATTGGCCTTGTTGGGAGGATTAGAGTGCAATAATCAGTGTTTGGAACTCGAATGGAAGTGTCCTGGAAGAAGAGGACCGTCTCCTTTGCCCACGAGCAATCAATTACAAGATCATGGCTTGCAGGACTACAAGTAATTGCTTTTCTAGAAATAGTTTAATTTTTTTTTTTCTGACAGTTCATTATACAGAGTTTAACGAGTATTTTCCATTATTAGTGATAAAAAAATATTGAAAATTGATGGAGATATAGCGTGATGAACTCACATGGTCGCGGATGCATTTTTTTTTACGGTGCCAAGTGTAGCGCCATGAAAAATGATCTGAAACAAAAATGCAAAAGAAAGCGGTCGGTATATGCCTGTAGTCACTCGGTAAACTTCATTTTTTGAAAATAAGTTAAGAATTGTAGAAATGGCAGACATAAAATCAAAAAAGTCGATATTTTCGAAAGAAAGAAAATTTCAATTTTATGTCTGCCATTTCTACAATTCTTAACTTATCGAAAAATGAGATTTACCAAGTGACTACCGGCAGCCTTATAAAGCAGTAAAAACTCAATGATTTTATTATTTCAACGCATTAATTTCTTATTTTCTGTATTTGTCCCAATTTTTCTTGGATATTTAGTTTTTATATGGCAAACCAAATGTTGTCAAAGTTCGGAGCTGCACAGTATCCAAATTTTAGGTTTTGCACATGGAAAAAAATGAACTCGGGATAGATGTTTTTGGGTTTCGAATTTATTAAATTTTTATTAATTCAACTTCAGTCAATTTCGAAGGTTGCAAATTAAAAAAAATGAAAATGAATTAAATTAAAAATTAAATTAACGCCAATTGGATCAATCAAATTTTCAATTAAATTCGAAAAATTTTCAATTTTTGTGTAAAATAATTTTGAAACTCCAGTAAACTTGGTCAAAATCCCAGAAACTGTAAAAAAATGTTAAATCGAGCTGTTGTAAAGGTTTTCATTTCGAATATGTTACAAAACAGGCCTGAGGAGAAATCAGACTTTGATTTTATGGATGAGATGTCATCGCCGCGATTACCAGTGCGCAGAACAGGCGAGAGTACGCCGAAAGGTAGCGCGAAGAAAAAAACTGCTAGTTTCAACGGAGTTTTGTCAACGATGCGCCGTCACAGAAGATTGGAGCAGCAGGAGATAAACTCGAGTCCAAAGAAGAATGAGCCGAGTTCGCCGAGCATGAAGCCGCAGCCAACTTAGACCGTGAGACAAATTGAAAAGAGAAGTTGGCGGCGTGTCGCAAGGAAACAAAAAGAAAGAATGGTCAATTGTTGTTCGAAACGTTGCGACAAGAAAAAATATGAGTTTAGAGTAAATTGAGCTGATGAATAATTGATTGGCCTTGACCAGACTAATGTGAGAGTAATATATCGAAGGAAAGACTGCATGAATTTCGTTTGATTAATATAAAGTTCGAAACAAGCCGAACGACATTTTTCGAAATGATGGTAGCATTCCTATTCTTTTTTTTTTTATTCTTTTTTTTCTTTTGATTTTTTTTTTATAACTATAAAAACATATATTAAAAACTTTTTGTACCGTGCTTCGGAATTTCAAATGTGAGCCGTGAAAAGGCTCATATTGTTGTCCCCATCCTCTGTGAGGATATAATCGATCGATGAAACGTCCAGAAAGTAAGATTTTCGATTCAATCAAGTGTTCTTTATTCCTCTTTGATTAATTTCGGATTTTTGACGGTTATTCTTAACTTTTTGCCACTCAAACGATCAATCTTCCCGAGCTGTAAGCTACCTGATGTACAAAGAAAACGTCAACGTCAAATATATATACATGAATATATATATATTTACATATACTTTTTTCGTGCATTCATTATTAACCCTAGGTCGATTTCTGCGGGTAACTTTGACCCGAAAGTCGGAATCTATGATTAGAGCGACAATCAAGATGCACTTCATTTTAAGCTTCAACGGATTAATTTGACTGAGTGTAGGAACGCCGTTGTACGAAAAAGTGCAGTATAGGAATCTCGGGTTAAGGTATCTCTATCGTTATATCGTTTTCGCAAGATTTTGTTGACAATTTGGATAAATCTTCTTTATTTTGTTTGGATTTTTTGTGGAGATTTTGTTGGAAATTTAGAGAAATCTTTTTTTTTCATTATTCGATGTTTACGGTAGTTCTATCGTTATATCGTTTTCGCAAGATTTTGTTAATAATTTGGATAAATCTTCTTTAATGTCAGATCCACGTGTGTAAATAATTTTAGAAAGTTTCACTAAGCGGAACGTTCAGATATTTATCGGTAAAAATCACAATTTTCGGTAGTCTCTCGTAAGAGCTCGTGTTAAAAGTTACATTTTCATCAATAAATATTTTGGCTCCTATATGGTGAAGCCTTCTAGAACTTTGCATAAATTTTCATGCAACATCAAAGAAGCTACATTGAATTTTTCAAAAAAATTTAAAGAGAAAATGTTTGCAATTTTTGTAATTCTACATCAAGTACAAATTACCTTGGATGAGCTTGAATTTGGAGTATGTTGTTCTTAAGTCAATTTACAACAACTTTTCTTTATTAACTTATGCCCGCAAACCACTTTGTATGTGAAAAAAACTGAAAAACAATTTTTCGATGTGAATTTCACGATAGAACTACCTTAATCAACTTGAAGTATTTTAATATATCGCAATTGACAATGCATACATTTTTGACGACCGCGAGAGACTCATCGTTGTCGGTTCTTCGAGTTTCATTTTTTTTTCTCGACGTCAATGCGTGGGTTTGAATTTTCCGAATTTTTATCAATAAAAATTGAAATCGAGTCATAATTATCGTGAGGGAAAGACCCAAATTTTGATACTTAAATATTTGAAAGTCTTTTGTTCCAAACTCGATTTGGTTAAATCTTCAATCCCAAGATAATCCTATTTAAAATTGGTTATAATTCGAACCTACGGTCGTCAGACTTTAAAGCCATGGAAATATCATTGAAAACCATTTATAATTCAATAATTTTATTTACAGGTGTTCTTTACACGTGCGCAACGGTTTTAATGAACATTAACATTTCGTAAAACGTAAAAATAATTATTTGGACATTAATCGCAGTGTCTATCTTGAAACGTTTGATTAATCGTCGTTTTTGCCCATTCAGGAAATTCACCAATATCGTAAACGTATACACCCCACGTTGGAAACATAATAAAAATCACTAACATGCTATAAATCGCTGGAAAACAACCACCAACGACTAAACTCTTCATTGACAAATTACCGGTCACAGCAACGATTGCGTTCGGCGGTGTCCCAATCGGAAATCTGAATGCGAATGAACAACACAGCGTTGCTGGTAGCATTAGATACAGAGGATGTTGTTCGATGGCTACGCACTGTTTCAAAAAACATTTTCATGGATTAAGATAAAACGAAAAAATCATGAAAAATGAGTAGATCTTTGGAAATTATGAGGTTTTTTCAAACGTGAAACGTCGCTCGTAGTACGAGAGCCCACGACCGAAACCATGGCCCATCGTTTTACGGTCAAAACTGTATAAAATCGTTAGAACAGATGATTCTGAACCCGGCTAGGCGGGCAATACCGGCCAGAAACGTCAGAATGTTATGGGGGGCATTTCCGTCAGATCAAAAAAAATAAGCAGACGGTTTTATTACAATATGTCTAATATTAAAAATTCACACAGGTTTCGTCATTTTATTAGAAAATAGTTCGTTTTCAGACACGTTGCGCGTTACATATGGTCCGAGTGCATTTTCAAAAATGTCCAAAAATTGAACCGACCTGTCTCATAGCAGCCTGGTTTGATTTTTTTTTTCAAATTTTTCGTACGGTTACCAGGGTTACCAAATTCTTTACCTCATTTCTTAACTTTCTCAAATGGTCTCTTGGGTACGTGTGACCCCACTGGTGTCTGAAAATTGTATTATCGGTATTTAAAATCTATCGTTCAACCACATTCTGAAAAATCAGACAGATTGTTGGGAAACGACTCGGTAAAATTTTTTGACATATTTGAAAATGCGCTTAGGTCAAACTTGACGCAGAGAATTTCTGAAATTAGTATTTTTGGAATCAGAATAACCATATCCATCGATTTTATACGGTTTTGGTCTTAAAACGATGAGGCAAAAACTTTGGTCATGGGCTGTCGAACTGTCGTTCATCTGGAAGATCGCAGTGGGAATACGTTCGAAATATTCCAGAAAGTTA
This sequence comes from Campoletis sonorensis, assembly GCA_013761285.1. Lineage (NCBI taxonomy): Eukaryota > Metazoa > Arthropoda > Insecta > Hymenoptera > Ichneumonidae > Campoletis > Campoletis sonorensis. The sequence continues at coordinate 1,954,806 of JACEOJ010000084.1, forward strand.
CACTGTCTTCAATTTGGAGAACAAACAAATTCGTAAACTAATCTTTCCTCGTTATTTCAACACATTTTCCAGAGCACGTTGGATTGAAATTTGAATCGAAATTTATATTCACCATTTGAGCGATAACTGGCAACATTATATTGGCCACGCCCACGTTAGTCGTTACTTCTGTAATTGTTCCGATAAACAGACAGACAATAATGAGTATGACAATCGGTGGAAATGGTTTTAACGGTGTAAACGTGTTCCCTATTCGCTGAGAAAGGCAGGAATAATTGCTTCCTTTGGCTATCGCAAATCCACCGCCAAGAAGAAACATTAAACTCCAGGGCATTTTCGTTACTACTATTTTCCACGTTACCAGTCCTTCTCCAGCGTGAGTTGGTCTCTTGTTTGCTAGATTTTCGAATTTCAGGATACATAAAAAAGTAGAGTAGTTCAACATTTTTTTTTATTTTTATTTTTTGCTTACTTTTTCGTTGAAAGACGTTCTTGCAAACAATTTCTTTGGGAATGATAAACATAACAATAACGATCAATATTACGGGCGTCGAGTCTCTAATTTCTCTGGAAATTCATTCAAAAATCAAAATCAAGTCGAATGTTCATTAAGGCAGTTCTATCGTGACGTTCATATCGAAAAATTGTTTTTCAGTTTTTCTCACATACAGAACGGTTTGCGGGCTCGAGTTAATAAAGAAAAGTTGTTGTAAATTGACTAAAGAACAACATACTTCAATTTCAAGGTCATCCAAGGTAATATGTACTTGCTGTATAATTACAAAAATTGCGAACATCTTTTTCTTTAGATCTTTTTAAAAAACTAAATGTAGCTTCTTTCGTGTTGCATAAAATCGTATGCAAAGGTTTAGAAAGCCTCACCATGTAGCAGCCTAAATATTTATTGATGAAAATGTAACTTTAAACACGAGCTCTTATGAGAGACTACCGAAAATTGTGATTTTTACCAATAAATATCTGAACGTTCCGTTTGGTGAAACCTTCTAAAATTAATTACACACGTGCACATGACATCAAAGAAGATTTATCCAAATATTCAATAAAATCTTAAGAAAACGACAAAACGATAGAACTGCCTTAACCAACTAATTATTAAATCCAAACATCATACACTGTGGTCATTATTTCAGCCCATCCTGTTATGAAACCTGGTGCTTTAAAGAACCAGAGGAGAATACAAGTGACGAATAAAATTGAAATCCAGATTTCTTGAAAGCTCATTGGTCCTAAATTTCTATATTTTTCCAGTACTATCTGAAAATAGTAAAAATCGAAAATCGATCCAAGTTTTATGAATTTTGAGCATGTGTTTTTCTATTTATTTATTTATCTTCATACTTGGTTCGCGATAATTTCACCCTCCCGACCGATCTTTGCTGCTTTTGCATCTTTGCTTCGAGGTCTAAAGAGTCCCATGTAAAATGACAACAGATGGAGCCACGTGAGAAATACGTTAACTAACATTTGTGGCGTGGCCCATATCATCCATTGGGAAAAGCTTATTGGCTTGGCACGTGGAAAGGTCGCTTCATAGATTCCTTTGAAGGTCAAATTTGTACCCGTACCGACCAACGTTCCGGCGCCTCCGAAGGTCGAACAGTACGCCGTGCCCAGAAGATATGCCTTTGTTATTTTTGTTGGTTTCATCAATCTGTCGTTGACGCAAATAATTATGAGAATTTATAAAAATCCAAGTAAAAACTACACAATAGAAAATTTCAGAATTACGTCCATCCAAATATTTCATTTTTTACAAATAATTTTAAATGTTCTCTTGGCGTTTTTTCAAGGACTTTTAATTCGAAATTGGAAGTTATGAAACTTGTTGATGTTAATTTTTCAATAATAAGCTTCTTAATCTTCGTGAAATTTCTACACAGCCTTTTCATTGAAAACTATACCAAATTTTCAGAATTCGATCATAATTTTCGATTTCAAACTTCAGAAGTTTACGATCTAAATGACAACTTGTGGGAGATCAATTGGGCATGGATTTGAGCCTAAAAGTTCATTGGACTTGAATTTGAGAACTTTGCATTTGAATTAAGGTGGGTGACTTCATACATCAATGACAAAAAGTTAATAAAGTTTGGTGATAACGTTTTTCGGCATTAATTATGCAGAAACACATTTTTTCCAATGTTTTTTCTATACAGATATCGAGTACTTATTGCACGCAATATAAATAAATCAACTGCAAAATTATGTTTGGCCGCTTTTCACGCGAAAACCACTAAACCAATTTTGACAAATCTTTGACAGGAATGAAGCCCAGGAATCAGAATAGGTTGTAGGCCGTACTACATCCGGATAAATTATTTATTCAGGGAAGGCCAAGTGAAAAATTCAATTTTTCATCTTTTTTTTTTACTTCAAAATTTCTCATGTTATTAAAAAAAGACTATAAATGAAAAACACTGATTACAAATTCGAAGATAATTCCACAATGAAGAGAATGAACGGTGGCTGGGGTCCCAGCTTCGAATGAAAAAAAAGTTACAGTAATTTTCGTGAATTTGTTCAAATTTTGTAGATTTCAATTTTTTTGTCATTGCTCATCTCTATCTACATAAAACTCAACTGCAAAATTCCGAGGAAAAAAAAGCTAGCGTACTTCTTAGCGCCAACTACAAGGTGTGTTGATAGCGAAGCCCGCAGGCGCAGCTAGTAAATAATAAATTTAAATAAATTTTGATAAATTTTAATCGAAATAGGAGCTAGAAGGAATTTTTCGAGTCTGCTGAGTACTGACATCTTGACTAATCAAATTATCGGCCGTATAAATATCTCTTTCGTTCTTGGTAAATACACTAAAAGCCCAAAATAAGGATAAAACTATCAAAAGTAACAGTAAAAAATATGAAATTGGACCAACAGCTTTGTAGGATCTTCTGGATCTGGATTGTCACCCTGGATGAACATCCGACATAGTCCTTGCTGAAAGTGTTGTTGAATTTGAGTTCTTTACATATTTCTCCATTAAATCGTAAATTCATCGTAAATAATAAAGATGAAAAAATCGATAACCTTTTCCAATTCATCAAGAATTGCCATAATGATAGGAATCATCATGGCAGTAGCTGCTGTGTTTGAAATCCACATCGACAAAAAAGTAGTTACGATGCAAAGACCAGCGAGAAGCCTATGATGACTGCATCCAACTATTGTCATTGTTCTAAGAGCAATTCTCATGTGCAAATTGCTGTGTTCGATTGCAATTGCGAGAATGAAACCTCCAAAAAAAACCATTATTGTGTCGTTCATGTAACAAATGCAAACTTGCTCGGTGCTCAGTATACCAAAACAGGGAAACATCACCAGAGGAATAAGGGAAGTTATTGGTAAGGGGATGCACTCGGTGATCCAATATATGGCCATTACGAGGATGACGTAGGCACATCTGACTTCCTTTGAATGAATAAAATTCATTTTTTATTCAAGTCACATTTGACCCATCATTTCAAATATAATAGTTACGTTATTTTTATCAAGATGAATACATTAAGAGATACGATCGTGACATTCATATCGAAAAATGGTTTTTCAATTTTTCTCACAAACAAAATGGTTTGCGGGCATAAGTTGATAAAGAAACGTTGTTGTAAATTGACTAAAGAACGACATACTCCAAATTCAAGCTCATCCAAGGTAATTTGTACTTGATGTATAATTACAAAAATTGCCAACATTTTTTTCTTCAGATTTTTTTGAAAAACTAAATGTAGCTTCTTCGATGTTGTATTAAAATGTATGCAAAGTTTTAGAAGGCTTCACCATGTGGGAGCCAAAATATTTATTGATGAAAATGTAACTTTTAACACGAGCTCTTACGAGGGACTACCGAAAATTGTGATTTTTAGCAATAAATATCTGAACGTTCCGCTTGGTGAAACCTTCTAAAATTAATTACACACGTGGACATGACATTAAAGAAGATTTATCCAAATTTTTAACGAAATCTTAAGAAAACGATATTACGATAAAACTACCTTAAATTATTTATCATTTGTTAGGATAAGTTTGAAACCTTTTCGACGTACCGATCTATCGATTATGAACAGAACTGGAAGAAGTAAAATGGGCCATCCAATCATAACTATGGTTCCCCAGTACACTCTGATAAAGTATCGTAGCCTCTTGAAAAACGACAATATCTCGGTTTCTGGTGTCCTAGGTAGCAAACATTCATTTTTAGAGCTATAGAAATAAGTGTCCGACTAACTTTGGATGCCTGATGAGTCTCCTGTTCGTTGACGAAACACGATCTTTCTGTATATAAATGCTCTGTCTCTCTCTCTCTCTCTCTCTCTCTCTCTCTCGAACATTTGTCCTCCGGGAAGAGTATCAAGAGACTTTTCCCTCCCTCCCGGAAGTCCAATCGGGACTCAACTGTTGGTTCTCTTCGTCCGAGGCTCTTTCCTGCTCCTGGATACTTTCCGAGCTTGACGTATTTTCCAACATTTTCTTGACCTTTTTTTTTTTACTCTCTATTCTACTTCTTTAATCTTCCGTTTTCCTTGAATATGGCAGTGAACGAGCGCTTTATCGACTTTCTACTGTTTCATCATTTCTCAGGATCAATATTTTGACATTTTTTTTCTAGAAATACTTATTTTGAAGAGTTTTTCCAGCTGATCGTTGCTTTTCACAACGTACACATGATTTTTTTAGTCTTTTTTGTGTGTTTTATTTAATACGACCTCAATTTCATTATTATTATTTATTATTTATGTTTTATTCAAAGACGCACGATCTTGTGAACAACGAGCTGTGAACTGCTTGGAAGAAAAGAATTTTTTTCTTTACATACGGAGAGAATTTAATGTAAAAAATGATCGTTACTTAGATCTTGGGTAATCTTTACTGTGCCGATGGTAAATTTTCATGAAAGTGTGTGAAATTTTATTTTCTTGTCACGAAAAGTCACTTTTAAAGGGAAGATTGACCCAAAGTTCAAGATTTTCCTTGTTTTCATTGTTTTGTTTTCAGATCGTTGTTTTTTTCGTTCACTTTTGGTAACTTTGGCAAAAATACATGATCAAGAGAATAATTGAATAGTATTTTTTCTTTGACACCTCGTTCTATAACCTCCCAAAAATATACCTGTTACTTCGTAACTGACCGTACGCGGTCAACTTGTCGCTCAAAACGTTTATTTCTATATCGTCACGACACGGGGTGTCACATTAAAGACAATCCTCGTAAATATCTTTGAAATTTAATTTCTGAATAAGTGTCCTAGACAAGATTTGTCAGACTTTCAGGGGGAAATCTGATGGCTATTCCGAAATTGACCTGGCAATCGATTGACAGTTCACTTTTTCAAAAACTGTCGAATTTCGAAGACATTTTCGTGGATTATTATCTAAAGGCTCTGGAGAAATACCGAAGTTTATTTTTTTCTGTTCGTGAAACTTTATTCCCATGATTTTTAACATGCTGTACTTTTCCAAACAAAAAAACGCTTTCCTTGAGCCTCGCTTGATGTTTGATAGGGAAAATTCTATTCTCGATTCATAATTACAGTCTCAAGATTGACTAGGAATTTTTTCAGATTTTTTCATTTGTTATTGCGGGCGTGGAAGCGCCAACCATTCACGAATGACGAAAAAATGTTGACTACGAAACACTAAAAATTATATTAACATTCATTATTTCATAGGATTTTATGTGGCTTCAATACAAAACATAGTTTTCTTCCTTTTTCGTTTTATTGTGTATAATTTCACTTGGCACAAAAGTTCGTACTTTATGACTAGACCTAGAAAGATTAGAAGAAAGACACCTGCAGGTTTTGAAAGGTTCGGATTATTTAGGATTATACCCTCTCCCTGCTCATTTCCTCATTTCCAGAAGGTCGAATCTCAAAGTTCGCTCACATTTCCTCAGTTCGCGCTGACACTTTACAAAGTGCGTCACGGTTTGAGGTTATGTTCAATCGCGTAATTATATTTTTATCGAACAACGAATGACATTAACCACGTGAATTTCACTAAAAAATCGATCGATAGCATCACGATGGCAGAATATAACGAGACTACTAAAAAAATCAGATATATTTACAACTTGCCGTTTTTCGCACGTTCAGAACTCTGCAAAATATTGAATCAAAATGACAAGTGGGAGGAACTTGCAGGTACAGTTTTCAACGTGCGTCACGTGCGTCACGTGATTTCGACATATGACAGACACACATGCTTCTTTAGAATACAAATAAGTGACAGTTGCGTTTCGTAAACAAATGCAAATCGCACGTTCAACAATATAAAATATGAACAACAAAATCAACAACAATAGTCAATCCAACTAATTTGCCGTATATTACGAATTAATTAAACTTTTCCTCATTCACCTAACCTCAAAAAAATAATACACAACTAAAAAAGTTTATAACATTAAAAAGTGAAAAAAAAAAACGAGCAAGGTCAATAATACAATTTTTCGATCCTATAGATCAAGATATTTTAATAAATAAATGAATTTTTGACACAAAAAAAATTGAAACAAATGAATACAAACGAACTCGTTAATAATACGAAAATTGTAAAATATTCACGATTTTTACGATTTGAAGTTCACATTCAAGTAGAAATCAAATTGATCCATTCCAGATATTCTTGAAATTAATAAAACAATACAATATTACAGGAAATTTTATGAAATACGATGTGTGGACGATTCAAAGTCTAAGAAGAGAGAAAAATCCAACGGACGAATTGCTGACGTTATGGAGTCACTACAACCACACGATACTAGAATTATTTGTTTTGCTGTCAGAAATGGAGCATTATCAATCGATGGTGCCGCTGAAGCCTTTTGTAGAAGAAAGATTTCACGCTCTCATTGATAACGGCGAAGGAAATCTGCGGCGGGTTCTTGGTCAAAGCGTCAAAAACAAAAATTCCAAAGACTTGAAGATCGGAGCACAGAATTTCAATCAAATTGCACCACGACCTCCGACCGTTCCCAAACTTGTCATAGCGGAAAGCACTCGCGAGGAGTCTCACAAAATATTGAATCAGCCGATGCAACCCGCACAAGGAAGCGAAGTCGCTCCCAGCAATTCTAATAATTTATTGGTCGCTTCCGCAGTGCCGGGCTCTCGCTTGTCGCCGATGCTCCAAAATGTTGCTTCAACCTCCAAAAACTTAAGTACCGTTCCATTTACACACGTCGAATCTACGCTGCCACAAATTGCTTACGCAGAATTAGCCGCCGCAACCGAACAATGGAACAGACGTAATATTCTGGGAAAAGGAGGTTTCGGCACAGTTTACAGAGGTGAGTTTTATTTTTATTCTCATTAATTAGACTGCAAATTATTGAGATTTATCGGAACTTAGATTTTTCACAAGTAACTAACATTTTTTGCATATTTTTACTTAAAAATTGGTCCATTTTTTACTAAAATTTGTCTTATGAACCCAAACACTATTCAAAAAAATGCAAATTTCGATAAAAAAAGCAAAAGAAATTCCATTTCTTCGTTCTAATGAACTATTATTAATTAAACTGCAAATTATTGAGATTTAACGAAACTCAGATTGCTTAAACTCATTTTAACTTAAAAATCGTTCAAATTTTTAGTTTAGTATGAAATGTGCAGTAAAAAAACTGCAAATTTCAATAAATGAGGCAAAAAAAATATCGTTTTTCGTTGCAAATGATTGCAATAAAAAAAACTGAAAAATATATTTTTTTGCTCATAAATGAAATTCAGAAAATTCAGCATTATTGGATAAAATATTTTTCATCGGCTTTAGGTAAAAAAACTTGTTCGAAATCGGGTAAAATTTGAAAAATAAAATAATTTCGTTATTTCTAACGACGACGACATTAATTTTTGCAGGAGTTTGGAAAAACACTGATGTCGCGATTAAAGAAATAGAACGACGTGGACCGGAAACTGACAGCAGTTACATAATACAGTTGCAACAATCTCTGCGAGAAATAAAAATATTGAACTCACGTCCTCACGAAAATATTCTGCCACTTTATGCCTACAGCCTCGCAGGCGAATCGCCCTGTTTGGTTTATCAATTTATGCAAAATGGTTCGCTCGAAGACAGATTGCATTTAAAGCACAAATCTTTACCTCTCAGTTGGATACAAAGACACGAAATAGCGAAAGGAACCGCTCGGGGCTTGCAATATTTACACACGATCGGTGAAAAGCCCCTTATTCATGGCGACATCAAAAGCGCAAATATTCTTTTGAACAAAAATTTCGAACCTAAAATCGGAGATTTTGGATTGGCGCGAGAAGGTCCCGAGAAGGAATCAATGAAGGTATTTTTTTCTCTCAATCACTTACTCATAAACCTTTTCCTTTAAATATGTTATTCCTTCAAAGAATTGTGATAATTGGCAATTAATTAAAAGAATTCAATTACTTGGAGATTTTATGAACATCGATTTGCTCATTTTTCTGAATAATTCCATTTTTTTAATAAATTTTCTTTCTTTCTCGAAATTGAATAGAAACTAAAATTGAAATCGTTGAACAACTAGTCCAAGTTTTAGAAAAAGTTGTCGAAAATTTATAATCAAATTCTTCGAGTTATGAACGGATCTTGAGATTATTAATTATTAAAAACAAGTTTGTACTGTAGTTAAATTTTTTCCAAAGGCTAAAAAAAAAAAAAAAAACATTTTATAAGATTTTTTATATTAATTTTTTCCAAAATTTGTTTATTTTTTCTTGATTTTTACGAAAATTGAAGCCTAATTTTTCAAAAATCGATACCACGTTTAGTCTTTTGTATTCGAAGCGATTTTTGAAGTAAAAGTCTCGGCAAAACATCCTTAGGCCAGTTTTTAGAAAAATCAACATTTCACAAAATAACTTTGAACCTTGTATCCAGATTTTTTTTTTAATTCTCAATCACAGAGGAACATTTGACGAAATTTGTCTAAAATAATCAAGAATTTTGAGCGTTTAGTTCCGGAGATTCATCGACAAAAAAAAAATCTTTGTGCCTTAATTACGACAAAAGCCATTATTTCTCAAACTTCTGACTTCAAATCAGACATTTTTTGTCGAAAGTTAATACGTTTTTAAATTCCTATAAATCATTAAAATCAACATTTATGGATTATTCTGCAAAATCCATCCAAGTTTTTAGAAATGAACCGAAAATTGAACTTTTGAAAATTTAACAATTTGAATTGAACTTTAAATTTAACTGTGACGCGCGACTCCTTCGTTAAATTAATGATTTATTTGTACATCGTTCAATGTTTTTTTCTTTTTTTGCAACAGGTTAGCAAGGTTCATGGTACGAGACCTTATTTGCCAGAAGAATTTCTTCGTGGAAAAACATTATCTACGAAGGTAGACACGTACAGTTACGGAATCGTTTTATTTGAACTAGCGACGGGTTTACCGGCTTACGACGAATCGAGGCCAAAGTACCGATTTTTGAAAGATTTCGTGGACAACTGGTCGGAGCGATATTCACTTCGACTCATGGACAAAAAAGCGGGCGAAGAATCCAAAGAAGTATTTTCGAACTTGACTGTATTGGGAAAATGGTGCACGAATCGATTGGCCAAAGATCGACCGGAAATGGAGCTCGTATTCCGCAAACTCAAGGATCTTGGATAAATATTTTTCATATTTTTCCAAATACCGAACAAAAAGAAGAACGATTGGAAATTTATATTTTTTATATCGAATATTTTTCTACAGTCATTTTTAAACGAATATCAACTTTAAAAAAACGTCATCGATCAAGATATCAAGCCGATAAAATAATTGTGTAAATTATTTTGAAAGATCAAAAAAAAAATGATAATTTTATTTTTCACTGAAAATTGCGTTCTGAGGAATCGTTTTGATAAAAATTTACATGTGATTTTTAAGCTTCGAATTACATGTTGTACAAATGTTGAAAATTTAATAAATTTGTAAAAACTCATTTTTAACTTTTTCCCATTTTTTCAGAGACCAATTTGTCGAATTTAATTTATCCTGATTTTGATTTATGAATTTTAAAGACTGGAATTGTTGAAAATTGGAATTAAAAACAACGGATTTCGGATTGATATATTTTTTATCAAACTTTTGAGTAACCTCTCGTTTTAACAAAATATTATACTGTACAATGTTGAACGTTGTCTTTAAACGTTGTTTTTAAATGTTTATTTCGGCGTAAAATCGGTTTCGAAATTATAATCGTCTCCCATCGAAAGGTTGACTTCTTCCAATTGATTGGCCAAATTCGAAGCTTCTTTTTCTGTGAAAAAAAAAGAATTTAAATTCGAATAAGCATTTTCAAGCATTTTGACACATAAATATTAAAAAATTAACAAATTTCAATACTGACCTCTTCGGACTTTGTCTTTCTTTTCTTTTTTGAAAGCCAACTTGTTAAGCTTATTTAGTCTCTGATTGCCTTCGATCTGGAACAACGGTTCGACTTTCTTTTTTCTCTGAACGATTGGTTCTTTCTTCTTTTGGTCGACAATTTTTTTCCTCTTTTCATTCATCTCTTGAAGCTTGAACTCTTTCTGTAACGAAAAAATCAATTTTTCAATTTTGATGAATTTTAATAAGCAGCTTGGCCTTTTTTGGTCGAATTTTATGGGCAAAAAATCATCAATTAAAAGATTTCATACCGTTGTCTAAACAGTAGAAAAATAATTTTTGTAAAATAATGAACTGCATTTAAAAAATTCAATGAAATATTAAAAAATCGAAAGAATTGTTTTTCCAACTTATTGAAAATAATTCCATTAAATCTAGGACTAAATAGACATTTTTTCCTACTTGTTTCTGTACCCTGGGTCTACAAGACCCGAGTTGTTTACTAGTCTCGTAATTGCTGTTTTTTCTTTTCGAAAGAACTTGACATTCCAAGAATTGCAACTCATTTTTTAACGAAAGGAGACTAGAATTTTTGTTTTTTTTTTTTCATGAAATCAATTGTGTCCCAGAAAAATTGGGAGCAGGATGCGAATCCATTGGACAATCCACAGAGCACTTTAATAATCACGATTAAGGGATAAATTTCGAAAGAAAACTAGTTTATAAATTCTACCTTTTTGTTATCGACATCCATAACACATTCGACGGGTCCAGTGCTGTCGATGAGAAGTGGATCAACGACATTGGGATTGAATTTGGCAGCGGCAGCTTGGACGTCGTCGAGCATCATTTTCTCAGTAGCGGCGAAGCTTTCGATGTCGAATTCCTTGGCGAAATTGGTGACAATTTCAGCGGACAATTGGCAAGGTGCTGCTTCGGGTGGGACGGTGTAATATCTAATTTTGCCAGAGTTCCAATCGTTGATGACGCTTCTGGCAGCAGCCAAAAGGTCAGGTACGCCGCCTCGTTTGAACATTCCCATTCGGGCAGCTTTTTTAGCGAAGAATTCATCGGGTGTGGAGTATTCGTGCATGTCGTACAATTCCATGATTTGTTGTTTGGATATTCTCTTGAGAATGGCAGTCGCCGGGGTGTAAGGATCTTTGAGGGCTTGTATTTTGACAGCGTTTTTGAGTGCGACGGAGGAGTCGTTAGGATTGTCGGGGTTTGAGGTGGCGAAGACGATTCCAGGCGAGTCGAGTAACTTTATTTTGCTGTCGAGTTGAACGGCTTGCATCGCTTTTGTTATTCCGGGTGTGCTTCCGACGTTGCAGGCTTTGCTTCTTTTCAGAGAATTAATAATGCTAGATTTGCCAACGTTGGGGAGACCAACGACGCCGACTCTTATGCTGCTCTTGACGGTGCCGGCGTTGCGACAATAATTTCCAAGCAGAGAAAGCAACAATTCTGCGCCGAAGCAAGCTCCGCTTTGAATCATGTCTTCTTTTTTCAGGCCCAATTTCTTTCGACCCAATCGCTTCGATTGATCTTGCGTCGAAGCCTTGAACGCCACCGCCGGCAAACTCGCCCTCAAATACTTGAGCCACTGGTCAAGATTTTCTCGCGGCACCAAATCCGCTTTGTTCAAAACAAGCACCAAACGCTTATTCCCTTTCGCCGACTGCACCGCCTCCTCCACTTGTTTGCATCTCGTGCCCAACGGATCTCGAGCGTCCACCACTTCCAATATCACGTCCGCAGAATCCAACACTTTTTTGAATTCTTTGTAATAAGCCTTCAGCGAATTTTCTTCTTTGCTCAGCGCCGCTTTCAAAGGATCTTTCTTCGCGTCTGACGCCGTCGCTTCGTGCCTCAGCTGCTGGTTCTCCGCGTTCGACACCAACTCCTCCAAACCTTTCGCCTTCTTCTCCTTCTTTTGCTCTTTCGCCGCTTCTCGCAACTTTTGCTTCTCCTCCTCGTTCTGCTTTTTCATCGCCTCCACCTCTTTCAATATGTCTTCCTTGAACGGACATTGGTTCGGTATTTGCATCACCTTTCCTTTTGTCTCTGCAAAGCGATTGTTTTGTTCAATATTTTAACAATATTTTGTTATTGCTAACTCCAACAGTTTTGTGACGTTTGAACGATCAATGAGTTCACAAAACAAAAGAAAGTACTTTGAGGAAATCGACTTAAATCAACTCTTCTTATAGATTAGATTTTATACCATTGATGACAACGATAAAAAAGTTGATCAACATAAATTTTTTTTGCCAAATTGATGAAATTTGAAAAGACAAAAAGAAAAAACTTACATTGTACGTAAACCATATTCAATGATCAATAATTACCAAGAAAATTTTTGAGTCTTCAATATTTTTTAAGAAAATTATTCCAAAGTTATGTAAACGCGAATGACATTTAATGAAAAAATAATTCCATTTGTAACAACAAATTAAATTAATTTATCAATTAATTTAATTTAATAAATAATTTAATAAATAATATTGATTAATATTAATAATTATGAATTTAATAATTTAATAAATTAATTTAATAATTGTACTCTAATTTTTTTTTTTTAATTAGATGTCAAAAATTAGATTAATTTTTTTTTGTCGAATTAAATAACTACTGTCTTAAGTTTTTTGGATAAAAAAAGAAAATGGGATTTTAAACACTGTTTTTTATGATTTAGTATCGATCTATCAAATGTGCAAATTGAAACAACTTACAAAATAAATCAATTTTTGTCATCTTTGAAAGAATTTAGCATATAATTTTTGAAGTGATGAAGAAATGAAAGAAAATCAACAAAAAAATACGTCAAAAACGCGGGCTTGTTGAATTGCAACTCCATTCTACCAAATTTTAACAATAACACGAATATACATACTTTTAGGATTTTTTTTGGCTTCTTTGCGCAGTTTTCTGTTGTGTTCACGTACTTTTTTCTCGATCTTGTACCTCTGGCGTGCTTGGATCCTCTTGCTTGGTTTTTCTGTAGATAATAAGATTTTTGGTATCAAAACTCGTGTGGAATGTCCGAAGTGCCGAATAAATATAACCTCTTTGAAGACACGCGGTAAATTTTTACTTTTATTTGTAAATACTCACTGAGACAAAACTTGGCCATCTTTTGTATTTATGGGATTAAAGAACTGACGAGTTGCAAATAAAATACTCAGCGTACCATTTGCAAAAACAATGTTGTACTTTTTTGTACAACTCACGTGCACACGATGCTTATGTACGAAAAATCGCAAATCGGCCAAACTGGGGTAATGAGAGTCTTGCACCAAAAAAATAATGACTGAGAAATCACACCGACTCTAAAATCTCTTCCGCATTCGCCGTCCGTTTCGTTTGCCGTAACAGCCAATGCTTGACGAGGCTTTGCCACTCAACTGCTCTCCGATTGGCCAATTGAGCTGCCTGGCGATTCGCAGCTTCTCAATTTCGCCGCTACGCGGCGCTAGACAATTTCTCGCGACCGGATACTTAGGCCATCACTATGTACCGACCCGAGATTTCCTTCAAAGAAGGCCTCAGAGTACAAAGCTCCCCTACTCCTCAGTTAGAATTTTTGTCAATTTTCAACGAAGAAGTCAGGAGAGAAAATATCGAAATGTTTTTCACGGACGGTTCGAAGATGGGCGAGAAACAATTTGTGGGTTACGCGACGTTCAGAACTAGCACTGCAACGATGACGAAACGTAGAGCAAATTCAAAAACAAGCATTTTCTCGGCTGAAGCTATGGCTATTTTAGAAACACTCCAGACAATTAAAAACTTGAACATCCCAAGAGCATATATATTTTCAGATTCCAGTAGTGTACTATTAGCGTGTGATTCACACCACGTAGATACGAAAACGTCGTACCTGATTGTTAATATTAAGGAATTATCATATGACCTTGCAAAAAATAATACAAAGTTAAAATTCTATTGGGTACCAGCCCACGTTGGTGTTAAGTTTAACGAAATTGTAGACGAAGGAGCTAAAAGTGCAATTAGAGAGGGGATAGATTGCCAGTTTCTTATACCATACACGGATATATTCCACGAATTTAAAGTCGAGATGAAAACAGAACAAAATAACTGGTACGCAAGCACCAGAGAAATTAAAGGGAAAAAATACTTTGAAGAATTGTTTGAGTACGACGCAAAACCGTGGTACAAAAAATTGTGTATAAGTAGAAAGGCGATAGTGTCTTTGAATAGAATAAGATGCAATCATAATTCCCTAAATCACAGCTTAAACAGGTTTAATATAGTGGAAAGTGATATGTGTGGGTGTGGACTATCTCAAGATACGGCAGATCATATATTTTGGCAATGTTTAAAATATGCGGAACCAAGAGATAAGATGTTATCGACGTTGAGCAAATGCAAAATAAACCCTCCTCATTCTATCGCCGCGGTAATGGCTGCCAAGTCCAAAAAAGCTATTCGAGCCTTAGCCATCTTTGTAAACCAAATAGATTTAAGAATTTAAAAAAAAAAAAAAAAAGAAACAGAGACAATACTAAACAAACATATCTACCAACATACAGATAAGATAAAAACGAAATGTAAATACTGTATATTTATTGTCAGTCAGTAAGGAATCTGCCTTACTGGCGGGGCAGCATGGGCACCGCAGAGGGAGCTCGAAGCCCCCAAAAATAAAGAGAAAAAAAAAAAAGGATACTTATGCATGCGTTTCTATGTTTTACGACATGCCGTGATCCGATTGTTTCCGTGATTCCATCCATATCCTAGCGTCAGTGTGTCGGGAGTCATCCCCGAGTTGCCCCTTCAAAAGTCAAATAAATCGATTTTTTTATTCATATAAATCTCTTGGATATCGTACAGTAGTTGTTTGTGGTGTCGCAATTAGATCGTTTGTGGCACATGTCCTTTGAGGGAGATAGCCAACAAAGGAGGAGGAGAAGAAAAAGGATTAGATCGACGAGTGGTAAACCGTTTTTTTTTTAAATGAATTTAAAAATGAAGTCGTCCGCGAGTTCGTACTCCCAAGCAAATAAATTATTGAGTTTTATTTTTTTACGAATTCGCGAAAATACGAAAATTTTTACGAATTTTTAATCGTTGAGTAGTGTACGGTGTTTCCGACGGAGGAAGGATTTAACAAAAATCTATGATATACATTTAATGGTTTAATTGTTCCGACTGCGGCTCATCCTTTTCATCCCACGGGTTACCAAGTTGTACGCAGATAATAAAATAGCTTGCGACCACGCCAACCATCTAAAAAAAAAAAGTAATCGTTACTCAGGTCCCCATGAATGACAGAAAAATGTTTATCTTCAAATCAGAAACAAAAATTACAGGAAAAAAATGAAATGTTACACAAAAATGAAAATATTTACCGCGTGAATGAGACTATGATCGAGAGGGAAAAAGCCACCTGCCGTGAACTCGACTGTGTGCTGCATCATTTGCAGTGAAAAATCACTTATCTTTCGAAAAGTAGAGAAATAAAATGAGATTATGAAATTGTGATGGCAAGAAGAATCGTAAAAAAAAAGCATAACTCACCTCGTCCCGAAAAGCCTTGCTTGTCAATGGTTCGTGAAGTTGACAAACTATAACCGCAGTTTCCTTGCACTAGAAAAAAAAGCGAACAAAAGTACTCGACCGAATATTTCGATGATATTCGATTTGAATAAAACTTCTGGCTCTTAGAGGTCTCTCAATCGAACCCTCTAAATCGAAATTAGTAATTTTTTCGCGCAATAGTTTCGACCCCCTCCAACCCTCAGTCCGCATAGAATCATCACGCGTATCCGGTTGCCTCCAAGCAAAATTCCTCGGACTCACGTTAGACCACCGTTTATCATGGCACCCCCACCTTAACTACCTTATCTCTAAATGTAAAAACCTTTTAAATATTATTAAATGCCTTCGTTCCACCTGGTGGGGTGCAGACCCCTCTTCTCTCATTTCTATTTATAGAGCGCTTATACGCAGTTCTATTGAATATGGATCATCCGTCATACCTCTCAAACTTCATCCTCTGTTTTCCAAGATTGAAATTATTCAACGCAAAGCCTTGAGACTCGCTCTTGGCCTTCGCAACTCAACTCCCAACAACGTGGTCCTTGCGGAATCATGCGAACCTCCTCTTCTCTTTCGGCTTCAATTTCTATGTGACAAATTTGTTCTTAAAACCTTCTCAACATCTGATCACCCGCTTCTCTCTTCCTTACCTTCCCTCTCACTCTCTCTAAGAACCAACAATAGCCAACACTCGCTTCTTCACGTTCCTTTACTTAAAGCTTATAACAAACTATTTCACCTCAAATCTTTCATCAAACCCCACCCTTTCCCACTTTTTTACGAAATCGCTCCTTCTACAAACTTAACAGACCTCGCCATCGACATCAAAACGGGTAGGCTTCTACAAGCTTCACCCGACCCCCAAGCAGAATTTTTATCAAGTTTTACCAACGAAAACAATATCCCTTACTTCTTTACTGATGGTTCCAAATCCGATCCAGGATCATACGTTGGTCTAGCCATCTATTGCCCTTCTCTCTCATGGTCTCTGAAATATAAAATTCCATCTTTCGCCTCCATCTATTCTGCCGAAACCCTCGCTATCTTACATTCCATCAATCTAATCATTTGTAACAACATACCTAATGCCTTCATTTTCACGGACTCCCTCAGCTGCCTTCAGTCTCTTCGCTCCTTTTCGACTTCAGGAACCTGCTGCCCTTTCATCATAGCCATTATTGAATCCCTCATCAAATCCATCGATCTTAATCTACAAATCAATCTAGTTTGGATTCCAGGCCACCATGGCATTTCGGGCAATGAAATCGCTGATTCCCTAGCCAAGAGAGCTATCTCTGACGGTGAAACATTCGCGACCTGTCTTCCACCCACAGATTTCTTCTCACTAGCGCGCGAAAAATGCTTGGATTCCTCAGATCGTCTTCTACGTTCTGAGGGCACCTTCAAAGGTACGCTTTACTTTCAGAACTTTTACTCCACTTCCTCCAAATCATGGTTTCACAAATTCAAACGCTTAGACCGTCAATCCATAGTCACCATCTCCAGAATGCGCTCCAATCATCATAGCTTGCAAGCCAGCCTTTTCAGGAAACATCTATCTCTTTCATCGGCCTGCTCGTGTGGCTTCAACTCACAGGACTTGAACCACATCCTCTGGGCATGTCCGAATCACCATCTCCAACGCTCAACCCTCATCCAATCCTTAAAAGCCTTAAAAATATTTCCTCCTTTCAATATCGAAAGTCTAATCGCTTCACCCAGTACTCGTATTACCAAATCAATCATGCAATTCATCAACTCCATTAAGTTTTCAATTCTGACGCCAAGCGTCTGCAAACAACAAACAACAACAATTCGCGCCTCTCGCGGCACTTTCTACAAGGCTCTACGAAGAGCGCGTATACCAGGCTTTAGGGCCTACTCTCACCGAGTTTCAGAATTTCCGACGCCACCATCCAACTGCCAGTAGTGCTAGTTCACATGGCCGTATGGTCACACTGCTTCAGAGCATAGACCAGAGCCAACCACAAACAGAGAAAGAAGAAGAAGAAGAAGAATAAAACTTCGTTCATGACTAATTGCAATTGAATTGTCAACAAAAGCTTATTTTGGATTCGAACATATGTAACAATGAAAAGTTTTTAATAACTTTCTACATTATAATTATAATAAAGAATCTCCATTCTTCGTTAATATTCTTTGGTCCATTTGACTGAAGATGAAATTGATAAAAATAGTGTATCAAAAAAAGGAGGAAAGCTACTGACCTCGTCACTTGCTGTCGCGCATGCCGAAATTATGGTAATTATTTTGAAAGCACCGAATGCCACCCAGATTAACAAAATGATCACTTGAGAATCGGTAAGATCCTGGTCAGCATCCGACCATAAAAATAAGGCGCAAGCCTGCCATAGCAACAGAACGAGAACGTAAAACGTAATGGTAATTGACAGCAATATTTGCATTCCAAATGTTTCGTTAATCAAGCTTCCAACTTGAACAAGTCCATGATGATCTTCCAATGCCATCCTCATTAGGTTCGTATCGTCATTCGTACGCTTTTCGAACGCATCATCCACGTTGCGACGCTTCAAAATCGTACGCTCGAGTATTCTTTTATGTTGAGGCGAATCATCCGTCGTTGTTGACATTTGCTTCAGCATCTTGTTGAGCTGTCCAAACCTCAGGTTAAGGCAACTGAGAGGAAAAGAAAATTACTGTTCGATCCTTATGACTAAAAAAAATCAACAAAGAAAGTATTTTTTCACGAAAAAACAACGCTACTTCTTCCTTAGCCGGACTTACCCACATTTATCCCGAAATAGCGGTCGTTTTTCAATATTTTTTACGCGCAGGGGAAAGCAAAATCAACAATTAATTCTGTACTACATTTGTTTATGGGTAAGTAGACTTTGAAAATAAGCAATAGTCGGAAACAGCACATATTCGGAAAAACGGACATGCAGGAGTAGGGTAGGACTCAACTTTTGATCCAACGTACCGAACTAACGTGATGAATGCAGCATCTCCGATGGAAAGCATGATTATGGGATAATGCAGGGTTATCATAAGAGATAATTCCGTCCAAAAAGCTTCTTCGTCCAGTGGAACCCAAGGGTACATCTTTATGACGATAAACATGACGCAAAAAATGTCAGCAATGAGAGTGATCAATTGGCGTCCGTAGAGATATCGATAATCTTGAGGGTTTCCTTTTTTTTCCAATTTTCTGCCAGATGCTTCCAAACGATTGATGATAATTTTAACATCCTTCATACTCTTCCAACCGATCAATGTGTTGCCAACATCGATGCAAAAGAAACAGCTAAAAGCTGAACGATAGAGCAACGCTTCGATCGAGGATGTCCCTGACGAAAATGAGTCTATCAAGTCGGATGCTAGTTTGATCGTAGTACAGTATCCCAATATTAGCGCCAGCGAATAGATGAAGCTCGTAACAGGCCAACGTTTTCCAAGTGGATACTCTATGATTCCTCTTCCTGTCACTCAACCGCTTATTATGAACGGCAGCATCAACTGCTCGATACTTTTAGGCTTCAACCGCAATTTCGAGATTATCCAGTTAACCACAGCGCCCAGCCGCATTTTTGTTCTATTTTTTTCCATCTTTTTAAATTACCTTCCTATCGCTAAATAGGAGACACTCCCGGAATGTACTCGACCTACCGCAATACTACGATACCCCTTGCAATTTGCCAATTAAACATTCACGTTTATATCGCTCAAGAGAACACGCAATTTACTGCTTACAACGAAACACTTTACGGCCATCGACGTTATTGTTTCTACAACTCGATCCAGATACCTGTCCCTCAGAGAATATACCCACAATATTTTAATAGAAGTATCAAGTTCGAAAGGGGAAAGACACTGGGGATTTTACCTTGTTTAATAAACAATTTTCACTACACTAAACAACGATATTACAGTTTGCAACATTCACTCGTACAGTATCCGATATGAGCGAAATAAAGATACCTGAAAAAATAAAACTCCATTACATATCATCGCGATTAGTGTTCGATCAAATGGATGATTTTCGGGAAACTTACTAGTCGTAGATCTGCAAGTTTATGGCTGTCGATTTAACCCTTCGACTTGAATGTGCTTGAGTATAGAAACAGTGTTTAAAAGCTAAAGTCGATTTTTTGGCATTATCCATCATTTATATAGTGAATTCCCGACTGAGGAATACGATTACAGAGTTTGAATGAATAATTGAATAAAATGAGATGCAAATTCCCGACTAAATGTACGGACGGACACGGTTATCGATAGCATTACATTCGTCTCTACATAATTTACTAGCCTTCCGTTCCTTCATTATCATCCTCATCATAATTATAATCAAAATCATCTTCATCGTAATCATAATCAAATTGATCAAAATCAAAATTAAAAATATAATCGTAATCATGGTAATCATCATGATCGAGAGGCGGGGTACCAAGTTGTACGCAGACAATGAAATACGTCGCAATCGCGCCAATCATCTGTAAAAGAAACGATCATTGCTCATGTCCCTATATGGGAAGAATTCAATGACAGAAAAATGTTGCTCTTCAAAAATAAACATATTTACCGCCTGAAGGAGACTTTGATCAAGAGGGAAAAAGCCACATGCCGTGAATTCAACCGTGTGCTGCATCATTTGCAGTGAAAAATCACTTATCTTTCGAAAAATAGAGAAGTGAAATGAGATTATGAAATTGTGATGACAAGAACAATCGTGAAACAAAAACATAACTCACCGCGTCCCGGAAAGCCTTGTTTGTCAATGGTTCGTGAAGTTGACAAACTATAACCGCAGTTTCCTTGCACTAGAAAAAAAAGCGAACAAAAGTACTCGACTAAAAATTTCGATGATTTTCGATTTGAATAAAACTTCATTCATGATTAATTGCAATTGAATTGCGAACAAAAGCTTATTTTGAATTCGAACATATGTAACAATGAAAAGTTTTTTATAAGTTTCTACATTATAATTATAATGAAGAATCTCCATTCTTTGTTAATATTCTTTGGTCCATTTGAAAACAGATGAAAGTGGTAAAAATAGTGTACCGATAAAGTCAGTAAAGCAACTGACCTCGTCACTTGCTTTCGCGCATGCCAAAGTCATGTTAATTATTTTGAAACCACCGAATACCACCCAGATTAATAATGCTTCCAAATGGCCCTGAACATCATCGCGGTCCAAGGGCGCCCATAAAAGTATGATAAAAATATGCCACAGCAAGACAACGAGAAAGTAAAACGTAATGGTCATGGATAGCAATGCTTGCGTTCCAAGTGTTTCGTTTATTAAGCTTCCAATTTGAACGAGTTCATAATGATCTGCCAATGCCGTCCTCATTAGGTTCGGATCGTCATTCGTACGCTTTTCAAACGCATCATCCACGTTGTGACGCTTCAAAATCATGCGCTCGAGTATTCTTTTATGTTGAGGCGAATCATCCGTCGTTGTTAACATTTGCTTCAGCATTTCGTTAAGCTGTTCAAACCTCAGGTTAAGAGCACTGAGAACAAAAGAAAATTACCATCTTAATCGCCGGCAGCGATGTGTAATCGGATGGTGTGTGGCAGGAGA
This sequence comes from Campoletis sonorensis, assembly GCA_013761285.1. Lineage (NCBI taxonomy): Eukaryota > Metazoa > Arthropoda > Insecta > Hymenoptera > Ichneumonidae > Campoletis > Campoletis sonorensis. The sequence continues at coordinate 1,976,273 of JACEOJ010000084.1, forward strand.
TTTCGAATAAAAACTATATTCAACCGATCTTGATCACATTTAAACCCAAACTAAACAACTCCACCATCTTCTATTCGATTCTAAAGAATCATCCAAATTGACCTAGAAAGTTCGGAACACAACTAAATTTATTGATTGGGCGATGACTCGAGTGTTTAGTCTCGCAGTATCCTTCTAATATTTTCAATTCTCGGCGTTCAGCTTGTTCCGCAACTGGTTAAACAACGTACCGAACCAAAGTGATGAACGCCGCATCTCCAACGGAAATCACAATGACTGGATAATGATAAGCAATCACAACAATGACTTGCCACCAAAAAGATTCCTCATCCAGCGTGTCCCAAGAGTATACCATTATGACGATAAGCATAACGTAAAAAATTTCAGCTAAGAGAGTGATCAATTGGCGCCGGTAAAGAAATCTGTAATCTTGAAGGATTCCTACTTTTTCCATTTTTTTTCCAGACACTTCTAAACGATTGATGATCATTTTAACGCCTTTCGTACTCTTCCAACCAATCAATGTGTTGCAAATATTAACGCAGAAGAAACTGCACGTAAATGAACGATAGAGCAATGATCCCAACTTAGATTCCGATGACAGAAATAAGTCAAAGTAGTCTGATGTAAGTTTGACCGTAGTACTGTATCCCAATGTTAACGCTAGCAAGTAGATGCAGCTCGTAACAGGCCAACGTTTTCCAAGTGGATACTCTATGATTCCTCTTCCTGTCACCCAACCGCTTATTATGAACGGCAGCATCAACTGCTCGATACTTTTAGGCTTCATCCGCAATTTCGAGATTATCCAGTTAACTACAGCGCCCAGCCGCATTTTCGTTCTTTTTTTTTCCATCTTTTTAAACCACCTTCCAATCGCTAGATAAGAGACACTCCCGGAATGTACTAGACCCACCGCAATACTACGATACCACTTGCAATTTGCCAATTAAACATTCACGCTTATATCGCTCTAGAGAACACGCAATTTACTACTTACAACGAAACACTCTACGGCCATCGACGTTATTGTTTCTACAACTCGATCCAGATACCTGTCCCTCAGGGAATATACCCACAATATTCTGATGGAAGTATCAAGTTCCAAAGGGGAAAAGACACTAGGGATTTTAACTTGTTCCATAAACAAAATTCACTTTAAAAAACATTGATTTTACAATTTACAACATTCACTCGTAAATAATCTAATATGAACGAAGGAAGAAACGTCTGAGGAAGGAATTTCTCGATATGCTGAGAAATGATTATTTTGTTGTAATTCACGTTTTTTTTTTTTTGAAATTATCGACCATTTCATTAATGTCCGATTAAGAATGATGACTACAAGGTTCAAATGAATGATCCTTATGCAAGCAGGAAAATACATTAGATAGGATAAATAAAAAGGGACTTTTAGTTTCACATTTGTTTGCTGTTCCTCACAAATGGCATAATTTATTTTGCTCTTTTTTATTGACACAAGACAATATAGTATTCAAAAATTGAATTAAAAAAACTTATACCTCATAGTGTGAACTATCTTTCAATGGAACCAAATAATTAATGAATTCATTGCGAAATTCAAATCACATTTCAACTGTCAACAACGCTGATTTTTCTCGTTTTATTACCGATGGATTCAATTTCAGTGTCTTCTTGGAAGTTGTCGGTCATATGAATGTCTATGTGTCACCAAGTTGTACAAGAATTATAATGTAGGTTGCAATTGAGGCAACCATCTATAAAAGAAACATTCATTACCTATTTTAACAATTAATTGATGAACAATTAATGTTCTATACGGGAGAGCGGTTGGTCTAGTGGATGAGGGCTCCGGCTCGCGAGTTGAAGGTCCGGAGTTCGAATCTTAGGTCGAATACTAATAAAAAATTTGAAATTTTTTCTCAAGTGTTTCCACCGCAATCCCCAGTCTCTCTCTCTCTTTCAGGGCATAATAAATTTCTATTCATTCATTCATTCTCTCTCTCTCTCTCTCTGTGATGCCTGAGCCGTCGGTGTACGGCTCCGGGTGCCTTCCGTGGACGGTTCTCATCGTGCGGATGTTGGACCCCTAGCCGTGTAACTGGTTGGCTCATTGCATCACAGCTGAGGAGTTGCCTGCCTGGGACGCTTCTGGTAGCCGTATTCAGCTCACATTGCTACCCGGGGAGATTAGGTAGAGACTACGACTGACTGTATCATCAAGGTTTTTTGCAGTTTCCCTTCGCCCTCGGCAAATGCGATACAGTGGGGGATAAGACGACTGCAGCCGCACGGGGAGGAGTAGAAGGAGAAAGCCTCGGAAAAAAGGAAAGTGATTACCTTGGTTAAGGCGGAGACATGTAGAAGCCTCGGAAAAAGTAGGGTAATGGAAGAAAGGAATGCGCGGTAAAAGAGGCAAGGAAATACGTAAAAACTCGAAAGGGTATACGGCAGGCAAATGAAAAAAAAAAGTATATATATATACAAAAAAACTAATTGAAAACATAAGCTCTAATTTATTGTGAAGATAAAATTTTGTCTCGTAATGCACTTCCGACCGATATTTATAAAAAAAAGGATACTCACGGTCTGAACGAGATCGTTATCAAGAGGAAACAGACCACATGCCGTGAACTTGACCGTGTGCTGCGCCAGTTGCAGCGAAAAATCACTTATCTATTGAAAAATAAAACGATCATTTTAATTGGATTATGAATGTGTGGTGGCGAGAGCGATCGTAAACCAAAAGCTTAACCTACCTCATCCCGAAAGGCTTTGCTCGTCGTTGGTTCATGAAGTCGACATATAATAACTGCCGTTTCCTTGCACTAAGAAGAAAAAAAAACAAAAGTACAAAAGCACAAAAAAACAATCAAAAGTTTATAAATGTTTCTAAATCATAACCATTATCAAGAATCTCGATGACACTTCTTAAACATCGTGAAATTTCGACTCGAGTTCTTGGAAATCTGTTACAAAAATATACAAATTGCCAGAATTTTATCATAATTCCCTATGTCCAACTCATCAAAATCCTTGAAGTGGTAAAATTAATGAGTAAAAAAGACGAGGAAAAAACAACTTACCTCATCACTTGCGTTCGAGCACGCCGAAGTCATGTTCATTATTTGGTAACAATTGAATACTACCCAGCTCAATAAAATCACTATTTCTGTATCAACAACATTTCTGTTCAAAGTTGACCATAGAAGCAAGGCAGCAACTTGATAAAGTAATCCGATGAGTACGTAAAACGAAAAGCTTATCGATAGCAACGCTTGCGCTCCAAATGTTTCGTTTATCAAGATTCCAATATTAACAAGTTCGTAATGCTCTTCCAATGCCATCCTCATCACCTTCGGATCCTCATTCGTACGATTTTCGAACACATCATCCAAATTCCGAAGCTTCAAAAACATGAGGTCGAGTATTCTTTGATGTTGAGGTGAATCATCCGTCGTTGTTGACATTTGGCTGAGCAATTTGTTCAGCTCTTCAAACCGCAGCTTGAGGGAACTGTACAGAGAGTAAAATCATTAAGTCATCTACCAACAGCGATTCCTGGTCGATGTTCGGCTTTGCTGATCTTCCAAATTGGACTACTTTGGGTATGACCGCAGTTCTTGCATGAATAACCTTGCCTTAGGTACTACGCATGACTGCAAAAGCAACTTGTACTGCACATCTTACTAATCGTAGAACAAAATGTCAAAAAGATTGAAGATAATCAGACAAATCGTTTCAGGAGACTCGATAGAGTCTTGGCACTAGTACATTTGACAGCTCTGTCGTCTGCTAGCTGGAAGCTTGCCCGATTATATTATCTCTGAATAAAACTATTCCCGTTGATAGGGGTAAAAACTGAAAGTCATTTCCTTTAATTACGAAGCCCAGGAGGGACCTGATGATTCGAAAATTGAACTTGAATTTTGAGTTTTATAATGTTAAGGTTTCAAAGACATTCGAAAAAATTAAAAATTTATATTCTCACCATCAAGATCCTAGAACTGTGTATACGAATATTTTATCTTTTTCCAATCAATCAAAATATTTTAGTTCGAGTTCCAACGATGTGTAAACTTCAGGAATTGACAGCATTCGAGAATTCCTCTTTTCTAATTTTACGATTTCTTTCTAAACTTTTTGTTAAGCAACTCACCGAGCCAGAGTAACGAACGCCGCATTGCCAATGGCAACCATAATGAATGGATAATGAATAGTTACACTACTCGCAACCATTTCATACCACGATGCTTCCAAATCTGATGGAATATGATTGTACGATGCTTCGATATTAAGAATAACGAAAATAATTTCGCAACATACAGTGATCAATTGACGCTTGTAAAGAACTTTATAGTCTTGGGGGATTCCTAATTTTTCCATTTTTCTGCCAGAAGCTTCCAATCGGTTGATGATTGTCTGGACAGCTTTCATACTCTTCCAACCTATCAAGGTATTGCAAATAACGACGATCGAATTAACGTACAGGGCTGCACTAAAGAACAAAAATCCAACTTCAGATGCCGGTGGCGAAAATAAATCGATGTTTCTTAATATCACTTTCGTTGCAACACAAAATCCAACTACTAGAACAAACGAGTAGATGCAGCTGGTAACTGGCCAACGTTTTCCAAGTGGAAATTCAATGATCCCTCTTCCGAACAGCCAACCAATTATAGTGATCGGTAACATCAATTGATTGATACTTCTGGGCTTCATTCGAAATTTCAACATCATCCAATTAACTAAAGCGACCAACCCCATCTTCTTTGTCTTTTTTTTCGAATTTTTCTTTCAACCACATTCGATTCCTGACGCTTGCAACGCTCCTGGAATGTACTGGAACTACCAGAATGTTACAGCATTACCTGCTGTTTAATTGCTGATCGAAGAGTCCTGATTATCTGCCACGGGGGCACGCGATTCATTACTCAAGTCCAACCAATTTACAACCAACGGTATCATTTTCTGCAACTCTACTTCCACAATCTCATTCCTTTGGGAATGTGTATCCATATCATTTTCACGGAAGTGAGAAGGTCGAAAGGGGAACATGCTATGAAGATTTTAGTTCTTTTGAGGTAGTTCTATCGTTGTATAGTTTTGTTAAGGTTTTCTTGGAAATTCGGATAAACCTTTTTTAATGTCACATGCACGTGTGTAATAAATTTTAGAAGGTTTCACCAAGCGGAACGTTCAGATATTTATTGGTAAAAATTACAATTTTTGGTAGTCTCTCATGAGAGCTCGTGTTAAAAGTTACATATTCATCAATCAATATTTTTGCTCCTACATGGTGAAGCCTTCTAAAACTTTGCATACATTTTGATGCAACATCAAAGAATCAACACTTAGTTTTTCAAAAAAATCTAAAGAAAAAAGTTCGCAATTTTTGTAATTATACAGCAAGTACATATTACCTTGGATGACATTGAATTTGGAGTATGCTGTTCTTTGGTCAATTTACAACAACTTTTATTTATTAACTTACGCCCGCAAACCATTTTGTATGTGAAAAAAACTGAAAAACAATTTTTCGATATGAATGTCACGATAGAACATTCTTTAAACATTTTTTTTTAAGTCGAATTCTATAAGGACTTCGATAAGAATAAGAGGGAGAAGCTAACGTTTTAATCCAGTTATTTGTATCATAACATGTATTTTGTTTATTAGATTATTCTTAAAATCTGTGTTAGTGAAATTTTGATATTTTCCAGATAATTATTGATGTGACAGGTTTTTCATACAAATTTTTTAGGCCATTATACGAGTACATTCAAAAGACATTCAAAATTACGAGAAAGTACATTCTTAGTTACAAGTAAATCTACAGTTGAACTATATGTTTCATTGTTACGACTGTTCTTGAGTTGGCGGTGTCTCGGAAGTCGCCAGCAACGTTGATGTTCACGGATCACCAATTTGTACGAGAATTACAAAATACGTTGTAATGGAGCTAACCATCTATAAAAAACGAGTTATTATAGCTATTTGAAAATTGAAGGTCATCTGTCAGTCACCTGCATCGACCAAGGTTTTCCACAGTTTTCTTGAGCCCTTGGGCGGAACTCAGGGAACTCAAGGAACTCAAGGGACTCAAGGATCTCAGGGAACTCGAGGAACTCGAAGAACTCAAGGATCTCAAGGACCTCAAGGAACTTAAGGAACTCAAGGAACTCAAGGATCTCAGGGAACTCAAGGAACTCAAGGAACTCAGGAACTCAAGGAACTCAAGGAACTCAAAGATCTCAGGGATCTCAAGGAACTCAAGGAACTCAAGGAACTCAAGGAACTCAAGGAACCTCAAGGAACTTAAGGAACTCAAGGAACTCAAGGGACTCAAGGTCCTCAAGGTCCTCAAGGATCTCAAGGAACTCAGGAACAGTCTAGAGTGGGAATAAAAGTGAGGGAAGGGATCGTAAAAACTCGCATGGTCGTACGCAGGAATAATAATTTAAAAAAATATATATATATCGTCTTTGCCGAAGTGCAGTAGATGGTTGAACAAAAAGCAAACTTACCCCTTGTATGAGACTATGATCGAGAGGGAAAAGGCCACATGCCGTGAACTTGATAGTATGTTGGGTCATTTGTAGTGAAAAATCACTTATCTATTGAAATAAAAAAACGATAATATAAATTGGATTATAAAATCATCATGGCGAGAGCGATCGTAAACTAAAAGCTTACCTCATCCCGAAAAGCTTTGCTTGTCGATGGTTCATGAAGTTGACAAATAATAACCGCAGTTTCTTTACACTAGAACAAAAAAAAAAGAAAATCCCATTAACTGGTACCCTCCACAAATGTTTATTTCGATGATTTTCAATTAGAATCGAAATTCATCTCACAATGAATAACAATTGCATTTTAAAAGCCTCGCTATTTTTTTTTTCAGTGTCCTTACAAAATGAACAAAAATTCATAACAATTTTTTTCGTTACTAAGATTATTTATAATTGCCATAAATTATTGAACTCTTATTCTTCCATTTGATGATTTTAGATAAAAATGGTAAAAATAATATTTATAGAAAAATTAAATAAAACAACTGACCTCGTTACTTGCTTTCGCGCATGCCGAATTAATGTTAAATATTTTCCAACCACTGAATAGAACCCAACTCATTAAAGTCACCACTTCCTCATCAACAGCGTCCCTGCTCAAGGTCGACCATAAAAGTAAGGAAGATATACGATACAGCAATCCAATGAGCATGTAGAACGCAAGGGTCATCGATAGCAATGCTTGTGTTCCAAGTGCTGCGTTTATTGACCGTCCGATTTTCACCAGGTCATAATGGTCTTCCAACGCCATCCTCATCAAGGTCGAATCGTCATTCGTACGCTTTTCAAACACAGAGTCCACGACGCGACGCCTCAAAATAGTCCGTTCGAGCACTCTTTTATGTTGAGGTGAATCGTCCGTCGTTGTTGACATTTGTTTCAACACTTCATTTAGTCGCTCGAACCTGAAGTTGAGGGAACTGTGAAAAAACAAAAATTATCTCATTCAACGACAACAGTTAGTTGGAAAATTGTGCCCCGATCTATCAGCTTCTCGTGAAACTAATTCTTGAAAGGTTTGCCTTCAATTGCCAAAAAAAAAAAAAACACAATTTCTGTATTGAAAATTAAGAAATTTTGGATAAAGGGTTTGTCAGATGTAACTCATTCAATTTTTAAATAGAGAAAAAGTTTCAAATTTCATAATTTTAAAATATTAAGGACCTACTTATCGAAATATTCGAAAGAATTTTATTTATTTATTTATTTATTTCCATTAAATCGTTTGATGAGCAAATGATCAAAACGAATGATTTTGATTTGGCAAATGTTTCATTTTTTTTTAATTATTCATTATTATCAGCACAGCGATAAGTGACCGTTTTTTTATTTGACATGAAATAAAGTGGTGAAACAAAGTTTTATCCATGTGAAATCAGAATTGACGATGGACTATAATAGAACTCGATGCTACCCGGGACTTGGAAAAAAAAGAAAAAAAAAACAATAATGAGAATATCTTTTATAGGAATTTGATGATGTATTAAAAAGATTCGAAAAAATTTACGAAAAAAAAAATATATATATATATATATATATATATAACAGAAAAAAACACAATGTTAATTTTTCTTTTTTAATTAACGTTTTGTTTTTATTTGAAATCGTTCATTTTTACCAAGCGGAAGTTCAGATATTTATTGGTGAAAATCACAATTTTCAGTAGTCTCTCATGAGAGCTCTTGTTGAAAGTTACATTTTCATCAATAAATATTTTGGCTCTTACATGGTGAAGCCTTCCAAAACTTTGCATACATTTTAATGCAACATCGAAGAAGCTGCATTTAGTTTTTCAAAAAAATCTAAAGAAAAAAATGTTGGCAATTTTTGTAATTATCCAGCAAGTACATATTACCTTGGTTGACCTTGAATTTGAAGGATGTTGTTCTTTAGTCAATTTACAAAAACTTTTCTTTACCAACTTATGCCCGCAAACCATTTTGTATTTGAGAAAAACTGAGAAACAGTTATTCGATATGAATGTCTCGATAGAACTACCTTAAGATACTTGGTGTCAAACGTACCGGACCAGAGTGATGAATGCTGCATCGCCAATAGCAACGACCACTATTGGATAATGAAGAGCTATAATCGTAGCTGTTTCGTACCACAATATTGTGACATCCGGTGGGTTCCAAATGTACGAGGCAACGACAATATAAACAACATAAAGAATTTCACAAAGTAGGATAATTATTTGACGCTTGTAGATAGATTTGTAGTCTTGAGGAATTCCCAATCTTTCCATCTTTCTGCCGGACGCTTCCAAACCCTCAATAATTACTTTTATGCTTTTCATACTCCCCCAACCGTTCAAAGTGTTGAAAACAACGATGCAAATGTTTATGTACACAGCCATATCAAGAACGAATGATCCGACCACGGATGTCGAAAATATCACTTGTTCAATGTTGTCCAACGACACTTTGCTCGCAGCACAAAATCCAAATACTAAAAAAATCGAGTACATGCAACTCGCAACAGGCCAATACGTTCCAATTGGAAATTCTATGATTCCTCTGCCGATCAACCAACCGATTATGTTGATCGGTAACATTAATTGCTTTATACTTTTGGGCTTGATCCGAAATTTCAAGATTGTCCAATTGACGAAAGCATCCAGGCTCATTCTTGTTATTTTTTTTTTTAACTTTTTTTTTAACACATTCAATTTTTTCACATTTTAAATAAACTCCCGGAGTGTACGAGAATTATAACAATACTGCAGTAGTACTTGCCATTTGCCAATAAAAAATTCACTCTTATCTCTCGTGAGAGCACGCCATTTAATCCTCACTACGATCCACTTGACAATTAACGACATCGCTTTTTTTTCTTTTTTTTTTTTTTTTTGCAACTTTATCCACGTATCTATCCCTCAGGGAATGTGTTTTAATATTTTTCACAGAAGAACGAAGGTTAAAAGGGAAAGTTTACTGGAAGTTTTAGTTTCTGTAAATACTTGTTATTTTTTTTTATAATTTTTTTTATTCGTGGAGAGAAGTAAAACTTACGAATTATTTGTTTACTCGATGGGAATGGACGATGAACTTGGATGTTCGGCAATATTTAATCTGGAGTAAGTAAATTTTCTTGAAAACAAAATAAAATTGTGTCACATGGAAATTTGATTTTATTTTCAAAATAATTTGTGTTTGGATATTTAAAAAATGAAGGAAAAAAATTATTTCCATAGTCTCATGGAAACAAAAATAACTTTGCCATCGTTCAGTTTCTCTCATTTTTTAAACATTCACAATAAACTAGAAAGTAAGTTTGTCGAAGACTTTTTTTTTTAATTTGTTCAACGAATTGTTTTTAACGAAATGTCAAATTTTTTATATCGAGCTTCTTATTCGCCATGAGTTTTTTTGATTTTCAAGGTTACAGGATTAAATCTCAGCGAGGAAGATCATCAGAGGGTAAATTTGGAGCCAAAAGTGTACAGATTTTGATATTTTTCAATAATTATTATATTTTTAAATTATAATTCAATTATACATAATCATACGAATTATGACATTTGAATTATGGTATTAATTATTTTAATTTAATCATGGTATTTTATTAATTCAATTTTATTACGGTATTTTAATAATTTAATTAAATTATAGTATTTTAATAATTTAATTATGGCATTAAATTATGGCATTTTATTAGGACAGATCAAAAGACTTGCCTTCATAGTTAAATTAAATAATGTGATTGTCGATTACAGACGAAATATGATCGTATTTTCTTTAGCCACGTCTCCACGTCAGATCCCCATAAGATTAACGACCAATCTGTTTTTTTTTCTCGTCAAAAAATACTCGAAAAAGAACGTTGAAAAAATAAAAAAAATTCGAACCAACGACGAGATAAATTTCTGATCAGATTCAAAAGTAAAAAAAAATAATTACAAATTTCATTACAACCATGACTCCGGTTTAGACGTCGGAGTTTCAGAAGTTGCGAGTAATTCTGATGTGGACGTGTCGCCAATTTGCACCAGTATGACAAGATAGGTCGAAATCGAGCCAATCATCTGTAAAATAAACAGTCGATACTTATTCCAACATTGGAAGCAATCGATTATAAAAAAAAGAATTCTTGCTTCAGATTAATAAAAATTTGAAAAATATCGAAATTTGAGTTGCAATTTGTTGTCAAAATAAAATTTTGTCTCGTAATGGACTTCCGGTCGATTTTATAAAAATAAGGATATATACTTACGGCGTGAATGAGACTGTTGTCGAGAGGGAACAGACCACACGCCGTGAACTCGACTGTATGCTGCGATATTTGCAACGTAAAATCACTTATCTTTTTAAAAAAATATAAAAATAATTAAAAAAAACACATTAAAATGGGATTAAAAATTTGTGATGGTGAGAGCGTTCGTAAAACAAAAGCAAAACTTACCTGATCCCGAAAAGTTTTGCTCGTCGATGGTTCATGAAGTTGACAAATAATAACCGCAGTTTCCTTGCACTAGAGAAAAAAAAGTGTGAACAAAAGTGCGCAAGCGATTATTTCCTTAATTTTAAATCCCAATGACCAAAAAATTCATAATGCATTCCATTTGCATTGACGAGTTTATGTTTTGTTAACATTTTTTCTAGTTTCAAGTCAGAATTAAGGTAAAATTAGAATTTTTAGTTTAGTTAAAAAATTTTAGTTGTTTAAGGGGTTACATGCAGTTGGAAGGCCAAAAAAAATTGTTTTTTTACCATTTTTTTCTGGATAGGGATTTCATTTGATGGATAAAAGCATAGGAAGTAAATATAGTGTCATCTTTAAACGTTCTATCGCCCTGTTGTTTATCTCCTGTGGGTCCTCTAAAAAAAGGCGTTTTGCGGTGAGCGAGATATCTCCGGTTTGGATCAGCAGAAATAAAAAAACCAAAGAGATTTGTTTAGTGGATAGATGAATCCAGGTATTGAACGAAGGAATAGTTGAAATTTCGAATTTTGATAAAATTTGTCCATTCTATGGTTCAAAAAAAATAGAAATAATTTTCGGAAATCTTATTCCTTCGTTCAATACCTGTGGAATATGTCTGAGAAGGTTGTGTCCAAATTGCAGACCGATCGGTTGAGCGATTTTCGAGAAATCGTGCTCATACCGACTTTGAAAATAATGTTTCGAGATAAACGGGTCTAAAGTTTCAAAAGTGGCGTACTCGAGAATAAAATTATTTTTTTCCAACTTACATCGAGTCATCTATATGCCATAAAAAATCATAATGCCATAAAAAAAATCGATTTTTTGAAATTTTTAATTAATTATAAAACAGCATATATCTCCGACAATAGTTACTGGATCCATTTGAAATTTTCAGAGAATGTTCTCAAATGTATGTACATTCCGAAACTGCCATAAAAAATCGATTTTTTGAAATTTCCACCTGTATATAACCCCTTAAAGTTTAATGTGGTAAACAGTGTATCGAAAAAAATGGGTAAAACAACTGACCTTGTTACTCGTTTTTGTGCACGCTGAAGTGATTTTAAATATTCTGTAACTGCAGAATACAACCCAGTGTAATAAGTTCAACACTTCACCATCGACAAGATTCCTGTTTGAGGTTGACCATAAAAGTAAGGCTGAGGAACGATACAGCATACCAATGAGCATGGAAAATCCAAAGGTTATCGATATGAACGCTTGAGCTCCAAAGGTGTCGTTTATTAAGGATCCAATTCTGACGAGCTCATAATGGGCTTCCAATGCCAACCTCATCAAGTTCGAATCATCATTCGTACGCTTTTCAAACACATCATCGACGTTGGGACGCTTCGAAATGGTGAGATCGAGGACTCTTTTATGTTGAGGTGAATTGTCTGTCGTTGTTGACATTTGTTTCAACGCTTTATTCAGCTGTTCGAATCGGAAGCTGAGGGAACTGTGAAGAAAAGAAAGTAAAGGTTTCAAATTATTGAAGAGTTTCAATTAATAGAATAGTTAAAATGGATAAACTTTCAAAAAAAAAAAAGTTTTATATGAAATTTTGAATTCGAGAAAAAAAACACCTTTTCTATATTCAATCCACAAAATTTATAGATTAATAATTTATTTTCTAAGAATGTGGACCAACTTTTGAGATGATGTCATGATTTTGAAGGTGCCTTCATTTGCTTAATTAATGAAAAAATATTGCGAAAATTGATGAAAACTTTTCCAAAGCCTATTAAACTTTTATTTTTTATTATTTCCACCTGCATTGAGGTTCGCATTCTTAAAAAATAAGTTATCAATGTAAAATAAAAACTTTTTCAATATCAGATAAGAATTGGAATGGATACACGTCCCGGAATCGAAAAACTCAGGAGTAAGACCGTCAGCGGACTCCAGGGCGTAACTCTTCCATTGTTGGTTGAAATTATTTTTTGAAATTCATTAAAGTTAATGGAAATATGATTTAAATGTTTTCGAAACTTGATTGAATTCCAATTCATTTTACTTATCCAAAAAAATCCTAAAATATTAGGGAAAATGAGCTTCCCCATGTGGTTTCCTCTTAAAAAAAAAGATATTTTGTCGTATGATATTTTGTCGTGTGATATTTTGTGGTGTGATTTTTAGTCATATGACCGTTTTTTGATCAAACATACCGAACCAGAATGATGAAAGCTGCATCGCCAATGACAAACACAATTAATGGATACAAAAGAGATACAGAGACGGCTATTCTATACTCCAATTCTTCCCTATTCGGTGGGTTACAACTATACAATATAACGACACCACTTGTGAAGAAAATAGTTTCGCAAATAATGCCGACTATGTGGCGCTTGTAGAGAGATTTATAGTCTTCAGGGATGGCCAATTGTTCCATTTTTTTACTGGACGCTCCTAAGCTCTTGATGATATTTTTGACGGATTTTCCATTCTTCCAACCACTCAACGTGTTCCAAATAATTACAAATGTATTCATAAACAAAGCCATTTTAACGAGCAGTGATCCAACTTCAGACGTCGATAGCAAAACGTTGTCAGCGTTCTCTATCATTATTTTCGTCACAGCACAGTATCCAAATATTATAAAAAACGAGTAGATGCCACTCGTGACAGGCCAACGTCTGCCAAGTGGAAATTCAATGATTCCTCTTCCGATCATCCAACCGATTATGGTGATTGGTAACATTAATTGCTCTATATTTTTAGGCTTCATTCGAAATTTCACAATTGGCCAATCGATTAGAGCATCCAGGCCCATTTCCGTTCTATAGTTTATCAACTTTTGTTTTTGTTTTTAAACTACATTCGATTCCTTACGTGGAAGACACTTCTCGAACGTTCCAGAACTACTGGCGATGCTACTTGCAATTTGCTGATAAATGATGCACGTTCATTTATCGTGAGGGCACGCGATTAACTGCTCTTCAACGACCAGCTCCTTTTTTTGCACCTTTTTCCACATACCCATCCCTAAGGGAATTTATTTCCATAATATTCCAACGAAAGTGTCAGAGGGAAAAATGCACTACGTCGTTCGTCTATTTTTAATCATTTCTTTCACTCAATTCACCAGGTTCTATCGCCATAATCATAATAGTATTTACAAAGTAACGGCAAAATGATCGAATACAATTTTTCCAAGACAATTTTTTGAAATTTTGCCTGAATCTTCTCGAGCGTCGTCTTATAATGTGTTAAAAATTTGAGAAGGTTTCACCTTCTGGTAATCGAGATATTCAGTGTTTAAAATCGCAACTTTAACACGAGGTCTTTTGGGAAGTCACGAAAAAAGACGATATTTATCAACTAATAACTCGATTTCTAAACGGTGAAACTTCCTCAAATTTGATCCACGGTTGAGTATGACTGTTGAGAAAATTCGTACGAATTTTGAACAATTAAACTTGGGATTTATCGAACGTATGAGAAACGATGGAACCTCCTTAAATCGCACGATACTTCAGTATAAAATGTCTAATTGGAGGGCTCGGAATGTGGAACATTCTTCATACTTGTCATCGTCGTTATTTCTCATTTTTATCCACTCGAACTAATAATTCAATTTCGCGAAACTCGATGGTCGTTATTCACTAGTTTATGGCTGCCCATTAAACTCTTGGAATGAGTCACCCATGCAAATTTAATTAACTCTCGAATGTACTTCGATACAGAAATATTGTTCAATGGGAAAATTTTCACTCCAACGTTATCGATTGTTTTACTCTTTATTCTATCAATTATTCAATATAACGAAACGTAAGTTTATAACGAAGTATAATTAGTCGATAAAGAGAAAATTCCACGCAACAAAAATAGCACAAGATTCAATCAAATTATTTTGCAATGAAAAATCATTTATTAAATGATTATTATTAGATTATTTGGTAAATACCTTAAATTTTTTACTTTTGTTTATGATTAGTTTTTTCTTAAACTTAATTATTCAGAGCTGCGAGAATGGGTTAAGAGGATTTTTGACTTTAAGATGAAATTTTAGTGGAGGCCATGAGCGGAAAGTAATTTTGAAAAATGTTACCATTTTTTTGTTGTTGTTTTAATTATCACGTGTTCTGGGTGTTTCTGGGTGTTTTACCTTAACACGTGGGTATCGTCGCCTCCCCCGTTATCACGAGTATAACAAAAAACGTCCTTATGGAGCCAGCCATCTATAGAAATGGATTTAAAAATAATATTTACAATTTTTATAAATTACGAATTTCAAATGTGGAATAAATACATTCGTAATTAGAAAATGTCGTGTATGAGAAACGTCCAATAGATTTTAATTTAACTAGGGTACACCAGCGCGCGCTGGAGCGCGCGTACAGGAGTTTAGTTGGGCTGCTGCGCCCAAATTACAACATATTAACCCTTCGTCAATCCTTATTAACCCTCCAAAACGTTGTTCAAACCGTTGTATTTTGGTAAGTCAAAGTGGCAGTACGCATCTGTCAAACTGATAGCAGACACTCCGAATTTGAAAGCCAAGTGTATAAGTCTACCGGCCAATCAGACCACGAATAAAGTGTCAACAATGCCCCCCTTTAGTCACCAACTTCGGGCGTTACTCACCAATTTTTTAAGAAGGGGATTAAATTAATCAATTTTAATTTATAAATTTTTTAACTTATAACATTTTCTAATTTGATGAATAATTTGATAAATTTTTAAATGTAATATATAATTCAATTTATTAATTAATTAAATTTTAATTTAATAAAACGTACCCAAACAGCAGATCATTTTCGAGGCTAAAAAAGCCACAAGCTGTGGACTCGACTGTGTTCTGTGTTATTTGTAAGGAAAATGCTCGTATCTTGTGAAAAAACAAACACGAAAAGAAAAATCATCAATAAATCACGGAAAAACATCCGGTTTTTCCGTGTTGGAATAATGTTATCTCAAGCTTTCGCTAATTTTGAAGAAAACGACAAATACAACAACAACAATGCGACAAAAAAACACTTTCTCGATTTCTAAGAACACTAAATTGGAAAAAACGAGAATAATTTTCGTTGCATTTCAATTATTGACTTAAGATAGTTTTTTTCAGTTTCAATTTCATTTCAATTCCAAAACCGAAATTATTTTATTCAAGGAAATTCAAGGCAATTAGTAACAATCGTCGTTTTTGCAATAAATTCCTATCAATTATTATTCAATTTCGTTTCAAATACCTATGACTTTTTTTTAAATATTTCTCCAAAGCACTTTTTAATCGGGCCATTAACAATTTTCGTACATAAGAAAATTGTTCTTTTATGTCCGCAATCGACAATGGTAAACATTGCTACTAAAGAATAAAAATATCGTTTTTATTGCGAAGCTACGGAAAATAAGAAAAAAAAAGTAACGTGACAGATACACATCGCTACCGATGAGATATTGATATTTAACAATGCGTCACCAACTCTCGTGGTAATTGTAATTTGCTAATTGAATTTCCACCCCAAGCTCGCGTGAATATTCACATTTCAATGTTTTTTTTTATATTTTTTTTCCGACCAACAACTTCATTGTTTTGAATTATATATCAACGTTCTCGTCCCTTTAAAACTACAGTTGTAATATTTTCTAGAAAATGTCATTCAAAAAAATAAAAAAATAATAAAAAAATCGTGATACAATTTTGACAATGTAATATTAATATCTTATTTCACCATTTTTTGCCATCGAAAACATCATTTTTTGGTTTTCTTTCCAAAAGCACTGAAAAGAAAAACGATTCTCCATAAAATATCGAAAATAATGTAATTTTCTGACGTTTTTAAAGTCAATTCACTAAAATAGCTTTACTTTTTGTTTCTGTCAAAAATTTAAACCCCTGCCACCACTCGATCGTTCACTTTGCAATTGTTTCCGAATTATTCTTTACTTGGTAATTACGTGATTTTTTCAACTTATTTTTATTTATTAATTAACAGTGATTTTTTAAAAGTTTAACCTGAACGAAAAAAAAAAATTCAATTTATTATTTTATTATTTTTGTAATCAACGAATAATCACTTCCAAAAGATATTAAACATTAAATTATTTGACTTTGGTCGATGGCAAAATTGTTAAAAATTTGAGTGATTTAATTTTTTCCACAAAAATTATTCAGTGTTTTAGGCCATGTTCGTCGAAACTGTTGGCAACCTTGATTTCGTGTCGCCATCCATTTGTACAAGAATAACGAGATAAGTCGTTATCGTGCCAATCATCTATTGAAAAAAAAGAAAAAAAAAACCATTTATTAATTATTTCAATGTGGAGTACAATTAGCGAAAAAGTGAAAATAGAAAAGTTTCTGTAATTATAAAGATATCTTGAAAAATAATTGTGTATTGTACGAACCCGTTGTATGAGACTATGATCGAGAGTGAAAAAACCACAAGCCGTGAACTTGATCGTATTTTGTGTTATTTGTAGCAAAAAATCGCTTATCTTTTGAAAAATAAAAAAAAATTTATTAATTTTTTAAAATTTTGAGTGGATAACAGAAAAAAAATTTTTTTTTACCTCATCTTTAAATGCTTTCCTGGTCGATGGTTCATGCAGTTCGCAAATGATTATTGCAGTTTTTTTGCACTAAAAAAAAACATAATCTTTCATTTTTTTGCAGTGTTGAATCGAATGAATAAAGAGATTATTTGTTATGTCAAATTTTGAACAATCTTACAGAATAATTAAAATTTTTAATAATAATTGAAAAGTATAAACTTTCGGGAAAAATGTTTTATATGAAATTTTGAGTTAGAGAAAAAAAACACCTTTTCTATATTCAATCCACAAAATTTATACATTGATAACTTATTTTTCAAGAATATGGACCAAGTTTTGAGATGATGTCATGATTTTGAAGGTGCTTTTATTTGCTTAATTAATGAAAAAATATTGTAAAAATTGAAGAAAACTTTTCCAAAGCCTGCCAAACTTTCAATTTTCATTATTTCCACCTGCATTGAGGTTCGTATTCGTACAAAATAAGTTATCAATGTAAGATAAAAACTTTTTTAATATCAGATAAAAATTGGAAAGGCTACACGTCCCGGAATCGAAAAACTCTGGACCACGACCTTCAGCAGATTTCAGGGCGCAACTCTTTCATTTTTGGTTGAAATTATTTTTAAAAATTCCTTAAAGTTCATGGAAAAATGATTAAAATGATGTCGAAACTTGATTGAATTCTAATTCATTTTACCCATCCAAAAAAATCCTAAAACACCACCAAAAATGAGCTTCCTCATGTGGTTTCCCCTTAAAAAAAAAGAGTCACCGACAGTAGAACAATAAATTCAATAATTTGGAAACCAATAAAAAAGTCGACAAGAGGTGTTTTGCGATGTAAATATGATGTTAAAAAAATAATAATAAAAAAATCGTCTTACCTCATTGACCGATTTTGTGCACGTAGACGTCATAATAATAATTCTGTAAATATAATAAGTAACCCAGCCCAAAATAACGCCAAGTTCCTTGTTCAAAGTGTCCATTGTCAAAGTAGACCACAAAAGTAAGGCAGAAGCACGAAAAAGTAATCCAAGAAGACAGGCAAAAGAAAGTGTCATCGAAAGCAATGCTTGGGTGCCAAAAGTGGCATTAATCGAACTTGCTATTTTGACAAGTTCGTAATGATCTTCGGACGCTGCTCTCATTACGGTCGAGTCATCATTCGTACGTTTCTCAAAGACACTATTAAACTCGTGTGTTTTGATTCTCTTTGTATCAAGAACTCTTTTATGTTGAGGCGAATGGTCCGAAGTTGTTGACATTTCTTTCAACAATTTGTTCAATCGTTGAAACCGCAAAGTGACAGAACTAAACAAATGAAGAAAAAAAAACAACTGATTTTATGAAATATGTTAATAATTGATAAAATTAAAATAAATTAATAATAAAAATTAATAATTTTTTCTAACGTTCTACGTATTTTGATTGATTTACAGACTTTTTGTCAATTTTTCGTGATCGTCGCATAGTCAAAACCGTATAAAATCGTTAGAACAGATGATTCTGGACCCAACAAGGCCGGCAATACCGGCCAGAAACGTCAGAGTGTTATGACGGGGCATTTCTGCCATGTCAAAAAAAATGAACAGACGGTTTTATTACAAAATGTCTGATATTAAAAATTTACATAGGTTACGTCATTTTACTAGAAAAAAGTTCGTTTTCAGACACGTTGCGCGTCGCATATGGTCCGAGTGCATTTTCAAAAATGTCCAAAAATTGAACCGACCACTCTCATAGCAGCCTGGTTCAATTTTTTTTTCAAATCTTTCGTACGGTTGCCAAGGTTACCAAATTTTTTACCTCATTTCTCAATTTTCTCAAATGGTCTCTTGGGTACGTGTGACCCTGCTGGTGTCTGAAAGTTGAATTATCGGTATCTAAAATCTATCGTTCAAGCACATTCCGAAAAATCAGACAGATTGTTATGAAACGACTTGGTAAAATTTTTTGACACATTTGAAAATGCGCTCGGGTCAAACGTGACGCAGAGAATTTCTGAAATTAGTATTTTTGGAATCAGAATAACCATATCGATCGATTTTATCCGGTTTTGGTTCTAAAACGATGAGGCAAAAATTTTGGTTGTACTTTGTATTTTGCCATAAAAATACTGGTAATAACGTTTAGTCCATATAGGATGGGAAAAAAGAAAAATTTATATTAACATACCAGACCAAAGTGATGAACTGTGCATCGCCAATGGAGACGACGATGAATGGATAATAAATACAAATAATATTAGCAAATGTATGCCAAATACTTTGTTCATTCGATGGGATCCAAATGAATGCATAAATCATAATGGAAATGGCAAAAACGACTTCACCAATGAGAGTGAATAACTGGCAACAGTAAACTCTTTTGTAATCTTGGAAGATTCCTATCTTTTTAACTCTTCTGTCACACGCTCTTAAACCTTTGATTATATTTTTAACGTCTTTCATACTTTTCCATCCATTTAAAATACTGCAAATAATGACGCACTCATCCATCCAAATAATTGGTTTTATGATCCAAATTCCCATCGAAGATGACGATGGTATTACTAAATTAAGGTTGTCCGTTGTTACTTTTGCTACAAAAGTGTATGCAAATATTATGAACAGCGAATAAATGCAGCTCGTTACGGGCCAACGTTTTTCAAGTGGAAATTCTATGATTCCTCTTCCAACTACCCAACCGCTCATAATCATCGGCAACATTAATTGCTTTATGTTTTTAGGCTTAATCCGCAATTTCGATATCGTCCATTCAAGCAGATCGTCCTGCCCCATGGTCATGGATGGTGTTTTTAATATTGTTTCGGCACTTCAGTCACTTTCGGTCTTTTTTTTTTTATGAACTACTTCGCCAACCACACAGCGTTCATTAATTTTCAGTAAAAACTTTCAGTTGCAATTACGCGGAAACAAATTATCAGACGGCATCTGGATTTCGCACACATAGAGAAGGTACTAGTATCGACTATCTCGCGAAGAGCCTATGCTTAAATCCAAAAAATGGCTGCGGTACGAATTTTTGCAAAAACTTCGCACCGCATTTTCTTCGTTTTTTAATTCACTACATTTCGCCTCTGAGACCATCAACATTCCTCCATAACTTTTCCTTTTAAAAGCAAAAAACAAAAAAAATGCGTTTTCTTTTAGTAATTTGTTAATAACAAATTCCTTGAGAAAAATCTCGAGTGGAAAAGTATGCAGTTATGATCTGGGGGCGATTCCGCGTCCGATGATACCCGTGGCTGTCCATCATTATTTTTATCAAGAAAAAATGTCTATTGGGTAGCCTACACGGACACACAAGAGACAAAGCATATTTAGAAGTCAGAAAGTTCTTTACAGAATTTCTTATTTGTGCAACCACGTGGAAGTTCGCATTTCTGTGCTTAGGGAGAATAACTTTACGAGCAACTTCATTGACTTTTTTCCATCAGCTCTGTATAAGTGGCGATCCCTAAGGACGATCACGTTTGCATACAATATTCTGTTAAAAGTCTACATTTGTCGGAAGGGATAAATGCTCTGGGAATTCAGTTTGTCCTAACCACTTGCTTCGCAAAGAAAAAAATATATAAAATGACAGCTGCATGTGTAAAGATTCGGCGCCAGTATACTTAGACAAGTTGTACGTTTACGAGAAATTGTTTATTTTTCGTGAGTGGATCTTTTGCAGTAAATAATACGCTTTTTTTTTGAATTTCAAAGAACTATGTGATCCTCCTTTAAACTAATTACTTTGCTCAGTTAGTTATTTAATTAGTTAGTTGGTTAGATAGTTAGTCAGTTAGTCAGTCAGTCGCAGTCAGCTAGTTAGTCAGTTATTTGGTTAATTAATTAGTTAATTAATCAGTTAGTTAATAGGAAAAAGACTAATTATAATGGGGGGGGGGGGCAATCGCTTCATTATTATCAATTAAAATTTCAAGAATTATACCTGATATTTAAAGAATAAAATTTTATCCAATAAATCAATGTTCATTTTGATTTTTAATGTATTTAGTAAATATATCAACATCATGAAGAAATCAACCTGTCGGAATCCTTTTTATTTTAACTAGACAAAGTTAATTAGTCAATTAGTCAATCAACAACCAAAGTTGTTAGTTAGTTTCTTTCCCTTCAATCTCAATATTCGACTGTCACTGTATTTATTCTTCGAAATTGTATATTTTATTAATATGTACTCTTAACGGAGTAAATTCAGCACGTAACTGTCATGAGTAGAACTATCTTGCAAGCGATCGTGCAAAATACAGTTACATGAGTCGTGTATTTTTATTAAAAGACTGCAATCAACTTAATTGCTACAATCGACAGAAATAGTTTGTCTCCTGGGATACGTCTTCGGTTCGAAAGGGATCGTCAAACTAACAATAAAAAATTGAAAAACGTTGAATTCACTTGGGCAATTATTGATCACTTAGGACTGTTTAGAATTTTTTATTTTTTCACGTCGTTCGATAGTTTGAGCGGAGTTGTGATCACCCCAACAAGAAAATTTACTCTGACACGTCGTTCTCGTGTTAACGGACAATTCGGAATTTAATTGTACATCGAATATGTACAAGCTGTCCCTCCATCGATGATCGATAACGTGAACAAGTACAATAACCAATTCCAAGTCGAATACCCTCTTTTTTAATCCAATTCCCTATTCATTGGTTTTCAATTATTCACGTTAATGAAGCTACGCACTTTAATCGCTCCCCCACTCAAAACGGCTAGGAATCGAGCAACAATGTATAGGACCAAAGTTGTAGAGCAAAAATTTTTCTACGAAAAACATCCCGACCGTTTTTTTCTATCGTGAGTAGTTTTTGGTCCAGATCGGTTCTCGTTCGGTATCTGTCAGGCGAGTCGTTTGTGGTTTTTTCAATCAACCTTCAAGACGAAGCTATTAGTTATAGAAAAATTTCGTCACAAACTTTTTTGTTGGAAATTTCATCCCCTAGAAAATCGGTCCTATGCATTTTTGCTCTATCTCTCACCATTTCGACAATATTCGCCATCAAACTGCTCGACGTCGTTGATTGAAATTAATTTTGAATAATAGTGACTGACCAGCACGACCAAATAATGAATCATGACTCTTCTTTCTTTATTATAAAATATTTCGAAACATTGCTTTCATTCGAAAAAAAATAGTTTTCATTATCGATGAAAAATCATTGGAAATGCAACAAAGAATTAATTTTTCAAAATACGTTTTTGATGCTGTCAAATAATTGAGCTCAAAAATTACAAATGGATCGATTTAGTCTGACGAGCCTCATGCCATCGAGGAAAAAAGCTCGTAATATAAAAAAGGAAGGGTCGTTCGACGGAAACTAATTGAAGCCCTTAATCTATTCTGGCATAAAAAAATTTCTTTGTTTGCTTGGCACTGTAATTGTAAGAACCGTAAAAAGTCTCGTCGATAATCATTGTTCGCTTGATTCATTTTATTTTAATCACATAAATGCAATGTCACGTTAGGAAATTACCATGCAGAGAGTGAAAGACAATTAATAAAATAAACGATTCTATGGGAATCAATAATTTCACACATTCGATACTAATGGAAACCTCAGTTCAGGCAGAATTCATTTATTATTAACATTCAATTTCAATGACCCATTTTTATTTTTTTATAATACAAACATATAAATTAAAATTATAAATTATTGATGAACTATTTTTGGATCGCTGCCCAATTGTATAAATATTACCAAATAAGTCACGACGGTTCCGAAATACTGTAAAAATCAAAAATCATTTTCCAATCAATACATCGAATCATTTAATTGAAAAAAAAATTATAATAAAATTCCATAAACCTTACCGTTGAAACCAAATTTTAGGAATTTAAGGGATTTATTAGGAATTTTAAGGAAGTTTTAGAAATTTTGAGAAAATTTTAGACATTTTAACGAAATTTCAGAATTTTTTAGGAAATATTAAAAATTTCAGGACAATTTTATGAAATTTTGTTTTTTCTTTAAATTTTGGTTTGGCTGGTAACTTGTTTTTTAAATAATTGCTTGCAGTAAAAAAAAAATTTAATTTCACTTACCCCTCGAAGAAAATCATAGCCAAGGGTAAAGAAGCCAAGAGGAGAAAACGTCAGAGGATTGGTTAGTAATTGCAGAGTGAATTGTCTAATTTCGTCACGAAATGTTGTATCGTCGTTAGCGTTGTAAACACAATGAATAACGGACCCTGTTCGGTTCGCCTTTAAATAAATGGAGAATTGAAAAATTATTAAACAAGAACAGCTGTCAAAAGTTTATAAACAGACATAAACAAAGTGCTTTTTTTCACTTCATTTTACAGGCAACAGACTTTTATTTTTTTCCTGAAAGCCAGTGTCTTTAAGGTTGTACTCTCGCCAAAGCAATTTTCTACAGAATTTTGTTTTATTTTAGACTATTTCACAGAATATCTTCGCAGCTTTTATACAGATTTTTATCTCATTTTTTTCTCAATTATAGAGAAACATATGACAAAGTTTTTTTTTAATCAAGATTTTCATAAAAAAATCAAGTTTTTCTACAAAAAATCAAGATTACTTGTCAAAATCTAAACTCCATACTAGATTTTTTCCCAAAAAGTTTATATGCTTTTACAATCCTGTGAAATATAAGATCAGAATTGTTAGAAAATACCGCTCGTAGTATCAAATTTTTCAAAATTCACTGGAGAGTTAACTTTTGAACGTGACTGTGGCGAGACTACTAGCTTAATTAAGCCTAAAACTCAACGATAAATTCTTGCGTGCGTGAACCCCACACTGGGGTAATTAATTATAGCACAATCTTTCCTTTAGCATCAAATGTTGCTCGTATGCGATACTTATGGTTTATTTTAAACTGCGCTACGATCAAAATTTTGTTGAAAATGTCGATTATTTAATAAAATACACAAAATTTAGAGATCATAACAAAATTCGTGTCATATTATTTTTAATTTTTATCAAAATTAATTTTAATTAATCAATATTAAACAAAAAAATTTATTTTATTTTTATTTTTTTCATTATAACAATGAAAATTCTCAACGACAAAATAGATATTATAAAAACCGTTAACAAAAAGTGCATTCAAATTGGCTTAAAGTATAATTGAATGTAAGATAAATTTTATTATTTACTTCTGAGGTGACCCTCTCGCTCACGTGATTGATGAGGATTACTAATGGAATGTACACAACGAGCAATGCGCAGATAACAATTATTCGGACACCTTTTCTGTCCAGCGTGGGACTCATAATTATTATGTAAAAAATCCAAAATAATCCTGAGAACGATACGAAGTAAGCTGCCATTTCTAACAATATTATTACACTGTACACCTGATTAACGTCCCTTGCAATTAAAGTCAACTCCAGATGCACGTGCCTTGAAAAAAAAAAAATTAAAAATTCGCTAATAAGACGAAATCAAATATTAAAACTAATTGACTTATTTATTAATAATAAACTAACTTATTAATAATTGATTAATAATTGATTAATAATTGATCAATAATTTATTAATAATTGATTGATACTTGATCAATAATTTATTATTAATTGATTAATAATTGATTCAATAATTAATAATAATGAAAATTCGATTTTTTTTAACTCACTTGACAGACTGCATTAAACTCGTAACTTTATTATCCATTTTCAAATTTCTATTATTCGAAGCCGTGGAGGCAATGACATTGATTTTGTTTTTTGACAAACATCTCGTAATGTCACCGATTGATACGTTGTCATCGAACTTGAATGTGTTCTCGAGTAATTCGTTTGCTTTACGAAATCTTTCCCCTATCTGACTAAATACAAAAAAAAAACCAAATAAATTATCTTGTTATTATTGTACTTTTTTTTTAACGAGTCAAAAAATTTTTTGTGACAATCATGTTAAAGTATTTTGATTTTGACTATTATTTTTTTTTTCAAACGAATACCAGAAAAGTTCGTTATGAAAAAAATTGAATGATGAATATTCGTCAGTTTGAGTGAACTTTGGTTCAGAGAAACCCAATTTTCTAGTTTTTTTCAATTAAATTTGTTTTTTTAATGATAGTATTTTTTTTTTTTTAATAAAATAAGCCAACAAAATAGACAAAATCCTGACTTTAGGTTTCAATCGTCTGCCATTTCATGGCATAAAATTCGAATTCGACAAAGACTCGTTTAATTTTGTCAGCTTTAATAATAAAAACATTGTTTTATTTTTATCAAAAAACCTTTTCACAGAAACTACAACCGCAGTTAATCGAATGTTTAATTTTTTTTTTCCTTACGAAATTTTCTCCTGTCATTGACAACACTGTAACTTTTTCAAATAAACGAAAATTTGAATTAATGGATACGTTTTTTAGTATAAAACAAAATAATAATAATAAAACTGATTGAAATTGACCTTAATTTTGACATTTCTGCATGTTTATAAACCCTTAATTATCCACATTTTTTATATCTTACCTCATAACCAGACAATAATTGAGAGACACCATAGAGTTGATGTGAATTGGATGATGAAGAACCGATACGAGCATTATATTTCTCGCTAAAGTAATTTTGTGCATAAACCACAATACATCGATACTATTTTGGAGGACAATCATAAGGAGCCAGATAACATCCACCAATATTGCTAATTTCATACAATTTGTGTAATTGAACGAGGTTCCGAGCTCACGAAGCGTTTCGTCTACTTTTATCATTCTACGAAAACATCGTTGGAGTTTCTTAAAAAAAAAAAAAAAAAAAAAAAGGATGTTTAAGAAAAATTTCGTCTCCCACATTCATAAGCTCAAAAATAGGACGAGCGAAACTTTTATTTTAGCTCAAAACCTAAACACAACCGTTCGTCTGACCACATACTTGCTGGAACTACTTAAAGAGATTTTTCTACTGCACAACAGGCCTTGACGTTCTCGATATGCAGGCAGCCCAAACAACACAAACTTCGATATTAATTTTATACTAATATCAGTCACTTTTTTACTGTCATCTATATTCAAAATCAATTTTAATAAATTTCAAAAATTCCAGAAATTTTATAAATTTTATAAAATTAATCTATTTAATAAATGTCATAAATTTGGTAAATTTGGTAAATTTGATAAATTTGGTAAATTTGATAAATTTAACGAATTCAATAAATTTAACGAATTCAATAAATTTAATAAATTTAATAAATTTAACAAATTTAATAAATTTAACAAATTTAATAAATTTAACAAATTTAACAAATTTAATAAATTTAACAAATTTAATAAATTTAACAAATTTAATAAATTTAACAAATTTAATAAATTTAATAAATTTAATAAATTTAATAAATTTAATAAATTTAATAAATTTAATAAATTTAACAAATTTAATAAATTTAATAAATTCAATAAATTTAACATATTTAACAGATTTAGATGAGAATTAATAAGCCGAGCTTGTTAATAGGTTTCTGTTTAGTACTTTCATGAGCAATTAACTAAAAAACGGTGTCAATTACAAAAATTAAAAAAAAGGATGTTCACTGATTTTAAGAAATTTTACAATTGGCTGAAAAAAACGTCGATTGTCGGATTTTTTTTTTCGTCTGAATTGTCCCATGAGAAAATCAATTTGATAATCTTGAAACAAGTTTTGTTTTGATCTTCAATTCTTTAAAGATATTATTAAATAGCGAGGTGAAGTAGACCGTCAGTTGGTCAATGTGGATTGTCAATTTCAGCATTAATATTGAAATTTTTGGTCCTGAACAAAAAACTGCTTTTCGCTCATTTTCGTTACTCCATATACATCTAATTTTTAACAAAACGGTAAAGTTTAAAGAAAGTCGATCTTTTTCATTTGTAAATAAAATTACATCAACCGTACTTCCAAAAATGTTGAACAAAAAAAATCTTTTGACTGTACAAGAAAGTAATTAGTTCAGACACTGTCAAATTTTGAAGTAAGTCGGTTGGAAATTGTTCAATTTTCACTGCTTGTCAATTTTGAATTGACTCTTGTTCCACTCAAACTGTGAGTCACCATTTTGTATTATTTGTTTATAAAAATACGTAGAAAACAAAAAAACGATTCAGTAAATAAACAAAAATTCTTGAGATTAAACATTTTTTTAAATGGGTCAATTCTTTTTGATAAAAAAAAAAACATAATCATTTTAAAAATTATGTTCAAAATACAATTTACATTACTGCAGGCACATCAATAGACAAAAATAAAAACGAATTTTCACTTACTTTATAATAAACGCCATAAAGCAATTGTGTTATAAAATTTATTACCAAATTGATAAAAATAATATAATAAACCATGTTATCCCCATCATCGAACCATTCGCTTCCGAACGAACATTTTAGATTCCAACCGAACAACGACCAATAAATAAATGTAACAATTATTCCATAAATGACGCTAAATGTCACACGTGGTCGTCCGAGCGGGCAGTCAAAAACTCCATAACCCATAATTGCCGAAAACATTAGTACGGGAATGAAGGCATCTCTAAAATTTTTCGGTCGCCACCCCATTTTGTGAAAGCACGTGAAAAAAAAAATAAAAAATTCTAACTGAATATTTTTTCCTTCAAATTTTCACGAATTGATAATTTTTTCATAAAAAATTAATAAAAATGATAATTTTGTGTTTTTGCGTCGAACAGAATTAATAACTTAATTATTTTCTTAATACAAATAACTCGGTCAACTCGGTTAGCCGTCCTTCGATCGACTGAAGGATCAGCCAACGATATCTGCGATGACAGGGAAAGCATTAATCTAGAGCTTTTTTTTAAATGGTATTAAAGCGCTCAGTTCCCGCTCGATTTTTTTTCCAAGCCCCAACCCAACGTTTCAAAATGTTTCCATCACAATACGTAAATTCATCGCGGACAGTGCCGTTAGGAATTATTCCAATGTCACGTGAATTACAACAACGTGAATTATCATTCTTTTTTTATTAATTTTTTTTCAGCGGTCGATAAGAATTTTTATTTAGAGAGTTTGTGTTTATTGGGCTATTTTTTCAATTAATTTTTTTTCTCAAATTATTCCTATGTTGTTATCGTTACTAAAGATAATGCTAAATAAATTGAAATTATTCAAGAGCATTCATTTAATTGAAGACTAATTCACCTGTCAGAGTTAATAAAAAGTCTAGACACAGTCACGTTCAAAAGTGAAATTTCCGGTCAATTTTATTTAGAAACTTGATGTAAATTTCGGAATAAAATAATGTTACTGATATCTTTTAAAAATGTCATATAAACCTTTGAAAATCCAAAAACCCATCAAGTTTAAGGAAAATATGCCTGTAATATAAAGTTTAACGACAAACATCGCAATCTGTATTTCTACAAGTTCGGAAGAAAAAAGAAATATACCTGTAGAAAAGGTTTACCATGTTATTCCATGAAATGTTAATTTTAATTATGTTGCTCCCCATAAGAACACTTGTAAAACTGTCCAACTTTTGAGTGTCAATTTCTCGAATCTTGGGAAGTAAATCCTTCAGAAATTTGGACTAAAATGTAACGTGTTTATATTTTGTGTTTATATCGGTTTATTTTCCGCACATTTTTTGACAAAAGTGGCAACTTTGTTTACTTTCACGATGTTATTATAAATGAAATAAAAAACAAAGTAAAAAAAGTCAAGCTTGACGTTTAGAACAAACCGTTTGATAAAACTGTTCAAAACTTGTTCGAGAATAAAAACTTTCTTTTCTCATGTGTTCAACCTTCTCAGTATTTACAAAAGATAAACAATGCCAAATTCTGGAAATGTTGGATCTTTTTCATCTAGAGATTTCTAGAGAATTTTGAAGTCGTTGCAGAAACATTTGTAATGCAGCAGTTGGCAACTCTGCAGCCGCACACACACAGGCACACACTTGCAGCACGGAAAACGGTTTGTTCGGTGAAAATTTACACCCGATGATTTCGCTTCGACGCCGGAATTAAGCACCACCAATTAAGTTGTTCTCAAAATACAAAATAATTCGAAAGTATTCGAATTTATTGTTTAACAATGAGTGAACTCGTGTGGGGTATAAAAAACGGTGATCTCGATCAAGTCCGGGATATCGTTGAAAAAAAGGTACGTTTCTGAACTATTGCAAGTCAAATTTTTTTTCTTTTCGCTATTATTTTGTGACATCGTTTTTTTTTTCGTACGCATGAAAAATTGGATTTTTTTTTTTCATTATGACAAGTGGTCTCACGTAAAATCGTACTGTCTTTTCTCCTTCGTCTTTTATCCTTAAAAACTTGATCAAATTTCCGGCAATTTGCTAACCATTTTTCTTTGTGAACAAGAACAAAGAGAATCATTAATCCAAACAAAATCAAACAAAGGGAATCGCGCCACTCAAGTTTTGATAAGATTCCCGTCAAATTTCCCATTTCCCTTTCCTGACATCGCGAGCCACGGACCTGTCAAAAAAAAGCCTCTATCACACGAAACAAAAACAAAGCAACATTGATGTATTTTCTAAAACGTCGTAAATTCTTTAAAAAAATGAATAAAATTGATTTTGGCTTTGTTGACAGAGCATAGATGTTAACCAAATGATTGACGGCAGGATGCCGCTTCATTATGCCGCTGACTACGGACAAAATGAAGTCGTTGGGTATCTTCTGGAGAAAGGAGCGCAAGCAAATGTAAGGAATTGACTAAATATCAAAAATTTATCAATATTTCTTCTTTACGCAGGAAACATTAGATTGTAAAAAACCTTCAAATTCAATTATGTCATTTTTTACATTTTCCTGAATCGGCCAGAAAATTTTCCATACCGTTTGTCCAACAACATAAAAAACTCATATCCCTGACGCAAAAATAACAAAAATGGCGAAAACCTTTTTTTTTGTTCCGATAAATTAAACATTGTTGAAAAATTGTACTTTAAGGTAACGAATGTACTAAATACTAGTCAAATGAGTGCTAAGTTTTCAACACGCTTTTAGACCGAGTTTGACGTATCAATTAAACATATTGTTAGTGGATTTATATTACAACGTGTCTTATTAACGTGAAAAAATATGAAAAACGATAGTTTTGCAGAACCATCAACTGACAAATGCAAACTTCCATTTGCCATTTTTCTGCAAAATCTACCGCGTAGATTTCGTTTAAAACTCAATCATTTCACTGGTGCAGTCAATTGTTCATTATGTGAGAAAACATTTTCATGAATAATTTCTGAATGAATCAACTTAAATAAAAATTCACGTGGTACGTTCGTAGAGGATCAGTGAAGGAACAAAATGAGACCAGGTGCATTTAAATCGGTTGAAAAATACAGTTTATTCTTCGAAAAATCCCAGTGAAACCGTGTCATCACGGAAATTCGCATTTATCAGTTGATGGTTTTGCAAAACTATTGTTTGCAATATTTTTCTAACTTAATAAGACATGCTGTAATGTAAATTCTCGAATAATACGTTTAATTGATACGTTAAGCTTGGTCTAAAAGCGTTTTGAAAATTTGGCTCTCATTTGACTGAAACACAGTGCAGTAGTTACCTTGAAAAAATCCAAACGCTCTGACCGACCGATCCGCATGCTTAATCCCATTGAAATTCACAACTTCTTGCCTTTTTCAAATCCACTCCTCCAGGGAGTTGTCAGAGACTTAAAAAACTGGATTGTCCAAAAGCAAAAATAACAGCAAATGAAATGATTGTTCAGGCAATGGACAAACACAGCATAACTCCGTTACTGGCTGCCATATGGGAAGGTCACACGGCCTGCGTCAAGTTATTACTGGAAAATGGTGCGCATCCGGAAGGTTTGACACCGGACGGTACAAGTTACATAGAAGCAGCTGAAAAAGACGAGATAAAAGATTTGCTTCGTCGACATCACTAGCACAAAACCAAAACGATTTGTCAAAGCTATGAAAAACAAAAAAAAAACAAAAATTTTCCTTTTCTTATATTTTCTCGTTGCTCTCACATATATATAGCTCTGTTATATGGATTTATTGTATACGACGACCTAGAACAGTACCTATATATTTATATATTACAGAATAGGTAAAGAAAAAAGCAAAAAAGCAAAAAAGCAAAAAAAAACGAACTAGTGCAACTCAATTTTCCTAACTGAGTAAATATATATCATGCTTTGCGATCCGTGCGAGGATATTATTGAATGTTCGCGGTAGAATAGTGAGTCTATAATATATAGTGTTTTTTTTTGTTTGTTCCTTTGTTTTGTTCGTTTTTTTTTTTTTTTTTTTTTTTTAATATAAAAGCAACATGCCTATTCGTACGGGTGGACGTACGAAAAAATCTCTGTGACTGCTGTCAACCGTGTTGGTTGGCTCGCTTAGGCTTAAATGTTTCGTCAGGTCTGCAAATTCATCATTGTCCTACTTTTTACCTTATTTTTTAAACTTATATTCATAAAGAACAAAAGCGTTTACTGTTCCAAGGTTTACGTGTCCAAATCAAACGACGAGTGTGGTTTATTCTTTTGTTGACTGTTGTTTTTTTCGTATCTTGACACTAAGCTTATTGAATAAATAGCTTTTAGAACAAATCAAATCGTAAGCAACTCGAGAGTCCGTTAAAAGTTGGTACAAACGTAAAAGAAAAAAAAAACGAAAACAAAAGAAAATAATCAACAAGAAATAATAGGGAAGTAACGCGTCTTGTATTTGCGTTTTATGAACATTATGAATTAACCTTGTATTTTTAGTAATAAAAAAATATCCATTCTTCAATGGTACACCATCGATGTTTCACACATTTATTTAATCCCTTATTGAATCTTTGTTCAGGTTTATTTACAAGAAAAATAAACATATAAAAGGAGTCTTCGTGACACACTTCAACGACACTTGATTCGGTTTTTTCTTTCCTCTTTTTTTCCTATACAATAAATTATAAAACTTGCTTTTTATTCGCAATTAATTTTTTCTCTTATTCCATGCCCTTGCATTATCGAGCCAGGAATTATTTTAAATGGACTCATCGATCGAATAATTACTAATTACAGCAAACGTCCACGACAATTTGATGCACCACATTTACAAAGCATCACTTTTCCCGGAATACTTCCAACGTCGTAACTGTAGTTCCACGTTAATTCCTGGCCCGCTCTTATGTAGTTCAGAGCGAAAAACGCTACCCATGGAAATCTCACGTCGTGAGTGTCGACAAATACATTTTGGACGAATACGTTCGGATCACAGGAATGCTGCAAAAAAATTAACACGATTAACCCTTTAGCTGCCGTCGCAGGAAATTTGATGATACTGAAGTTTGCATCGTTGGAACGCAACAAAAAATATATTTCTTTATTCGCAGTTGTTGCAAATTTTCCAATTATCTTCATTTTTCTTGGGAACTAAGTTTTCAACTCGTGATAAACTGTCGTCTTATCATCGGAGCCGAACATTGGATATGAATTTTGCATTTTTTTTGAAGAAAATAAACAATTTCGATGCATTCCAACGAACTCCAAAGTCATGGAAATTTGCTACGTTCACTTTGAACACGTCGGTAAAACTGTGACGACGACACGGCAACAGGATACTTAACAGTTCCATCAAATTGTGTTGGATAAAGCTACAAATTCTGGGATAAATCAAAATTAAAACGTAAACATATTAATTATGCCAATATAGCAATAATGTTGTGATGAAAATTCACGACGCTCGCATATGCTGTTCGTTTTTGTCGAAAAATGGAAGTAAATAAACTTTGTTGAAATATTTTTCAATTGAATTAAGTAGAGGATGCTTGATTGGGTGAAATAGGCTTGGAAAGAATTTGATTAAATTATAATTATAGCGTGGATTCCGAACCACAGAGAGAACAGTTTTTTCTAAGTGTCTAAATAAAACTGTTCTCTCGGTGGTTCGGAATCCACGCAAAAATGTAGGTCCAGGTGGTAATATGGAATTGTGGAAAAAGTGTGAGAACGAAGAGCGGAGAGAGAGTACCACCATGTAAAAACCCGAAAAGTTATGCATGTAAAACTCCATATCTATCTATAATTATAGCTCGAACCGAAAGCGTGAAAACGTTGTTTTTTCGTGTGATATTTTGTCGTGATGATTTTTTATCGTGCGATATTTTGTCGTGTGATATTTTGACTGTGATATTGTGTCGTGATACCGAACATTCACATTCAACCAATTTTTTAGGCATATCACGAGAGGAAATAATTTTGTGCCATTTAAAAATGGTCGTGTCCGTTAAAGGGTCAATGAAGTAAGGATGAAAGTTAATAGACAGAATTTTATTTTTACGAATCTTACGTTCAAGTAACGTCCTATGTTTCCCGTTGTTTTTGCATCCATTATGTAAGGAGCTTCATGCTCTCCGAAAAATTTACGAACAGACTTAAGTGTCGGCCTCGTTACTTCGGCGGGCTCGAAATTTGGCTCAAATCTACTTGGTTCTCGTCGACCTCTCGTGTTCGCATCCTCGTCGTCGCTCAACAGTATCTCTGGAGCTTCTTGCCCCGTGGCTCTTGCATTCGAAGATTCCGAACCCTTTGACACACTTCCATCCTCGCTACGATCCTCTGAACCATCTAATCCACTGTTTTCTTCACTCTTTTTTCGTTTTCTCAACCGTCGTCTGCAGCAAAAGAGAAAAAACTCGGTTTCGTTTAATCAAGCTCAATTGAAGCTTGTTTTCAAGGTCACACTCACAGCTTTTGAAGTAATTGTTTAATCTTTTTTTGCAAATACGTTTTTTCTTCGGAATTGTAAGTTTTACCTTATGGGAGTCCGGTCCGAATCCAACTCCAGCTCCGTCAACCCCTTCGTAAGTTTGATGTTAAAATCCTCATCGAATTCGCCGCTTGGTCGTTTGGCCGGAGCCTCGTCATCGCTCTGACTGACGACGGACTGGCTCGGCTGTGGCGATTGCTGTTGTATCAGACCTTCCGGATCAAGAACGTCGTTTTCGTAGCCATCCTTGATGTTCTCTACGACTTCGACGTAATCGAGCTCCGCGAGATACTCGTCACCATAATTCTTGCCTCCTTCGTTCGCGCCCTGAAAAATGTTTCATAATCGTACAAACTTGAGGTTTTTCTTGTTGTTTTTCATAATTTTTGCCTTTTTCGTTCGCGCCCTTAAAAAATGTTTCAAAATCGTATAAACTTGAGATTTTTGTTGTTGTTGTTTTTAATATTTTTTTGCTCCTTTCGTTCGCGCCTTTGGAAAATGTTTCTGAATCGTATAAATTTAAGGTTTTTGTTGTTGTTCTCCAATCGACGTACAACGTGTCAGAAAATTTGATAAAATTTGGTTTAACCTGTTCGGTCAGAAGCCTGCCGGCGTATATGCAAACGAAAGATCCAAGTGGAATGTCGTTGAGGCAACGAATTCCCCAGCCTCGTTGCGCTGTTTTAAAAACTTGAAGTTTCAGCGTCAGTGGATGCTGAACGACTCGGTTGAGACACGTTTTCACAGAACATTTGCATCTTGAATTACATTCGTAAATTCCTGTCGTTACGGGCTCTGGCAGTCGTTTGTAGACGTAACCAACTTCGTTGTTCAGAACTTGACCACCGAGCGTTGCACCTTGGATTGTCAGTTGCCAGCATTGGCACTTGGATTTGTCCTGAATTAAAAAAAGTTAAACGTTCCATTATATAACTTTTTTTTACATCAAGTCACAATGATGAACCAAAGAATATATTTTTGACGCCTTAAGGAGGTTCGATCGTTTCTCATGCCTTCGATAAATTCCAAGTTTGATTGTTTAAAATCCGTATGAATCTTCGTAACAATCATACTCAACTGTGGGTAAAATTTGAGAAAGTTTGGCCGTTTAGAAATCGCGTTATTAGTTGTAAAATATCGTCTTTTTTCGTCACTTCCCATAAGACCTCGTGTTGAAGTTGCGATTTTACACACTAAACATCTCGATGACCAGACGGTGAAACCTTCTCAAATTTTTTTCACATTATAATCCGACGCTCGAGAAGATTCACGCAGAACTTTAAAAAATTATCTTGGAAAAATTGTATTTGATCATTTTGCCGTTACTTTATACTATTATGATTATGGCGATAAAACCTCGATGAGAGCTTAGTTACACCAGGAAGTACTAAAAATCGGGTCAAGTTAAATAACTTTTTCCCATGCTGAAAAAATGGATTCATTAAGGTGATCTGTGAGTCTCGCGGTCGGTAACAAAGTAGATACATGTTTTTCTTGGACACGCTTGATAATTTGAGGAAAAGAAGAGTTACACGTTATTCTGTCATTAAAAGAGAACAGCGTGTAACTCATCTTTTCCTTTGAATGTCAGGCGTTTCCGAGAAAAACGTGTATCTACTTTTCAGTTATCGACCCTCCACTCGTGCAACTGCTAAATCGCCTTAATACAAATTTTCAGTTATTCAAAACGATATTTTGTTGTTAATAAACGTGAATCAAATCTTTCGACTTCTCCAGGTGTTTGTAAGCCCTTAAGGTGATCTGTCAGTGGTTCGGTCGGTAAAAATCCCGATGCACGTTTTTCTCAAGGAGGCTTGATATTTCGTGGAAAATAAAAGTTGCACGTTGTTCTCTTTTCGTCCGAGAACAATGTGTAACTTTGATTTTCCTCAAAATATCAACGAAGTCCCATAAAACTGATTTAACTAAAAGGAAACAAATGAAAAATCCTCGAACCTGACAATCATCCGTGCAGTCACAGCTGCACAAAAATTCTGGATCTAAATTGATATCGACTCCTTCAGTCGGCTCTCGCTGTGTGCTGTATCTGATGGTATCGGGCAAAGCATGATCGATTTCATTGACGCACGGAATCGGTACGTTTTCTACCCCGTAACTGAGATCTTTAATATTAACGAAACACTTGTCGAGAACAAATTCGGCCAAGCAGTGTACCCAGTAATCAAAATCAAAGAGATCGACGGACATGGGACTTCCGGTTTTTCGAAGATATTTGTGCAGTTCTTCCATGTTCCGGAGACGTACACCGCACGGTGCTTGGTAAAGTGTTACTTTTTTGCCTTTTGGAAATTTACACAACTGTCGGTTCCATCCACACAGAAGCGGTATCGACAGCGGGGAATATCCTTTTAGATCGTCCGGTGTAAATGTTATATCCTTGACACAGGAAGGCCCGCATTTGTGTGTCACGAACTTACGTGTTTGAATTTTGTTCTGGGTTTGATAATACTGTCAACAAAACATTTAGAACGATCATTAGCCTCGTTGGGAACGATTTGTTTTTCAGTATCAAATAAACGACGTTTATAGAATTTTACGAAAAAATTATCCACTTTGTGTTGAAATTTAACAACATTTTAACGCCAGCAAATTAAAAATTTTCAATTTCAAATAAATTCAAATAAATAAAGTTTCAAAAACAAGAAACTTTCCTATTATTTAATAGAAAAAGGTTCTTATTTCTCAAATTTTAATTCATTTTAATTTAATTGTTCGATTGAATTGAAATCAATTAAAATTAAACAACCGTAAAAAATGGTAAAAAAAAATTCGTTGCTATTAATAGATCATAAGTTTTTTCAATAAACTTACAACGATACTGTGCGACGGTTGTTTCTCAGCGGCGCCAGGCGCTGGCGTTCCCCCTGTTGACTGGACTTCGGTATCAGCCGCATTAGGTTTTGGAGTTGTTCTTTTTTTCGCGACAGCTCGTGATTGCTGTTGCACGGGAGTAGCAGAATTGGATGTACTTGAGGTGGCAGTTGCGGCAGTAGATTTTCCGGTGGATGAAGTGTCAGATTTTGAGGATTCAGCCACCGAAGCATCGTTCGATTGTTCGCTCTCGAGTTCTGGATTGAACGACGTATATTCCACGTAAGGAGCGTTATTTTTCTGAGGATGAAAACGGATCGTTGATTAAAATCAGAATTTCATTAAGGCCTTAGGCCACCCTAGCATTTTCAAAAAATCGTTTTTTTAATCATATTATTTCAAGTGGTCTCGTAGGACCGGGAAAAACGTCTGAGTACTCGGTTTTCGAATTTTAGTACAAGGCCGTCTGGTCCGCGACGAGCTACTCAAAACTTCAAACGCGTTTATCTAAAAACTGCATTTTTTAAACTGACTGGACTCATAACTCGGACAATTTTCAACCGATTGACTTGAAATTTTGAGCATATCTTTGAAAATACATTGTTTATGGAAGTACGAAGGATTTTTTCCCTATATTGCACAGTTCATTCGTTATCAACACTTATCCGACTATTTTTTAGGCAAATTTATTACTTTCCACTTTAGAAGTGCGCCATTTGGCCAAAAATCAATGTTTCGCAAAAATCCTACGCACTTCTGTAGCACTTATTATATACAATCGAAAAAAAATCATTGGCTTATTATGATTAAAAAATGACGGGAGCTGTTAGTCCGGCCGTGGAGCCTGAAAAAACGGAGACGTCATCGCGAAAACGCTGCAGAGCCGCCACTTTCAAATGAATCGCTTCAAAAAAATTGTTGCATACAGTGACTGATATGTATGATAAAATCCCGTTTTTTAAATCTCGATTTACGTTGTAGTATCTTTGAAAAGGAATCCCCAAAAAACCTACTGTTTTCGGCCTTTAGCCTAAGGACTAAAAGAAAAATTGAAAAATTAAAAAATACGAATCAAGAGACTAACGCTTGTGGGTAAAGGAAGTCGATGACGACTCGGTGCATTCGAAGAAACATGATGACCATGTTGCCTCGCGTTCGCTTTCAAAAGTTCAAGATAAAGAGGACCGAGCCTCGCTGAACCTCGATAAATCCATTCGGTTCGATCGTCTGCGTCGAAATGCATTTGTACGAGGCTCCCATCGACTTGTATCACTCGCGCGATCCACCATTTTCCGTTCCACTCAGTTTTCACTACTTGTCCCGGCAACAGCTTCACCATCGGTCGTTCCGGATAGGTCTCAAGATATTTTTTCACAAAATCACGAGACTCTGCAGGAATATCTTCCCAAACACGCGGTGAATTCTCGCTGACGATACAGATGTATTTGTGGAGAACGTATTGCGCGTAACCGTCGTCGAAAAATACGAGATATCTGAGGATAAAACCATTTTCCAATTACAAAATAGAAATCGACTCTCTTTTCAAGTTCTTTCAAACATATTTTTTCAACTCCTGGACACATTTACAGCAGTATCTTGAAACTACGTGTGAAATTTATCAATTTTTACTTATTATTTCGATTTATTACTTTCACCTATTATTTCTATCATTACTTCTAATTTCTTGGTATCTATTATTAAATAAATAAATAAGGCAATAGATAAATAGAATAAAAAATCAGTTTTAATTAATTAATTATTTAAATAAATAAATAAATGAATGGATAGAATAAAAAAACGATACTCTGTCACGTATTCGAGATATCGGCAAACAAAAATCCTAGAATTTTTCACACGTCTTTACCGAGAGCAGTAGAAAAATTCGTGAGACATTTTTTCCAAAAGTTTATGTTTTTACATTAGAATGAGATATAAAAACTGACATAAGTTAATTTTTCCGCAACTAGTATCCAAATTGTGATAAAAAATCAACCGGAAAGTTTACTTTTGACCGTAACTTTGGCGTAAAATTGACATTTTGTTAGGATAATTGAAAAATCTTGTCTTCCAATCAAAAAAATAATTCCTGCTAACGAAATGTCACAAATTCAAAAAACAATGATTATAAAAAGAAGTATTTTTCGTTGCGTTCCAAGGATAGAAAACTCGAAAATCCCAATTTTGTAGAATATTGCAAACGCACCTGTATCTGTTTGTTGATTTGGGCGGTTCAGCGATAACTCCACTGTAATAGTCGCTAGAATTAGCATCGAGAAATACAGCAACGACTCTGGTTGCAACGGGAATGACGACCGAGCACGGAGCATTTATTGCCAAGTGTTTACCGATAACAGTCCGTACAGCGCCGTTGCTACGACGTCCGTACAATTTGACACGACACTGTAACGGCGAACGAGCGACGACCTGTTGAACTTTGCCTCGTACCCATGGCATCAGAGGGTGTTTCATGACGAAAACTCTCGTCTCAGCCTCAGGCACTGGCTTCGTGAATGGTCCTTGTGGAGGAAGATCGTAGCCTAAACTTCGATTGACAGCGTGAAGGGGAGTAACTTCGCTGTCAGTGGAAGCTATCAACGGAGGCTGACGTTTGATGGCTTGATTCTTTCCCGGCATAACCGGCGGTTTAGTTATCGGTGGATCGCTTATTTGCAATTCCTGCAACATTTTTATCTCCGGTACGCAACTGCTGTACAAACTGTTTCGCAGCGAATCCATTTTTTTAATCATCGACATTATGTCCTTGTCCAGAGCCTCGTTCCTGTCTGAGGTTTTAGAAGAAAAATTAGAATTTTAACGATTTTTTATCTTTTTTTCATGCTTTCGTTTGTAAGGAAATGATTTTTAACGTTTTTTTTATCCTTTTTTCATGCTTTCGTTTATGAGGAAATTAATTTTAACGTTTTTTTTATCCTTTTTCACGCTTTCGTTTATGAGGAAATTAATTTTAACGTTTTTTTATCCTTTTTTCATGCTTTCATGTGTAAGGAAATGAATTTCAACGTTTTTTCTCCTTTTTCTCATGCTTTCGATCGTAAGGAAATAAATTTTACCATTGATCGACGTCCATTCGGATTCCAAAATCTTATGCGCTGCCTCAAGTTGATAATCGATATCGTATTTCGATAAAATATTCTCAAGTGTGCTGTCAATTCTTTGTTCTACGTCCAGAAGAAATTCTTCGGGCAAGTAATCACCTGGAATCGCACAATTTTTGGTTATTTGGCTATTGGAATATCTAGGGATTGTTTTTGCGAGGAATTTTTTTTACCACGAGCCTCTAAACTCTCTTTCATCTCGTCGTCCGACTCTTCGCTGTCCGATATTTCAACTTCCATTGTGTGATCCGGAAATTCGCATTTTAATATTGGCGTTTTGTTGCGCAGGGCTGTTGCCAATTTCTGTGGGAAATCAAATTTTAGGTTTTCTGGTGCCGTAGATTTTTCGTTGTGAAAACAGAGACTCTAAATACTTTGAGAATAAACACCCAGAGAATCCTGTAAAAACTGATTTTTCTGCATTGCGTAAAATAAAAAAAAAATGTTTTCGACGTCCTTTGATTTTTTGGGATTCATTCAATCTTTTCAGTCATCATTGCTTTCTCATTTATTCACCAATTTTCGAGGCACATAAATCGATAATTGCCGCAGCCAGTCATTTGTACACATTCCATGAAAACTTTGACACAATTTGTAAAAATGGTTAGAAAAAAATGTAGAAAAAAACTTGATTAAAAAATTGACGCTAGGAAAAAAAATATTGCGATAAATTATATTTTTGGCACATATTGCCAATATTTTTCTTATAAAATAGCAACTTTGAAAAACCATGAAAATTCATGTTAATAATTACTTCTTGATGTTCCATCGCTGTATCGAAGCATTGTTGACATATCAATCGTTTTCTTCTTTTTGCAAGATTGATGCCGTAGTATGCACAGGCGAAGGAGGGTGCAATTTTTAAATCTAAACCGGACGAGCATTGAAAATTTATACAATTACTGCATGTCTTTGCAGGTTTGTTGTTATTTGCTTTGGACGACGAGCTCTCGTCAGAGTCGAGATCTATGACCTCTGTCACGTCAACGCGAGACATTGTGGTCAAAATTTTAACACAATAATGCTGCAAGATAGAAAAAACGAACGAAATATTTATTAAAAACTGAATAATACCAAAACTTAATTCTTCAACTAGTTGTCAACGATAACATAACCTCTCTTTATTTTTTTTTAGGAATCAGAATTATGATAGAAAATATAAAAGACTTAATGTTTATTGATACCTACAAGAATAGGTTAAATTAAGTTGAATTCATTGTTGAAATCTTGGCAAAATGTCAATTTCGTGAAGTTTGGTTATGACGCTCAAACATTACGAATTCCTAACCCCCGCTTTACGTCCGTTTCCACTTGGACGGACGTGAAATTCATTTCGAATCGCACTTGTGTGAAGTTTACCGCATAAATTGACTGAAAAGACGACCAGCTCTTTTTTATCGACCGAGCTCGTGGTTTTCGAATTCATGGATATAAACGCGTGAGATTGTAAATTAAAATAAAATAAAAATAGGTTCCAATATTTTAGCCATAATTACGAAAAATAACAAAATAATATATTGGCGACAGATTCGGACAGATTCAAATTTTTGCAATTGTCCTCAGTCGCTCCGACCACCGTGCGACCGGAAACCCAACTAAATTACAAACGGTCATCGGGTATGACGTCACGTTTAATTTCTTTTTAGTTGAAAACATAAACATCCAAGTTTTTCATCGTTAAAATCAAATCGATGGACTCCATCGATAATTAATTATGGAATGCGCGGAATAATGACAATAAAATTCTGACATAGAATAATTACTCTGACATTAAATTTCTTTTTACCGTCTATCTAATGATTTGAGAAGTGGAAAATTGATTTAGCGTAAAAAACCTCAAAATAGTGTTGCAACTCGTTTTAGCGATGAAAAAATGCTGTTTCGGATTATTTTGCAGGACATTTTATGGTATACGAGTTTTGTACCAAGCTTTTTAGTTTTATTTACCTCTAATCGCGTTTTGACAGAATGCTGCGATAAAAATGTCGTTGAAAAATTATGATAAAAAAAATTCTAATTTCAAGATTCAAAGTTCGATCGAGAGTCAATGGCGGTTGAATTGACTGTCGAACCCAGACAACCGTGTGCGTCGCAGCACGAGCCACAACAGAAAGTACGATTTTAATTGTTTTATAAAGAATTGCAAAGTTCTAAAAATTCTTAAATCAGCTCAATTTTTTTTACTTCTCGACTAAAAGTGAAAGTTTCTGAATTTTTTGAAACTTTTAACCTACTTTTTTTCTATGAATCGTTTTTTTTCTACGAGAGTCAATTTTTCACACAAAAATATAATATTTTCTGCGTCGAATAAAGAATTTTCAGGATTTTTCAATTTATGTCAAAAATATCGAAAAGAAAAACAAATATTTTCCCAATACTTGAAAATTCCTCTAACGACCGTGAAGCTCGTAGGATCGCTGGAAAAATAGGAACAAA
Organism: Campoletis sonorensis; assembly: GCA_013761285.1. Taxonomy (NCBI): domain Eukaryota; kingdom Metazoa; phylum Arthropoda; class Insecta; order Hymenoptera; family Ichneumonidae; genus Campoletis; species Campoletis sonorensis. Next base: position 2,018,819 of record JACEOJ010000084.1, read on the forward strand.
GAGGCTGAAACGAAATAAATGAAAACAAAAAAAAAGCGGGTGTTTGCCGAGTTATTTGATTTTATTCTTAAGTAAACTGCTCATAGTTTGCGAGCTTCCGCTCGTTTCAAATTGATTTCTCAATGTTCGTTTGGCCAAACGACCAAATGATTTTAATTTTAATTTGTTTATTTTTCGTTTTTTTTTTTTTTTTTTAATTCCCAACTTGATTAGTCACTCAAAAATTATAACCATCCATTCGGTCCGTATGTATATAAGTGAATTCATTGGAGTAAACGAAGGAAAAAAAAAATTCATCCCAAGGCAGCTCGTGAACCAGTTTCTCGTCTGGGGAATAATAATTCATGTGTTATTTTCGTTTCTTTGTGTTTTTTTGTTTACTTTTTTGTTGTTTTTTTTTCTCTTTCTTTATCAACTGCAGCTCTCATCGTATTTATCTTCCGTTAAACTGTATAATATATTACAATTCGTTTCCGGCTCGAAACCGGATTATCTCGGGCCCTGATTGTGCCGAGATATCGTAATAATATTTTCGGCAATAAACGAATAAGTGTTTTCGTTCACGTACGACTGTAAAAGTAGCGTGTGTTTATCTGTCTTCCTTTTAGTTTTTTCGTGTCACTCAACACCAACATTTCAATCCGATCGCGCACTTTTAAAGGGTCTGAAATCGTAGAGTTACAATAATAATCGAATGTAAACACAGGCACAAAGAAAAATTCGTGCTTTTATTCCATTTCCGGTTGAGTCGATCAGAGGAACCGCGGATCCGACGGTTTCAGAAATCTTTTTATTTCTTTTCCTTATGTTTTTAGTTGCTCAATGTACATTCGCACGAATGAGTCAATCGTCAGGGAGTCACGAGCGAGAATCTCAAAAAAATCTGAAAAACTCGTCAACTTCCGGTGAAAAAGCTTATTCAATTGTTTATTTATCTCTCGCCGCATCGAGCACGTTGTTATTTCAATAATTATCACGCAGTCTCGAGCCCCTTGACTGATCGCCGTCCCTGCCTCTGCCGCCGCGATTGTTGTAATTGTTTCTTCCCGGCGGGTTGTTGCGGTCGTCGAAATCATCGTAGTTCGAGGATCTGTTCATGCCGCCGCGGTTAGATCCATTTTTATCGTGTCCAGGGTTCCTGCCGCCAAAATTGTTGCCGAAACCGCCGCCGTTGTTGAATCCGCTGCCGTTGCCGCCGTTGGGGCCGCCGGGCATTTGGTTCTGTCCCCGGAAGTTGGGGCCGAAATTGCCTCTGTCAAAATTGGGCGGACCTGAGTTTCCGGCGTTCGGGCCGTGGAACGGGCCTGGGAAATTATTGTTGAAAGGTCCGGGCGGGGCGTTGGGTGCGAAAGGTGCCATCGGTCTGAAGTGCTGATTCGGTCCGAAGTTTCCGTTCGGCGGCCGGAAGTTGGGACCGAAGTTGGGTCCCGAGTTCGACGGCGGCGGAGGACCGTTCGGGCCGAAATTAGGCGGTCCCAAATTCGGGTGGTGCATCATGTGAGGGATCGGGCCGTCCATCATGCCGCCGGGCATCATTCCAGAATTATTTTTTCCTTGCATACCCGGATGCCCGGACATTCCAGGATGCGGAACCATCGAGGGCATCGGCGGCGGCATGTTTGGATTTATGTTTTGCATGTTGTGATGGTTCGGCATCGCTCCGCTCGACATTCCACTGGCGATTTGAGCGACGTTGTTGCTTATTCCTAGAGCCAGCATTTCTCGCTTGTCGAAACTGTTGCGACCTGGACCGTCGCCGCTGCCGCTGCTGCCCATCATGCTCTCGTCGTCCCAGCGCGAACGACCGTCTCGCTCGCGATCGCGATCGCGCTCGCGGTCGCGATCGTTGTAGTGATCGCCGCTTCCGTCGATCGAAGACTTCTGGCTGAATGCACCGTGTCGAAATTCTTTGTCGGGATAATTATTCCTCATTTCAAAATCGTGCCCCGACCCCGGCCTGCCCGGACCGCCCGACATGTTGAACCGCAAATCCTCGTCCCCGCGACCGTGACCCCGATTCTCGTGGTTTATCATCCTTCGAATGTCCTCGTCCTGGTTCATCATGAACGGGGAATTCACGTGCTCTCGACCGTACCGAAGATCCGTATCGCTTGACTGAGAATCTTCCGTCATCGAACCCCCAAACACCGGCTGGTGAATCTTCGACGTACGATCGTTCGCTCCACCGTCGCTCCAACCTATCAATTGATCGAACTTTCGCTTCCCACCCCGGTTTAACGTCTTTAGTAATTCAGGATTTTGAGCAAATTTCGAACTTGGCAGAGGCGGCGGCAAATCTATCTCTGGCACTTTTGCGTAATCTATGTCACCCTCGTCCTGCAAATACTCCTCCGGCTCCTCCACGTCCTCCACCAACGGCACCGTCGTTGCTATGTCTCGCAACTCCTCTATCTCTCCTGCGTATACCAGCTTGTTTATCGCGTCGTTGCCCTTCAATATCGCGTCCGCTAATTTTGAACCGGCTTTTGTTCATACGGACAGAAAAAAGACATTACAAATCAATTGGAATTACTTCATTAATTAATTACAAAATATAAATTTGATTCATTCTAGTAAAAGGTTCACGGGGCCACGGAAAGGGCAGGGAAGGCAACATTTTGGACGAATTTAGGGAGGTTCACGCGTTAGGCATGCGGCAGATGGATACCGAGTTTAATTGATTGAAATTCGTATGAATTTTCTTAACAATAATACTCAATTGTGGGGACTATTTGAGAAAGATTTACTGTCTAGAAATCGAGCTATTTGTTGTGAAAAATTGTCTTTTTTCGTAACTTCTCACAAGACCTCGTGTTTGAGTTGCGATTTTAAACACTGAATATCTCGATTACTAGACGGTGGGACCTTCTCAAATTTTTTATATGTTATTATAAGGTGCTCAAGAAGATTAAGACAAAAGTTCAAAAAATTATCTTGGAAAAATATGTATCTGATGATTTTGCCGTTACTTTGTATCTACGCGTGAATCTCGTTAACATCAAATCATAGGAAATGTAAAAAATTTTACTTTTTAGAACATAATTTTTAATATTTTTGAAAAATATCATTAAATTATGACGAAAATCAATAATTTGTTATATTTTGTTCCGAGAAAATGTATAAGTTTTACTTACGTTCGACGGTTATCATTTTTCCATAAAGAATTATAGCATTTGGTGTAACTTCGTTAAGGGGCACTGCCCCAGGAGTCGTTTCGATTAATTGATTGACAAAAGCGTTCAAAGCCTCAGCCTGTTCGCCTTCTTCGGCATCCATTTCGTTCCATTGAGCTTGGAAGTTTCGAGGTATAGGCTTGCTGTAAGGTACTTTCTTGTTGGAGAATTTTTTACCCTCGTCGACGACGTGATCGAGATCCAATCCCGGAATACTTGCGACAACTGTTTCTTCTGGCTCACCGTCCGCGTTGATACGATCCTCGGGTCCCATTCCGGGAATAACTGCAGCTTCGTCAGCTGCATTAAAATACAAATAATTAATAGTTTTTTTTTCGTTGTTCCTTAAGGCATGGGCCACCATAGAATTTTAGAAGAATCGTTTTTTTAAATTTAAATGGTCTCTTAGGACCTCAAAAAAATGACGTACTCGGTTCTCGAATTTTAGTACAAGGCCGTCTGATCCGCAGCGAGCTCCTCAAAACTTTAAACGCGTTTATCTCAAAACTGAGTTTTTTAAGTTGGCCGGACTCATAACTCGAACGATTTTCAACCGATTGACTCGAAATTTTGAATATATCGTTGAAAACACATTGTCTATGGAAGTGCGTAGGATTTTTTTCTTTATATTGCGTTGTTCATTTGTTATTAGAACTTATTTGACGCTTTTTAGGCAAATTTATCACTGTCCAATTTAGAAGTGCGCCACTTGGCCAGGAATCAATGAATCGCAAAAATCCTACGTATTTCTGTAGCAGTTATTATATATAATCGAAAAAAAATCGTTGGCTCATTATGATTGAAAAATTACGGGAGCTGGCAGTCCGGCCGTGGAGCCTGAAAAACCGGAGACGTCGTCGCGAAAACGCTGCATAGCCGCCACTTTGAAATGAATCGTTCAAAAAAACTATTGTGAACAGTCACTGATTTGTATGATAGAATCCGATTTTTGTAATCTCTATTTATTTTGTAGTATTTGTGAAAAAAAAATCCCCAAAAGCCAATTTTTTTCGGCGTCTAAAGTGGCCTAGGGCCTCAATTCGCTGTTTGTCACATAAAGTCAACGATTTTACTGTCGTTTTTATGCTTTTAGTGTTCCGTACGAAGTAAAGTTTTTCATGATATCTTTCTTACCAATTTCGTGATCGTCAATTCCAGCTGCGCCAGCCGGAAGTGTGTTCAAATTGTACTTGTCTCGCATAAGGTCACCCGGTCTATTTCGCGTCCAGAATTTCGAAGTGTGGTCATTACTTCCTGAGCACAATATGTGGCCCAAGGGATGCCATGCTAATGTCCAAACGATACTGTCGTGAGCTTGTTCTATCGCTCCAACTTCCTTGTCAGCGCTGCAATAACGATATCAATTATAATTCAATTTGAATAATTCATTTATTTCGTTAAAAGAATATAATTTTCCGAATGTAAAGACACTGAAACTCAATTCTGTGATTAAACAAAAGAAAAATATCGTTAAAATGTGTCTGACAATTTATTAAATACGCTACTTGACGATAATGATAAATTTTCTGTGAAAATTATTGCGAAAATCCATAAAAAATGATATTTTGACGTATTTTGAACGCTTATTTCGTAATAAACGTTTTTATTTAGTGCACAGTTCCAGTAGAAAGCAAATTTAATCAAAAAATTGTTTTAGTTTTATAGAAAAATCGATGAAACGTGATTCAAGTTGGTGGTTTTTTTTTTTTTTTATTTAGAAGATTTCTTACCCAACGTGCCAAAAAAGTATGGCACCGTCACTGCCACCGCTGCAAAAAAGGCCTTCGTGGCTCGGATGCCAGGCGACGCTCGAAGCCTCTTTTTTGTGACCTCTAAAGGTCTGTACTTCTTGGCTCAAATTTCTCAGATCGAATAATTTGAGAAGATGATCTCTGGATGCTGTGACCAACCAATTGCCATTTTCGTTCCACTTAACGTCCATCACGGTACTTTTGTGCGCGTGTAAAGTCGCCAACGATTGTCCGCTCTTAGGATCCCAAAGCTTAACGGGCTGTTGATTATCCTTGCTTCCCGAGACAACTAGACTCTTTTGTGGGTGCCAGTGTACGCATTTGACGTCAGCTCCGTGACCTAAGAATAAACTCGATAAGCTATGTCGTCGTTTTTTTTTTCGTTTTACAATTTTATTTATTTATTTTTTTACGATTTTTTTATTTATTTCTCGCCCCGCTGTTTAAGGACAACGCCGAGACTGAGAGAGCATTTAATTTTGTTCGAAAGTACGAAATTTTGAGGTGACAAAAATTTCATAGCAGCAATTCAAAATAGCAGCTCTTTTTTAAGAAGAATTATTAATTTTTGAGCCTCTCTGATCGTGGAATTGAATGCGCGGAATTTTAAGATGTTTTAATTTTAATTTTAATTTATATACCCCTGAGAATTCGTTCCTCGTGGCAGCGTAGAAAGTCCCAGATTCTCACGGTTCCATCGTCGCTGCAGGTCGCCAACTTGTGATCCGTAGGGCTGAAACTGCCCGCCCAAAAGACACACAATAATTATAAGGAAAAACGAGGTTTTTATCGAGCCTCCTTAATTTTAATATAAAAGATAAACATTGAAAAACCATTTTGATCATTCCAAAAATACGTTCCATCGGATCGCACAGTATAAAAGTGTTTTTTTTTTTCTCTTATTTGTTCAGAAATTCACCGAAGGAAACGCGGAGGGCCTCGGTATCCTGATGGGGAAAGTCATGAAGAAATTTCATGAAAATTACGACAACATCTGACGTTTTAGAAGATTCAGCTTAAACTCGATGGAAACAGGGCTCAAATAATTATTTCGACTTGAAGAGAAAATGAAAGGGACGAAGAAATTTTCGACTACGACTCCATCCTCGTGGACACCAATTTGTAGAAGAAAAAAAAGCTTTTTTTTCGACGCAGCAAACTCCGAAACGATGCTCATTATTTTAATGATTTTATTTATTAAAATTCCACCGTTTGTCAAAAAAAGGACGAGACAGTTACGCGCTATTGGGTTTTTTGTTCGGGATTTTTCGTTATTTTTTTTTTCATGAAAAGTGTACAAAGTATTCGAATATCTTGAATAAATGCAGTTTGTTGTTTTCGCACGTTCCGAAAATCTGGTTTAAACGTTTTATTCACATGTTTGTCCAATATCCAAAGTAAATTTTATTTAATCGATACAAGAATTAGCATTTGCATGAATAATCATCGGGAATGATTGAATGAAAAAAAATCATTGTTCCACTATCCGATTAATACGAAAATCGATCGAAAATGTATCAAAAAATTTATTAAAATCATTACAATTAAGAATTATTTTATTGAAGAATAATGATCCAAATAAATGTTCATCCCAACGATGCCAATCACTGCTTGTTCCAAGGAGTTTAACGTTCATTAAATAAATCAAAAAATGAATAAAAAATAATGAAAAAAGCAACGACGAGACTCATAGACCGACCGAAATATCGAGATTGAAAAAAGTTCGGAATAAATGTTCAATCGTCATGAGCCTCGGTCGCATACGTATTAAAAGGTAAAAACAAGGATGTGATATTTTCAAGCTTTCTTTTATTATTATTATTATTATTGTTATTATCATTATCATTATTATTATTTTATTTATTATAAAATTGGAGAAAAAAAAAACAAGTAACATCGGCCGTAAATCAATGAATTCTTAGATTTGTTTGTTGTGTATACTTTATTCATCCTTTGGACACGTTGTAAAGAGACAGGAAGCAGGATTTTTCAAATATATCTTTATTATCGTAAATATAGGAATCTCGACTCGGGTGCAAACTGCATAAAAAATGTATTTTTTTCTTTTCCACCTCCGTTTATTTATCTTCAAAATAATTCAACAATACATCTTTGCCGAACGTGCTATTTAGCCGCAAACTGGATGGCTCCACCAAAGATGGAGAGTCGCGAACAAAGTTTCTTTCTTTTATTTATTCATTTATTTTCTGGGTCACAGATCAGGGTGTAATAGACGTGATAAAAGAAAGAAGAAAAAAGAAAGAAACGATCAATGTGGTTGGGAATCCCGAAAATATTCGGAGCGTTGGTACGAACCCGGATTTCGCGGAAAGAGAAGAATAAATGAAACTAACGCGTTTGTATTTGTTGTTGTTTTTGTCATTGAATCGAGGAAACAGCGAATGGGATTGAAAGAAATCGCATTTTCGAGTTTTCACACTTTCAGCAATTTTCCAAAACATCGTTGCCAACGTTTCGTTACTTTTTGTCATTTTTTTATCGATCTACGATCTCAAAATTGCTCATCTATGCACCCACACGATTACCACTTCCGAACGCGATTCAAAATCCTCTTTTTTTCTATTTTTACGAGCAACCACTGCCGAACGCGATTTGAAATTCTCTTCTTTTCTGTATTCACAATTATCGCGATAATACTGAAGAAATACGGAATTGATAATTAGGTAATTGAAAAAAATATACATCGCCAAAATAGTTACGATTATTAATTGCTCAACCGTGGCCCGATAGACGTAAGGACTAGTGTGGTGGATGATATACCTGAGTCCTCTAATCGCTTCTTTGTGCGCCTGAAACATCTTGACGTTGTTCATGTTGCTCTGCCAATATTTGACGTAACCGGCGTGATCACCGGTAACCATCCAGCTCTCGTTGTGCGACCAGACCATCGTTCTAACCGGGCTGTCGTGTGCCTTTTGTTATTTCAACGACGCCAAAAGAGAGAGAGAAAAACAAAACATCAAAATGTTAGTGTGAAAACAACGTTTCGACGATGGATTTGTGATTTAAAGCGAATTTAATGTTAAGGTGACTAACTACTGTACACAGTACTAGTCAAATATGGGCTAAATTTTCAAAACGCTTTCAGACCAAGTCTGACGAACCAATTGAACGTATTGTCAGTGAATTAATACTACAGAATGTCTTATTAACGTGGAAAAATATCGAAAACGATAGTTTTGCAAAAGCATCAACTGACAAATGCAAATTTCCATGATGACACATTTTCACTGGGATTTTTCAAAGAATAAACTGTATTTTTCAACCGATTTTAATACACCTGGTCTCGTTTTGTTGCTTTACCGATCCTCTACGAACCCACCACGTACATTCTTTTTAAAGTTCATTCGTTGAGAAATTATTTGTGAAAAAGTTTTTTCGCTTCATAAACAATTGACTGCAACAGTGAAACGATTAAGTTTTAAACAAGATCTGCGCGCTGGATTCGTGGAGGATCAGTTGAGGAACAAAATGAGACGTGGTGCATTGAAATCGGTTGAAAAATACAGATCATTCTTTGAAAAATCCCAGTGAAATTGTGTCATCGTGGCAGTTTGCATGTGTCAGTTGATGGTTCTGCAAAACTATCGTTTTTTGTATTTTCATTTGACTAGCATTCAGTACAGTAGTAACCTCAAGATAAATTCTTTTACCTGCAGGATCGTTTCGAAGTTGAAGGTTAAACCGTTCCACAGTGTAAATTCGCCACTCGATGCTCCCGTTACCAGACGCCGACCCTCGGGTGTCCAAGCCATGCAAAATATTGGACATCTCATTTTGTTTGTTGCCGTTTTAACGAATCGCGTTGTCACTGCGTTTATGGGATTATCGACGTAACTCGGAGGTGGCAACAAATCCGGATAATATATCACATCCGGTTGCAGTGCTCTTCTGTCTCTGTAGTCTCGTTGCCATACACGATTCTATGTCAATTATAAAATTACGTTAAGAAACTATTTCCTCAAAAACTTGTCCTCTTTTGTACTCATTTTCGTTCAATTTTATTATCGAATGTTTTTATTTATTCATTCGGTTAAAATTGTGTAGCACGTTAACAAAAAAAATACGTAGATTTGTCAACTACGTTTTAGTTGAGCTGGAAAAATTCTCATCAACGATTATAAATTTATTAAAAAAATCCACAGATTTTGAAGATTCAACATTTCGAGTTTTTATTTATTTATCGTTTTTTGTTAAGGAGTTTCGGTACAAGTTTTACAATGTAATGGTTCAGCTGATTTTCAGGGAGAATCAGGGGGGAAAATTGTATTGTTTTCAAGCAAAGCGCGGACGTCACACAAAAAATGTCGTATAAAAATTCCATGATTACTGGAAAATTGATCGTTTTCATTGACAAAAAAATGAATAATTAATAAACGATGTAGACGATTTGTTAAATATTCTGGTGGCATAATTGTAACGATATTTTGAGTGGTTTGACAGTTTTTTATAAACTTTTTAACATTTTTTCGTATTGTTTCATGCACATAACTGAAGTTTGGGGACAGCGTAGGCATATCTCTATGTTAAAAAGTGACTTTTCATTTGAGAATTTTGTGGAAACGGTGCGGACAATCGTTTTGAAACTTGGAGGACATATTCAGAATAAGTCGAAGAACGTAGCATAGAAATTTGAATGAAATGGTTACATTTCGCCACTTGGACCGAAACTCCTTAAAAACGAGGGTTTCTACTTTCGTTTCGAAGTAATCCTGAGCAAGGGATGTTTTGTTTTTACCTCAAGACTCTTGATTATCGCCGAATTGTAGTCAACCGTCTTTCTCATCACGGACTTTCGAAGCCTTTTTCCATCGAATTCGTCCTGCAGAGCGTCTTGGCCACCAGCTATTATTTTAGGCGCATGATACGGTCTGAAAGGCTTGAAAAAACCTCTCGAACCACCGTCTCGATGATTCGAATAACGATGCTGATACGTCGGCGAGGTATTGATGGTTGTCAAATTTGGCGGCGGTGCGGAAAGGTTCGGAGTCACCGGCGGTGGTACCGACATATTTGGCAGGCTTATCGCCGGCGGCGGATTGGCGAATTGAGTGTTTGCCGACATTTTTGTTTTTTTAATATTCTCTTTATTAACGGGTATTTCAACTCCCGTCTTTCGCGTAATCTCAAAGGTTCGAATAACGCTTTAATAACGATTCGAGGAAAAAATACATTTTTATTATGATCCTCGCATTCAACAACCAACCATTTATTCCTTTTCCATTGCGCACTATCTGTAAATTCGAAAAAACAGAGCGTTTTATTAGAAAATTGCACTGAAATTATTTCTCAAATGATTACATTTCACAAACACCAGATAAAATAAAAGTCATTATTTTTTGTCAGCCGCTAAAGAGATTTTGTAGAACGATATTGGCGACGCGTAGCACCAAAATATGTTATTTCTTTATTTGTTTATTTATTTATTTAGTGAGTACAGGAAAATGACATTTGAAGCGTTATTGAAGCTCGCAAGGACAGAAAAAACAAGAAATAATATTTCCATTCGTCGTTATTTTGTTTTTGGGTTAAACTATTGAGTCGACAAAAAAAAAAATGTCAAATCAACGCAAAGCCTAGAATGAATTTTTGGCCCCACGAGATAGAGAATTTCGGATGTTTCCATGATGTTGAAGTTGGCATTGTTCAGCACAGCCCAAATTTTCATGGACAATATTCAACTTATATGATTGGAAACAACTTTTTTGGGCATTGAGAACCAAATTTCCTAAAAAAATTGGATCCATGGTGATAGTTTTAAAAAAATGAATGAAAATAATACTTTTTGTTGCCTCCCGACAATTCAAACTTTAATATCATGCATTTGGAGGATTCAAACTTCAATACTTTCAACTCTTGTTCTCATCAATTTTGAAATTGTTTAAATCCTCCAAATATATTTTAGTTTTAAATTTTTGGTCTAAAATAAAGATTGAGACAAAACTTTAAGCCATAGACGGAAAAACAGAAATTCTGTTGCACGGCAATGACGAAAAATTTGTTCAGGGATTTTCTAATGTCAATGTCGCAAAATTGTCTCAAAAATCTACAAAATTTAACATAAAACCCAGAAAATAATAAATATAATGGAGATCGTAACGGGAACAAATGATCTTTGAACTTTGCGTAGACAACGGAACGAACGGATGATCGAGAAAACCAGGTTTTCGAAGAAAAATACTTCATTCCAGAAGGATTTTCAAGGACAATAAAAATATTCGTTTTTCAGATCATGGATTTTCGAAGTAAACATTTTTCAACATTTGATCATTGAGTTAAAAGAAATTCGAGCCCATGCAAAAAAACTGACGACTCTGGACGAAGATTTTTTTTGTTCAGATCGGAAAACGCATAAAAAATTTTGACCGTAAAAAATTACAACTTTTTGCGACTGATCAGTCAAAATTACGCTTGACTTGAGTCAAATGACAAGTCCATTTCGTTAAATCAGATCAAGATGACGAATGAATTGTTAATGAATTTTGAACAAAACTTTGAGGTTAATCGTCGAGTATAACGGACACTAAAGTTATTTCTTGGTTCAGTTGAAGATTTTTCCTGAAAAATCCTTTTCTTATTCAAATTGAGCAAATTTAAGACAAAATTATAATAAATTGAAACAATTAATAGAGTGAAAAGTGACGTATGTTCGAAAATTGAGAAATTTTCTGAAGTTTTTTCAAATTTGTGGCCCGTACTTGAGTTTCGAGGAAGTATTTTGCAAAAAAAAATTATTTTTTCGAAATCTAGTTACAAAAGGCATTTTTTTCAAGGATCTATCGTTAAAATGACATGATTGTTGAAAATGTTCAACAATTAACATGAAAAAATATGAATACTATGATTGTACACAAAATAACGATGGCAAAAGTGTATTTTGTCTTCTCGTGATAAAAGTGAGGTTATGATCGGAGAAAGCGTTCCACGCACAAAGCAAAAAAAATTGGTGGGTTGGATTCGATAATACGTGCATTAGGAAAAGGAGTGGATTTGATGTGATAAAGAAAAAAAAAGTATTTCAAAACAACCTGCAGTGAATGATGAAAAAATGAGTGTCTCGAGCGTTGCGAAATTGTAAATCCACCGTGTCTTTAGCTCGAGGAGTTCGGAGCAAAGCGCTGGCCAGATTGGTAATTTCGCGACAACTTTTATTTCCCTTTGGCATATGTATATCAAAGCCTCTCGCGCATACCACGTAATAAAATTGGTAAATAACAGCGAGATCGAGGGTTTGGCGCGATTTATAACCCTGTGGCTTCCGTCGATGCACCAAAAACGAAATCCGCAATGGACCAGACTTTTCTTGATATTTTTCTTAGTTCCGCAGGCACTCACACGTTTTCCCTTGGCTTACACGCTTCTACATATAATTACCCCTCCCACAATTGTCAAATTATTGTATTTCTAACAGCGAACGAATCCGAGCTGTGTAGAAAACACGTTAGCACACGCGAAAGACGTTCCTTTGACTGGCGCTCGACGCCATTACCGGTTATGCGTCCACGAGCCGGCTTTATATACCGAGTGGCGCTGCATTCGCGTCGATGTGAACGCCACCACGAATTTTTACCGAACTAACATGTTTCGTCGTCGAGATTACTTGCTGGAATTCATTTTTTTGATTTTATAAATTCGCAATTCATTAAAACACGAAGCGCACGTGTTTGTTCAATCGAGAATGTGGAATAGATGATTCTTTTTCTTGTGAACGTTGAAGACGTGGTTGAAAACCAGTCCAACTAAAAGGTGTCAAATTGCTCAAGAGAACGATTCTTCCACTTCTGGTTCGCGGCAAGCGTCGTCTGACAAAGTAAATTCGGAGTAATGTTCATTGGAGTTGTGAAGAACTTGCCATTGCAGGGGATTTAGAATAAAATTCGTCGTTATTTCTGCATACAATTTTCTTACTTTTGTAGTGGTCTCAGACGGTAAATGATGAAATAAATACGATGTACCAAGACGGAAAAAACGATATGTAAAAATTCATTCGCAATATTTCAAACTTTTATTGAATTTTGGACTAAATGTACCGTTCAACACTGTAAATAAGGTGTTTTACTGCGTGTGTCATAATAAAATCACGAATTAAATGATTTATATGCTTTTCGAACGATTATAAATACTGACTCGAAATGTAAAAAAACTCAATTTTCACAGTAAACCAAATCCAGAGCGGAAATGACGAATAAAAACAAGGAAACCCACCGTGTATGAAATGTGAAATTTTCAATGCACAAAATGCAAAGAACATAAGTAACGGCAAAGACGATCAAATACAATTTTTCTGAGATAATTTTTTTGAAATTTTGCGTAAATCTTCTTGAGCGTCGTATTATAATGTGTAAAAAATTAGAGAAGGTTTCACAGTCTGGTAATCGAGATATTCACTGTATAAAATCGCAACTTTAACACGAGGCCTTATGGGAAATCACGAAAAAAGACGATATTCAATAACTAATAACTCGATTTCTAAACGGTCAAACTTCCTCAAATTTGACGCAGAGTCGAGTATGATTGTCAAGAAGATTCATACGAATTTTAAACAATTAAACTTGGAATTTATCGAAGGCATGAGAAACGATCGAACCTCCTTAAGTGTTTATTCTAGTCGAGTCACTGCTGACGGAAAAAAACTGTCAAGTTCATTGCAAATTTCAATAGTATTCACAGTTCATTTTTTTTTTCGCTGAATAATTCATTACAAGTACAAAAGGCAATGTGAGTTTTACGATATGATCGAGTTTTGGAAAAACCCCGAAGAGACACAAATCAGCAGGGCGTCAAATAAGTGTCTAAATAAAAATAAATAATAAAAAAAAAAACTTCGAAAAGGGAAAAGGTTCGGAAATTCGCGTTACTTTTGCTCAGTATTCCGTAATTATTAGACAAGATTAATTATTTCATTTTTAAACATATATTTATCATATATAATCCAATTTTCTGCAATACTCACACGCACATATAGTCCTCCATGGCTCATACAATTTGTTTTATTTATAGTGTGTGTATAATATGTCTTGCAATATATATATACATATATGTATATATATATATATATATATATATAAAAGGACTCGAGCTGCATCTCTTTATCGTTTTTCAGTAAAAATAATTCTATTCAAGCTGCGATATTAAATAATTTATCTAATCCACCGTCATTTGATCGCACATCGGGCGACGTATTAAAATATTTTGTTATGCACGTTGTACGTAAAAATGATATCCCCAAAAAATGTAACCTCCGTATTCGCCAGTTTTTGTTGCCTTACATTTAGTCAGGCCCCTCCACAAATAGGACAATGGCGCGTAATCGCGAAAAAAATACTTCGCGTTTACACCAAACAATCGATTGCGATTTTTTTTTCACTGTATTAGTAATTAGTTGTTTTTTTTTTAATTGTATAAAATGAACCTAAAACAAAATGGCCTACTAGCCTAAAAGCTGACGACCAAAAAGGTCAGGTAATTTTTTGAACAATAAAAATCAATTAGCAACTTGCCTGAGACCCTTTGATGAAAACCGTTGACCTTGGCGGGATTCGTGTCATTGGGTGGGGAAAATAAAAGTCATGGTAAGAAGATTAATTTTTGTGGTAAACTGTTTCCCCAAAATACACAAACGAAAAAATTGGCGTCATTCGATTTGTGAGAAAGTGTCGTAATTTTGAGGAGAAAAAATTCATTTTCACGTGATAATAACAACGCTGGCTCTTTTTTTGTGCTAAAATTCATTATTTTCAGTAGCTGAGGAAAAAAAGCCAGTCAAAATCAGTGGTGAAACACACATAGAAAAAAATTGGTTAGAATGTCGCTTTTTGTAGAAGAACGAGCCGAGGGGCATGAAAAACGACGCGTGGATGGAAAAGCGCGGGACGACAACGTTCGCCTCTCTTGGCGCGTCGTTTGTGTTCGGTAAACCATCGAACGCGTTCGGCTTTTGTCGCTCAACGAGTGCGACGAGCACAGCCGGGCGCGTTCGAACTCCAAAAACGCGCCGAGTGAGTTCGGACGACGTCGTCGTTGCGTCTTTTTTCATACTTCTTCTTAACTCGTTCTTGTACAAAAAACAACATTTTCAACGAATTTTTTTCTGTGTGTTTCCACCAACATTCTTGGCTGGCTTTATTTTTCGAGCTCCTGGGAATAATTAACTTTCAGCACAAAATAGCCAGCGTTATTATTATAATCTGAAAATGATTTTTTTTGTTCTCATCATCATTAAGGCTGGCGACACTTTCCCAGCAATCGAACGGCGCCAATTTTTTCTTAAGTACGTTAGGGTCGTAAACAGTTGACCACAAAAAGTAATCTTCTTACTATAACCTATTGTTTTTTTTTCCCTCCACCCCATAACACCTGCAACGACCACATAAATCCTGTCAGATCGACTATTTTCATCAAGGGGTCGCTCAGGTAAGTTCTTGACCCTGGGCGGGCGATTAGAGTCTTTTTCGGGAAAAATCATGTGGCCCACGAAGGGTTAGTAAAGTTTTATTGTTGTTAAAATGACCTGGCGATTTGTCGGTCGTTAAATCTTCGACCATACTTAAGGTTATTAATGTACTGCATACAAGTCAAATGAATGCTAAATTTTCAAAACGCTATTGGACCAAGATTAACGTAGCAATAGCAATACTAACGTGGAAAAATATAAAAAAGGATAGTTTTGCAAAACCATAAGCTGATTACTGCAAATTTCCATGATGACACATTTTCACTGGGATTTTTCAAAGAATAACCTGTATTTTTGAACCGATTTTACTGCACCCGGTCTCATTTTGTTGCTTTCCTGATCCTCTACGAACCCACCACATACATTTTTTTGAAGTCCATTCGTTTAGAAATTATTTATGAAAAAGTTATTCGCTTAATAAACAAATGACTGCAACAGTGAAACGATTGAGTTTTAAACCAAACCTACGCGATGGATTCGTAGACAATCAGTTGAGGAACAAAATGAGACGCGGTGCACCAAAATCGGTTAAAAAATACAGATAATTCTTTGAAAAATCCCAGTGAAATTGTGTCATCATGGAAATTTGCATTCGTCAGTTTATGATTTTGCTAAACTATTGTTTTTAATATTTTTCCACGTTAATAAGACACGTTGCAATATAAATCCACTAAAAATACGTTCAATTGATATTTTAAAATTGGTCTAAAAGCGTTTTAAAAACTTAGCACCCATTTGACTAGTATGCAGTACAGTGATAACCTTAAACTAGCGAAGACATAAGAAGACGTCGTATATAACGAGCTTATTATGCGAGTGACAAAGGTACGATTGGATGAAATAAGTTTGTGGAATGTTTTATTTGATAATGAAAGTGAATCATAGCCTTAAATTAAAAATACTGTGCAATTAATTCGCGCGATTATGCGGCCATGTTTTTTGAACTACAAAAAAAAACAAGAAAAAAACCAATATTAAAATCAAAATAAATAAGAATCTTGTTCGGTTGACGTCAAATCGTCAAATAACCGTTTCACACTAGTCAAATGAGTGTCAAATTTTTACTATAAATGTAGGTATATGCAAAGTTTGATTAAATAATCAAACATTTGTATTACAGCGTGTCTTATAAATGTAGGAAAAAAAATTAATAACGATAGATCTTTGTGGAATCATGAAAATGTAAAATTTTACGAAGTCAGATTTTCCTCGACATTTTTATACGATTAATCCGTATTTTTGGGGCGATTTCGATGTACAGCCGCTTGTTTTGTTCCCCAAGAAATTCTCCACGATTTCACCACGACGATTTTTCCCGGAGCATTGTAATTTTGACATTGCTGTCAATTGTTTAAACGACAAAAAAATATTCCATCCACAAATGGCTGCAATGTTACTTCAAAAATAACAAACTCAGAGAATAATCTACGTGATAAACTCGCAGAAAACTTTCAAGGAACGAAATAAGCCCTGCTGCATTGAAATCCCTAAAAAAATACGAATTAATTTTCAATTCGTATTGACCAGTCACAGTTCCGTAAATCTATCGTAACCAATACTTTTCTTGGTTAAAAAGCCGTAACACGAATCCACCCTCGATTTATTTAAGGAGTTTCGGTACATGTCATACAATGTGATGGTTCAGCTCATCTTTAGGGAGAGTCAGGGGGGGAAATTCTATTATTCTCAAGCAAAGCGCTCCACACAACAAAATTTCGTACAAAAATTACACGATTACTGAAAAATTAGTCGTTTTCATTGACAAAAAAAATGAATAATTAATAAACAATGTAGACGAATTATTTTATTTTCTGGTGGCGTAATTGTCATGATATTTTGAGTGGCTGTTCAGTTTCTTTTTTTCATTTGAGAATTTTGTGGAAACGGTGTAGAGAATCGTTTTGAAACATGGAGGACATATTCAGGACAAGTCAAAGAACGTACTGTAAAAATTTGAATAAAATGTTGACATTTCGTGACTTGTACCGAAACTCCTTAATCATAGTCTCAAACTTGACATACAACTGCATCGAAAAATGAACTCATTTGACAAGTGCAAAGCACTTATTTAACCTATATTTTGTAAATTGTTTGTTTCTTTTTTTTTTCATTCACTGACACCATTCGTTATTCTACTTTCACCAAGTTTCAGCTGAGGTCATACGAATGATAATATTGTTCGTGTATTCAAACGTCAGAGTCATCACGAGACTTCGACTTCCAGTATAAATTAATATCGTCATTATTTTTTATTTTGTTCTTTTCGTATTATTATTATTATTATTATTATTTCTTTTTGCTTCTTCTTCTTTCGTTTTGTTAATTAATACACTTATTCCCATTTTTATTCAGCAGCAGCAGCAGCAGCAGCATTGCAATCCTATCCTCTCCTTGCCTAGTTAACTATTCCATTATCATTATTATTTATCATTATTATTATTATTATTATTATTATTATTTATATTATTATTATTTCTTCAAATATTTTTTTAATTTCTATAGTAAAATATGCCATTATCATATTTTAGGTACACTTAGGTATCGATAGTTTGTTTCTTTCCTTTTTTCTCCTTCTCGTCCTTTCTTCAACTTTCTCCATTTTTTCTTTATCTCTTCGTTACACATTTATAAGCTCATTACAGTTATATAGAAACATTTTTTTTCCGTGTTTACTCTCAAACGCGATCGATCGATGCGTCGAATTCTTGGTTTTTATTTCTTCTTTTTTTTTCTCTTAATCTACATGGAGTTTGACTAGTACGTGCTGTCTCTATAAAACGGTTGTTTTTTTAATCGTAATTTCACATCGATCCAGTTATATTTGACAGCTTAACAACGACAAAAAAAAATTGGAAAAAAAAAAACAACGCTTCGGACTCGTCGAGTCCAATTGTGAAAGAACGAGGCTTTTACAAACCAAATGTCAATTTTTCGGTCTAGCTTTTCGTTTTGTTTTTTCTGAGGAGAAACCAATAATCGAGTCAATGAAATTTTAAGGAAATCCTTTCGCGGAGGGCCGTATTTTGCGGGCGCATGAAAAAGACTCTCGTCTTTCGTTCGATGTTAAAAATTACAAGTGTCAAAGACAGTACTCTGTATATATGTATACACATTCATCAGTCAGCTGTTACGCATCGAACGCAGCCAATTTGCCAATTTCTGTTGACGAACATAACCCTTGTGACATTTTTTCAACTCTAATTGTTAATATTTTCGTTGAACATCCGATTACCCCCTGTTTTTATCGTTGTTACGGATTCCTTATAATTTTTTCTACGAGTGAGGCAGTTTGCATCAGAAATTTAGAGATATTGAGTCTATAAATAATTGAATAGAAATGTGATAATCATGGAATCTCCATAAGCTCTCGTATAAATTTGACGTTTTTGGAAGTTAAAATTCTTCGTTAAATGTTCGGTAACGTGGCTCGAAATCTTTGTAAATAAAAACCAGTTAATTGTAGAGTACCCGGGTTCGTGAAAGGAAAACCTTAAAATTCATTCAGACCCTTATTTTTTTTTGTATCGGGGATAGAAATATACGACCATTTAATTTTCTATTATTTTCGATGTTTGTGAAACAAATTGTTTTGTTAAAAAATGGTTTTTTTTTTCTGCACAATTGGCATTAGAATCGCTGTTTTTTTTTGGAACTGAAACGCCGCGAAGTAATTCATAGATAAATAACGAGAATTTAAATAAAAGTTACATCGATTTTTTTCGTTGCGAGATCGAACGAATTTGCGAGTGAAAAAATTGCAAGCGTTGCAATGAAGTATAATGAATATTTTGAAAATAATCGAATTATCGATCGAGGCGACTTTGAAAATTCATTCAAAGTCGATCTGTTTTTTCTTCTTTTTTTTCTCGATACTCAAACGACTCGCGAGTCTCTTAAAAATAATAACAATCGTAATGCTTACGACTAATTTTCGTCAACCAATGGACTCCACTTAGGAAACTCGTACATTAACATTTTACACGGTTCGACGACTTGGCGAAATTTTTTTCAAATTTCTTCTGGAAGCCGCTTCCGAATGGAAACGAAATCTCCATTTTTTTCCCTACATTTTGCATTTTCCTGCTTCTCCACATTCTTCGGTTATAAATAAATCGATCGGTCTTTAAAAAATATGTTTCCTTGTTTCTAACTACGATAAAGAAACTAAAAAGAAATAATAACTCGGCGCGACTTCGTCCGCCGAGGCTGATGTAGCGTGCTACTTTTTTTATAAATTCAATTATCATTATTTTATCGTATTTCTTCTCTTTCTCTTCGTTACTTTTGACAATGGTTTCGGGCGGATTTAATTTGCATGTATAATTAAGAGGCGAGGACTAGCGATCCAGAAAGAATCGTTCGAATTAAACGGAGCTCCGAACCTCACCGTTTTTTTGGTTTTTTTTTTTTTTTTTCTCTTTTTTCGGTATACTCCAAAGAAAGGGCATGATTTTTGCGCATTTTTTCTTCATTTCTTCGTTTTTTCGTGTTTCATGGTCCCATAGAATTTAAATTCCAAAGATGGATATCCGACTAGACTGGACCGATAAGTTGGTAAATCGTGCTGTTCGTAATCGGTTGTTACTCTCGCTCAATTCACACTAGTGATTTTTCTATCCTCGTCGTTTAACGACAACATTTCGGCAATATTTATCGTCGTTAATATTTATTATGTATATATTTTTTAAATATAATATATACACAATTTTAGGATACAATTTTTGTAACACATAATTCAATCGTTTCACTGAATTCTCACGATCCATTGTGTTTGTGTAAAAAAATTTCCTCTTAATTAATCTATCCTGTTTAGTTTTCTTTTTTTTCTCACACATTCGTACTTAATTTCTTCAATTATCTCTTGCTTTTTATCGGCTTTTCTTTGTTATATAAAATAAGAATTTCGTACAAGTAGCTCGTAGTCGGCATTTAGGCCTTGATCCAATTCATTCTCACGGAACAGGTTCTTCTTTCTTTCTTTCTTTTTTTTTTTACTTAAATATACTTTTCATTCACTGTGAGGATTATTTATCGCAGAATCTAATGTGGGCTGGCGCTCAGTTAGCTCAGCTTCATGCGCTTTGTTTGATTAGGATTCGATACGTCTGAAAATAATACATTTTCGTGAGTTTTATAATCAAATTAACAATCTTGAGGAGGTTCGATCGTTTCTTATGCGATCGATAAACTCCAAGTTTAATTGTTTTAAATTCGTATGAATCTTCTCAACAATCATACTCAAATGTGGGTCAAATTTGAGGAAGTTTGACCTTTAGAAATCGAGTTATTAGTTGTAAAATATCGTCCTTTTTCGTAACGTCGCATGAGACCTCGTGGTAAAGTTGCGATTTCAAACACTGAATATCTCGATTACCAGACGGTGAAACCTTCCCAAATTTTTGACACATTATGACACGACGCTCGAGAAGATTCACGTAAAACTTCAAAAAATTATCTTGGAAAAATTGTATTTTATCATTTTGCCGTTACTTTTTATATACAATTATGATTATGGCGATAGAACCTCGTTAAGGTGATCTGTCAGTTGTTCGGTCGGTAAAAATCGTACTGCAAGCTTTTTTTTCGAGAAGCATGATTTTTCGAGGAAAATAAAAATTGCACGTTGATCACTTTTCATTAGAGAACAGTATGTAACTTTTATTTTTCTCGAAATATCAAGAATGTCCGAGAAAAGTGTGTTTCTACTTTGCAGTTATCTCCCTAGCACTTACGCAACTGATAGATCACCATAACTCTTTCGGTGGCAGAACAAATGTCTTTCGAATGTTGAAAAATAGGCGAGAAATCTTAAGTTTCATTAATAAACCGTGATAGCATTTTAAAACAATTTTATCGCTGCCGAAAGGGTTGAATAGTATTATTAAATATTTTTTTCAAGTAAATTTTTACCTCCGTTTGACGTTGTACCGTAAGCGTTGATCATCGGACAGCTCTGATTTTTCTATAAAAAATAAAAACGTTGTTTTAAATGTTTAAAAGTAACAATTGCAATAAATTTAACAAAAAAAAAAGGAAAAAATTGAACGATTCTCACATCTCCCATTACAGCTATCGGCGTTGTGCCCGTCGCTATCGCCACTTGATGTTCTATTAAGTAAAACATGTACTCGTCGTAGAGCAATCGGATCAAGTGGAAAGATCCGAAACTCGCGGCACTTCGGAGGGTGAGATCACGAATTACCATTGAACTGAGAAAGATAAATTTTAAAAAATACACCAAATCAACAATTTGTTTTTCGAGCTCAAATTCACTTTCATTTTGTTCTGAAAAATGTTTTTTTTTCGCGTAATATTGAAAACAGAAGAAAAAAAAAGTCAAATCCTGGAAAATGATTTTTTTTCACTTTCCGAAAGGAATCGTCGTATTGAATCGTTCAGTTACGAGCTCCGCGATGCGTTTATTTTTTTTTTAGTAACTCCATTTCATTTTCGGAAAAAAAATATGAGAAAAAAAGCAAAAATTTGATGATTTACCTGTAAAATGACCATTTGAGCAAAAATTGACGAGCAGCTTTAACGAACGTTGCTTTTCCCTCGTAAGGCTTGAGCACTTGAGTCACGACACCTTTCAGCCAAACAGCCCATTGTTCCAGAGAATTTTGTTGCTGAAGAGTGAGCTTGAAATCTGCCTCGAGACGCTGTACCATCGCGTAATCGCATTGACAAACCCAGGAAGCCTTAAAAAAAAAAAAACAAATATACGATTAGATCGAAAAACTACATAGACCTAGAAAAGTAATTTCAAAAAATCAATTCTCTGAAAAACTTTGATTCCACAATGTCAACGTTTCTATGTAGTTTTGAAATAACGTCCAGAAATCGAAAATTTGAAAATTTTTGGCGCCAAGGAGAAGAAAAATTTGACGCTAATCTCTTACAAAAAAAAATAACGTGGAACTTTTATTTTTCTTGAAATTTGAAGCCACTGCAAACGAAATAAAAAAAGTGCAGCAAGATTTTAAAAAACCGCGCGATTAATGATTTACAAATTCATAAAAAATGATTCAGAAATTAATAAATGATTTTTCTAACGGTTTACAAATGAAAAAATGAATATAATAATTAATAATAATATTATTAATTTAAAAATTAATAAAAATTGATAAAGAATGGTTCGTAAATTTGTAAAAAATGTTGCAATTACCTGCTCTTGAACGTTGTGAAAATCTACGCGATTGAGATCGGCAAGCATTTGATTAATTTGACTAGAATTCTGTAGTACGGCGCGAGCAGCCTGGGCCAAATGGTTGAGGGATGTGTAACGTCGCAGCGTTTGAGCAAACGCCGAAACAGCAGTGAGCTGAAAAAAATTCAAGAGGAAAATGATCATTTGTCGATTTTCGATGCAAAAAACCCTTCGAAATGAAAAATCATAAAAAAAATAGATAAAGATTTTTAAAAAACTTTTTTTTACCTTAATTTGCATCATTTCTTCGGGGCAATCGTTCATCGCAGCAGTCAGCCATGACTCAAGACCTTTAGCGAAATTTCTGATGGACTGTGTCAAAGAACCTAGATAAAATATTTGAAAAAATGTAAATAGTTCAAAAAACAAAACCTTGGAAAGAATTTAAGGTGATTTCTCAGTCGTTCGTTCGGTAGAAATCCTACTGCAAGCTTTTTTTTAGAGAGGTTTGATTTTTCGATGGAAATAAGAGTTACACGTTGTTCTCTTTTTATCAGAGAACCAGGTGCTACTTTTATTTTTCTCGAAATATTAAGAATGTCCGAGAAAAGTGTGTATCTACTTTGCCGTTATCTCGCTCGCACTCCCGCAACTGATAGATCACCTTAAGGAGTTTCGGTACAAGTCATACAATGCAATGGTTCAGCTTATCTTTAGGGAGAATCAGGAGGGGAAATTCTATTGTTCTCAAGCAAAGCGCTAAATTCACACGACAAAGTTTCGTATAAAAATTACATGATTACTGAAAAATTAGTCGTTTTCATTGACAGAAAAAATGAATAATTAATAAACAATGTAGACGAATTATTTTATTTTCTGGTGGCGTAATTGTCATGACATTTTGAGTGGCTGTTCACTTTCTTTTAAACGTTTTTTACATTTTTTCGTATTGTTTCATGCACATAACTGAAGTTTAGGGACAGCGTAGGCAGGTCTCTGTGTTAAAAAGTGACTTTTCATTTGAGAATTTTGTGGAAACGGTGTAGACAATCGTTTTGAAACTTGTAGGATATATTCAGGACGAGTCAAAGAACGTACTGTAGAAATTTGAATAAAATGGTTATATTTCGTCTCTTGTACCGAAACCCCTTAAACGTTTAATTCAATTGAATGGTATAAAATACTAACTCGGTATTGGCCGAAGTACATCGGGCATCAAAACTTCAACGAGATTCTGGTAGAATGTATAATCTACGGTTCTAATAAAATCTTGCACCTCCCCGCATTTGCACATCTGATAAAGTTTCGTTCTGCAAAAAAAAAAAACAAAAATACAAAAATCCATAAGAAAGAATACACAGAATTATAAACACTTTTTTTTCACCAACAAACTGGACGAATATGTAAAAATTGTGTTAATGATATCAAGACAAAGTATAAAAATTGTAAAAAAATAAAATAATTTAGAGAAAAAAAGAAAGTCCAACACAAAAATCGCATAATTTCCGATTTTTAAATATTTTAATTCAGTAAATTCGATTAAAAAATGAAAAATTTGACGTACTTGGACAAATATTTTTCTTCCTCGCACTCGTCGCCGTTATTATTGTCCTGACTGCGCCAAAATTCACGCCAAAGGCTCTCGACCGTGCCAAACTCAAAGTTTAACACCGCGTCCAAAAAGGCTTCGCAATGTTCCCTGTAAATACTCCGAAAGGTGTCGATATCTTCGAGCGTGCAATCCTCAGGCAGGGAAGATCCATGACCAACAATTATTTCTGGAAATTCGGGTATAGCCCCGCTAGCTTCGCCGAGATATTGATGATACTGTGGCGCGGTCGTGTTTGCTGTTACATTTGTATTCGTTTGTGCATTATTCTCGTACGTTGATTCTTGCTTTGGATTGACAAACTTAAAACGTTTAGTTTGTGAATTCGTTGTCTGTTGTTGTCTGGACGTACCGTCCTCGTTGAGCATCATCAATGGGGAGCTGGGCTTAACTCGTATTCCGTAGTAATGATATTTCGAATTTCCACTGAAATCAAAAAGAAAATTATGAACCTCTGACAGGGAACAAGGAATTTTTTATTCGTCGTTTTGTCATCGAATTCATTGACGCTTCAAGATTATTATCAGGAAATGAATGACATAATGTAAAATGATATTTTGAGTTTCCACTAAAATCAAAAAGTAAATATTAAACTGTGAATCTCTGACCACGAACAAGACATTTTTTATGCATCGTTTTGTCATCGAATTAATTGATACTTAAAGGTTTTTATCAGGAAATAAATGACAAGTGGCTTGTCACTAAATTATTCTAGTTTGAAATACGGAATGAAATGTTTACTCACCGAGTGCCTAATCGTCTCGTCCTCAAACCAAGGAAAACCGATCGAATTAATTTTCCAAAACTAGCAGCGTTAACAGGGTCCAATTTGTTATCGGAGCAGTGTCTCAAATAGTGATTGTAGAGAGTAGATCGTGGCAGCGAGACACCATCAGCAGTCTCGTAATTTTCGAGTAGCCATTGCACCTTTTTTTACGATGAAAAAAAAAACACATAAATAATTATGAATTAATATTTTAAGGAGCGAGTTCAAGTTGAAATAAATCGAGTGCTGTGAAACATTTTAGTGCTAATTTAACAAATAAACGTTTAATTTCCGGTGAGGTCAGTAAAAACAGGAAATATTAAGTTCCAATCGTCTCAAACGCATCGGTATTACATTTTTTTTTTTCAACCAAGATATGGATAGCAGGAAAATGATCAAAAAACAAATAAACAAAAACAAATAAAACAAAGCTCGATACATTCAAAGAGGAGGAAAGAAAATTTAAATCTGAAAATAGCTCGAATGAGAAAGCAGGGCTGTGGTACGAAAGCAAAAATAGGAAAGAAAACATGTAACAAGAATAACGAACATGCAGAATTATTATAAAATTATTAACCGGGCCGAGGAAAAATCGATTCTTTAAAATTACTCTCCTCTCGCCAAATTCGTATCCTCACTGTACAATCAAGAAATTTTTCATTTTTCTAAAACAGTAAGGAGGTTCGATCGTTTCTCATGCATTCGATAAATTCCAAGTTTAATTGTTTAAAATCCGGATGAATCTTCTTAACAATCATACTCAACCGTGGGTAAAATTTGAGAAAGTTTAACCGTTTAGAAATCGAGTTATTGGTTGTAAAATATCGTTTTTTTTCGTAACTTCCCATAAGACCTCGTGTTAAAGTTGCGATTTTAAACACTGAATATCTCGATTACCAGACGTTGAAATATTCTCAAATTTTTTACACATTATAATACGACGCTCGAGAAGATTGACCCAAAATTTCAAAAAATTATCTTGGGAAAATTGTATTTTATAATTTTGCCGTTACTTTTTATGTACAATTATGATTATGGCGATAGAATCTCGTTAATGATCGTGTGTACGTGGAAGGAGTAGTTTTTCAATAAAAAAATCGATTTTTTAAACTCATTTCCGGGTATTAGTATAAGAAAAATAGCTAACAAATGGGGAGTCGACATGGCTTACGGTCGCCTGGGAGACCCTAGTGGCATGCGTCATGTTCGCCGCCGATGCAGCTTCCTCCACGCTGATAGCAGCACCTCCCGTATTACCGCTGATCAAGTACGCACCTCCACCCCCGCTAACCACAGCCTCCTATCAAACATCCCGTGGGGTAGCGTTTTTGTTTTATTCGTTAATGCAGCACGATTGTAGTTTTTGTTTTTTTGCTCTACTTTATTTTCGTCTACTGCAAGAATGACGAATGTCCAAAATTCATGGAATTTCAACCAACTTTGTCATCGAATCGCTCCCATAGAATAATTTTGAAGGATTTTTTACTTATTAATAACACTTAAAAAAGTCCTGGAGACAAATTTGTCTCTGAAGACTCAATACCACGAGCGGATTGCTCGAGATTTTAAGGTGACTACTGTACTGCATACTCGTCAAATGAGTGCAAAGTTTTCAACACGCTTTTAGACCAACTTTAACGTATCAATTGAACGTATTGTTAGTGGATTTATATTACAATATATCTTATTAACGTGAAAAAATCTTAAAAACGATAGTTTTACCAAAGCATCAACTGACAAATGCAAATTTCCACGATGACAAAATTTCACTGAGATTTTCAATGAATTATCTGTACTTTTCAACCGATTTTAATGCACCACGTCTCATTTTGTTCCTCAACTGATCCTCTACGAGTCCACCGCGCACTTTTTGTTTAAAACTCAATCGTTACACTGTTGCAGTCAATTGTTTATCAAGCGAAGAAACTTTTTCATAAATAATTTCTGAACGCATGAACTTTGAAAAGAATAAACGTGATGGGTTCGTAGAGGGTCAGTAACGGAACAAAATGAGACCAGGTGCATCAAAATCGGGCCAAAAATACAGGTTATTCTTTGAAAAATCCGAGTGAAAATGTGTCATCATGGAAAATTGCATTTATCAGTTGATGCTTTTGCAAAACTATCGTTTTTAATATATTTCCACGTTAATAAGACACGTTGTAATATAAATTCACTAACAATACGTTTAATTTGTACGTTAAACTTGGTCTAAAAGCGTGTTGAAAACTTAGCACTCATTCGACTAGTATGCGGTACAGTAGTTACCGTAATTCTTACTGCTCCCATCTCGAAACCAATTTCCTTTGTCATGCATCATTCTTGTAGTAGATTCTTCACATATAAGAAGCATATTAGGATTCATCAATTAATTGTATCGTTATGCCATTAAAATCGTCATCAATTTCACGTATACAAGGACGAAGCCACCCGAGGATTTTTTTTCTTTCTTTGTTTTTTTTTTTTCGTATCACAAAAAAACAAAACTTACGGCACTCTCGGTCTGAGGACTCGCTCGTGCCGCCGCAGCGGATATTAAAGCGTGTGTCGTCGGATCTCCATCCACTACACTCTGTTGTATCAGGTACGTGCCGTTACCCTGCGTTAGAAGTTGCCCCGTCGTCGTGTTAGACCCTTGAACCTAAAAAAAAATTTAACAAAACGGTTAAAAATCGTAAAATTCGTATTTTTGCTGTTTTTACAACTTTCAACAAATTTTAAAAGATCGCGGGTGCTTCGGTAGAATTTTTAATCATTCATTTGTTTTTATACGTGTTATGAGATTTTTTTCATTTTTTTTTCAAAATTGAGCACAAACAATTAGTGAAACTTTTCTGTGGGCTCGTTGGAGAAAATTCATTCTCAATTCGTTGAGTATTCGTTTTTGCTGCGACACTCAAAAATACTTTTGAATTAAGTCACAAAAGACCGTTCGATTGCACTCGTGCATCGACACACTGGGTCATTTTGACCCGAAATTATTTTTCGAATGGGAGCCTTTTTTAAAATTTTGTCAGACCACAAGTTTCTTTTTGAAAAACTGCATTTTTAATGAGTCCATCCGCGATTTTTATTCTCAATGATATTAAAAATTTAAAAATATCGATTTTTTCAGTAAAATTCACATTTTTGCAAAAGTTTATTTCCAATTAGTTTGCCGAACAATTTAATTATGTATTTTCCATTTTTTTCATGATTAACACACATCGAAGAATGTTTGAAGTGCACTCTTGTTCTTTTTTTCAATAACAACCAATCGAGAAACTGTTGATGACGAACGGACGGAGTACGTTTCGGGTCAAATTGACCCACTGTCAATGCAGTGGACAAATTAAAGTGTGTCAACGACCCGATAAGAGAAAATTGTCTAAAAAAAGTATAAAAAAAATTGAAATTGATGTAATTACCTGTGCGTAAGTAACCGGTGTCGATGCTGGAGTGTAATATTGACTGGAGGCGGGAGTATACATGGCTCCCGCCTCCCCAGCGACAGCATAAACAGGATATGTCCTTAAAAATGGTAAAGATACAATTAATTTTACAAAAAACAAACACGAAAAAACATTTAAGGTTTTAGGCCACCTTAGAGGCCGGAAAAGTAGGCTTTTTGGGGATTTTTTTTCAGAGATTCGACAAAATAAATCGAGATTACAAAAACGGCATTTTAACAAACACATCAGTGACTGTTTACAATAATTTTTTTGAAGCGATTCATTTCAAAGAGGCGGCTGTGCAGCGCATTTGCGATGACGTCTCCGTTTTTTCAGGCTCCACGGCCGGACTGCCAGCTCCGGTAATTTTTTAACCATAATGAGCCAATGATTTTTTTTTCGGTTATATATAATAACTGCTACAGAAGTACGTAGGATTTTTGCGATTCATTGATTTTTGGCCAAATGACGCATTTTTAAAGTGGAAAGTGATAAATTTGCCTAAAAAATCGTCAGATAAGTGTTAATAACAAATGAACTATGCAATACAAAGACAAAATCCTCCGAACTTCCATAGACAATGTATTTTCAAAGATATATTGAAAATTTCAAGTCAATCGGTTGAAAATTGTCTGAGTTGAGTCCGGCCATCATAACGAACGTAGTTTCGAGATATACGCGTTTGAAGTTTTGAGAAGCTCGCTGCTCATCAGACAGCATTGTACTCAAATTCGAAAACCGAGTACTTAGAGTTTTTTGCCCACCCTCATTTTTTTGGACATCATTTTGGAGGTCCCAAGAGACCATTTAAAATATAAAAAAAAATTTTAACGATCTCCTCAAAATTCTAGGGTAGCCCAAGCTCTTATGGAAAGCTCTGAGAAAAAAAAAACGAAAACTTACATCTGTCCGTTCGTAAGATTGTACGTCGAACCATCCCCCTCGACATACTGGACATAAGTAGAATGTGAAACTGACTCGGACCCCACTGCCTCGCCGTCACCCGACACTGCAACAACAAAACGAGTACAATCAATATAGTTCATTATTAATTATTATTTAACGTTTCACATTTCATAATAGCACGTCGACATCCAAAGCGACGAAACGGCCATTCAATCCACGATGTAAATGAATGAATGAATGAAAAAAAAAAAAAAAAAAAAAAAAAAAAAAAAAAAAATGTTTCCCACAAAAATGAAAGTCTCCATCGAATAAGAAAGGGTCTAAAATTATTTTATTTGACGTTTTGTTCATTGCAAATATTATTTTGGTATCTGTTAAAAAAAAAAACAAATCTTTTTCTTTGTGACATCAAATGTTTTATCATATTATTTCGATTTAGAATTTTGATCAGTACAAAATATCAATGGAAGATTTTTAAAATAACAACAGAAAGCGTAAGAAATAATAAGAAGACAGAGTCGAGTTCAATATTTCAGGTTCGGGCTGTAATCCTTAAATGCATAATTTCAAGTTGAAAAAAATTCTCCATTTTTTTTAAGCGCAGCTCCATATCACGCGATCCGTAACAATTTATCGATTTTTTTCTCTTGATTTCTTTTTAATGAACGAAATAAACATGGAATAGAAAAAATCCACTTATTGCATGCGTGCGCTCAATTTTTTGTCTGCAAGGATTTGCCCTCACCTACTGCCGTTGTTAGCGACGCGTACGCCGGTGAATCGCCGGTGCCTAAAGTTGTCAATTTAATCAAACAGCGAAATCACATTGAGAGACAGTATTTTTAACTTTTTTTTTTGCTTCCTATCGTCAAAAAAATGTTTTTACTCCAAAATTTAGTTAAAAAATGTAATTTCAAAAGTTGCTCCACAAAACCCTCGTCTTCGATACAAAATATCATAATATTTGGTTTGAAAATAAAGTGAAATTTCTCGATTAATCAATTTTTATGAATTATGAATTTTTTTTTTTCAGTGTCTCTGGCACGTCAATTCGGAAAATTTATTAAAAAAATAATAAAAGAAAAGAATTGAAAAAATACCTGTGACCGTAATATAATGAGGCGATCCACTGACAATTGTTCCGGTCGACGTTGAGGCAGCGTCCGAATCAACGAGAGTGTGCTGCCCCGATTGATGCGTCGTATTTACTACAACCTGAGCTGTAACGTGTTGTGGTGTGCCCGATGACCCATTGGAAGAATCAGCAGCTTGCTCTAAAGAATCCTGAACGAGCAACTAAAAACAACAAAAAAAATAATAATTATTTCATTATCAAGCCATTTTTATCACGTTAAATCACAATTAAAAAATCCTCTTTTACAAAAATTTCATGACAGTGACAGTCTGCATCGTTGAAACCTAATGAGTTTTTTCTCATTTGTCTTTTCTTTATTTTTTATTTTAGGATCGTCCAATTATTCTAGTAGATTTAGTTTTCAAGTCGTGGAAAAATGGACAAATATCGTAAAAAAAAAATACTGAATGCCAATTTTATGTTCTGTTATAAATTAGAAAGGATTTTCGTTGCCTTCAACGATGTAAAGTTGAAAAGCATCAATTTTTAGCTTTGGAAAATATTCACTGAGAAGCCGATTGTGTTGGAAAGCGACAATAACTTCGTTAGAAAATTCACATTCCGAGTTTTTCTACGATAATTGGACATTTTTCTATGACTTGAAAATTAAATCAACGAGAAAAATTAGAACGATTCCAAAATTTCGTTGAAAAATAAAAAGAATTTTTAAAAATCATTGGGTTCCAAAGATGTCCAAACTTCAATATCATAGTTGAATGTTTTTTGTTACGTTTATATAAAAATTACGATTTTATTCAAACTTTACATCGAAATACTCTAAGCTGCGTGAATTTCATGAAATATTTGAATTCCAAGTAATAGTTGTCCGAAGTACGGGTAGCAGATGTTCCGAACTCGTTATCAGCCCTGTTTGTACAGACTTCAGAACTCCATGACAGATAGCAGATATTGATTTTTTACCACAAATATCCTATTTATTTCATTTTCGAATATATTGTACCCGATCATTTTCATTTGCATCAGTTACTTTCCATTTGTGCGAAAAAAAAAAAATTGTACAAATTTCAAATCGTTGGTGAAGGTAAAACCAAAAAATTGGCATAAATAATCTTGTAGTTTCGATATTATTGCACTTTCTGTTAATTTGTCTTGTATCTTTCGACGATTAGGAAAATTACATTTACAATTCTAAGAATTTCGGTATTTATTCAGACTTTTTTGTTTGCTTTTATTTCCACGTGCGTAAACGTATTTTAATTGGAATAAATATTGACTCGGTACAAAAACTCTATCATAATTGTATCAACACATCAACACATCGCTAGATTGCAATAATTTACACTTATAAATTATTTACCAAATGAACGAATTCTTATTTTTTATTTACCAAGTGAACGATTCTTTCTTTAAATTACCAAATGAACAAATTTTTTGTACTAAATCACTGTTCAAAATTCAACACGCACTGTGTTCTTTTTTTCTTTTAAGCTTTTTAATAATAAAATGAATAAAATGAATAAAATGAATAAAATGAATAAAATGAACGTTTGCACGAAACTTTTTGAAAATATAGCGAATCACACGATATACAATTTATTATAAAAATAGAAGATTATTAAAAAAAAATTATCTTGTATATTTGAAACTTTTTTCTAGCCTGAAACTGCAAAGCTTTATTAAAAAAATTTTGCACGGTTGGTTAAGAGTCTAAAGAACAAATTTACAAAAAAAGGATAAGATGTCAAACATTTTTAGGAGAAAGGACAATTCTTATTGCTTTTTAATGTTATAATCTCGAATGGAATGAAAAAAAAGTAATGGATAAACAAACCTGAATAGGTTGAAGATGATTTGGACCGGCGAGCACAGAAATTTTGAGGAGAAAGGACCATTCTTATTGCTTTTGAATGTTATAATCTCGAATGGAATGAAAAAAAGTGATAGATAAACAAACCTGAATAGGTTGAAAATTATTTGGACCGGCGAGCACAGAAATTTAAAGGAGAAAGAACAATTCTTATTGCTTTTTAACGAAATTCAAGGAGAAAGGACAATTATTATTGCTTTTTAATGTTATGATCTCGAATGGAATGTAAAAAAAAGGTAATAAACAAACCTGAATAGGTTGAAGATTATTTGGACTAGAAGGATCAGGACCGGCGACTACGGTGATAAGTTGTTGACCCCTGGTAGACTGATTCTGTTGAGTGTTGGGTACGCCGTTGTTACTGGAAGTGGTCACAACAACTACGCTCGGC
This sequence comes from Campoletis sonorensis, assembly GCA_013761285.1. Taxonomy (NCBI): domain Eukaryota; kingdom Metazoa; phylum Arthropoda; class Insecta; order Hymenoptera; family Ichneumonidae; genus Campoletis; species Campoletis sonorensis. The sequence goes on from JACEOJ010000084.1 coordinate 2,051,430, forward strand.
TTTGCTTCAACCCCCACTTGTACTGCGTTACCCCCGCTATTCGCAGCCCCGGCGGAAGCTGCAAGGGTATACTGGGCTCCAGTCGTAGTCATGGCAATAGCTCCCTCGCTCCTGTCCGAAACGCTTGTATCACCGCCACCTCCCTGTTTCTGGATGGACGATTCTGAAATTTGCAGGTACAGCTATGTTATATTCACATACTTGACGCTTCACATTTTCCCTTTCCCTCTTCCTCTCTCTCTCTCTCTCTCTCGCCACTCCCACCGCCTTCGCATTCAACTAAATATCAATAACGTCTTCGCTGCGTCCCCGCCGTTTCAACTCTCCCCCAAGAAAACTTTCATCGCCCGTGCAATTAATTCAAATTGTTTTTCCTCGTACAAATTTACGCACGTGCATGTCAAAAATTGGATTTTCTAAACATTTTTCAAAGCGACGAGTCGACAGGTCTGTCAAAAAAATCAAATCTTTGGAAATACACAAAAAATGTTGTTTATTTGTAATTATATTTTTTTTAAAGATTTTTTGTTATTTTCATACAAATATCTTTGGTCGAATGTTTCCAAAAACCATTTATTACAATAAAATATATTAAGAACTAGCATTATTGGAAAAAAATGAAATTGCCGTTCTTGGCAATTCTTTTTTCTTCAGTGTTTCGTTCGATTTGAGCAAAAATTGGATTTTTTATGAAAATAGGGAACGAAAAAACAGTTTTTCAAGCCATTTCAACAATTGAAAGTTTGATGACAAGGAAATGAGACAAAATTTTGATGGATATTTCCAGTACTTTTGACGAAATTATTGAATAGTATTTATTAATATTCGTAAGAAGAAAAAAAAACAAAACTTACTTTCATGAGTGGACAGTGATTTATGAAAAATAGAAAGTAAACATATTTCGATGACTTTTAAATCGAGAATAGGTTTGACAGCTGTGAACCCAAGCTATGGAGTTGCATTGAAAAAACGTGTAAAATTGAAAGAACCGTGATTGAATAGTGATAAGGGATTGAAGAATGTGCCAAAACGTAATTATCGGTAGCAGGGTACACGAGAAGTGTATAAAAACAGTATTTGTAAAAGAATTGTTAAATCCTAACCTAAAAAAACCCTATTGCCGATGGCAAAGGGATTATAAGTTATAAGGGAGAGTGGGAGGGAGGGAGAAAGAGGGGTGAGAATGGGCGGTAGAGGGCGAGGACTTTTGGTGGTATGTTTAGTCGCAGGTGCGCGCGTGGCGGCGCTCTTTTATTAATTCTCCCGTGTGGAGAATAGATCAAAGGGCAATATATACATATAAGATTTAAGCATTCGAGGATAGCGATAACCACCAAGCTCTTCGATTCGCTCTCTTTGGTACAATCGTGCATTTTAGGCCAAGCACGGAGTCGAATAAAGGATTTCTTTCCTTTCGTTCGTCCCTCGCTCGCTCGTTCCCTCGTATCTCAGTATATATACATGTTACAATAATGCTTTTTCCACCTCTATGGGGAGGCAGGTACCAAACAGAGTTGCAGTATAAACTCGTTGAGGGGCCGAACCGTATAATATTAGATGTATAGGGTGGCTCGTGTTAGGGGGAACAATAAAATGAGACACAAGCGTGACTAGATATGTTACCCGAGTAGGGTAAGATCGATGTGTTGTACTACGTAATATATATAGAAAAATATGAAGGTGTAGTGAACCCATTGAGATATCTATTACAAAAGAAACAGGTTCAGATCACGGCAGCAATTAGATGGCATTAGGAGAACTCAAAGACAGCTCATGCTTCCCTTCTACCAAAGCCCCAACAAATATCTATATCGACGAGCTTCGTGAAAACCTATCAAATCTTTCGCATCAGTAAATTCAACCAATCAACTATTTTTATCTATTTTTTAGCCCGTCAGCTGTATTGTATCGCGCTGTTTGTCGACGCTATCGAGAATTTTGCCGCGTTCCATTTTATCTTGAATATCAATACAATTGATTTTTTTTTTTTTTTCTCAACGGAAGCTTGATATTTTTCTGATTGTTTTTTTTTAGAATTTTGAGAATCGTTCACTTGGAAATTTGCAGCCCTTTTACTTTGGCATTTGAGCCATCGTGAAACTTACGATGGTACACTTTTTTCTTTTATTATTATTATTATTATTCTATTTTTACACAGAATGCCAGTTTTTTCGATTCTACATGATTCTTGGAATATTTATTAAAGTTAAAAATATATGAACTGTCATTAATGTCAATAATTCATTACAACATCTTTTTTTCTAATAAACTGCTATGAATTATGGAATGGCAATTTTTTGACGAACTCGGAAGGCACTAAAGAATTTTACGGAATTTTTTCGGAATTTTTTGTACAGTGGTTTTTGTTTAAAAAAATCAAGATCACAATTAATTTCGAACTCTCATGGAAAAATTCATTTAACAATGAATTACTGTGTACATCGGAATGGTAATTTTTCCACGATCTCAATACACTCCAAAGAACTCTAAAGAATTTTTTCAAAATTTTTCGTTCGGTGGTTTTTGTTTAAAAAAATGAAGAAACAGCTGACTTCAAATTTCGAAATTTCGAGTTCAAAGAAAATATTTCGTTGCATTCCAACGATGCAAACTTCATCTACGAATTTATAATCGTTCATTTTTTTCCAACAAGTTGAATTAATCCATAAAAATGAAAATTCCACATTGACCTCGTTCGATCAGTAAAAAAAAAAACAAGTAACTTTCATTTTTCCTCAATAATGAGGCGACTCTTGAAAAAAAAAGAATTAAATCAGCTGTTCAACTGTCAATCTCGTTCCCACGGATAAAGAATCATCGAAAAAAAAAAAAAATTAAACAATTCACAAAAATGAACCGTCAAAAATGGAATATGATTAAAAATAAAAAAATCGTGTATACCCTTAAAAAGATATTTCCGTTTTAACTCGGTTCAGTAACTTTGCAAAATAGAAGAAAGAGCGAAAAAAAAATGTAGTCGTCATATCGAGATTCTAAAAGCATTGAACTCCACTCGGACTCTCGCAGATCCCGATGCTGCGGATCCGAAGCAAAGATCGGAGAAGAGACGTTTTATTTGATTCTAGGGTGTTGCCCAGGCAACTAATACCATCACCTGTATCGAAAAAGGTTTCTCAGTAAGATTGTCATTTGATACCTGGATATTATGACATTTTTTTTTTTCCAATGTTGATAAAATATAATAATTGTTATGATCTAAGGTGGAGTAATACGAGAACTTGGGTAACTTCGTCCTCATAATTTTAGCGTTGTGGCCACGAGATTTTCTAGGAATCTCGTATGAAGAAAAAAAAAAATAGAAGAAAATCAATTATAACTTGAAATGAGCACGTGGATCAACGATGAAATTTGATTTTTAGGAGGAAACATTTGTTTTTGTGAAAACGAAAAACAAAAAACAAAAAAAACGTATTCTCTTTCTTTACTTTTAATCAAAATTATTGAGAGTCTGTTTTGTATCCAAAAAAGTGTTTACGTGAAATAAAATGTTTCGTGAAAATTATCGTCTTTGTTCGCCAATTTTTTTTTTTTTTTTTCAAGTAAATTTCGTTGAGTATTTGATCATTTTTTTCAAAACAAAATTCTTCTTCCAGAAACTGCGTTTGTTGATACAACAAATAAATCTTTTTTATTATTTATTAAAACTTCGAGTCCAAGTATCGGAAAATCTTTTTTTTCTAAATGGCTTCGGACTCGCTGATCAAGAATTTGGACGAAAAATTCGAAAATAAGAGAAATATTACAACCAATTGTATTGTTCATTCGGACTCACTACAGAAGAGAAAATCTTGTATCTTCATTAACAAAAAGAAAAAAAAATACAAAATACAAATATAGTCAGCATGAATTTTACTCTCAATTGGCAAAAAATGTAAGTTTCAATCCCAAAAAAGGGCGAATTTTGATTAAATGTTTTTACATATAATGGCAATTCACAAATACTGAATGTCCATATTTTCAGGATTTTCTTGAATATTATACAGACTTGAAAAAAAAAATTCGGTACTCATCGCAGCAAAAATGGTAAAAAAAAAAAAAAAAACTGTCAAAAAATGTTAGACAACGAATAACCCACCATGGCACAAAGAAAAAATAGCAAAATGTTTGCCCACCCCATTGGATTTTAAATAATGACCATTTTCCCATAAATTTGATCACACAAAAGTCATTTCTATTATTTTTATCTGTCGAAATGAATTTTTTGAGCCAACGAAAAAAAATTGGCTCAATGCACAGTTTCAAAGCAACAAAAAATGACATTTATGCATAATTTAATTAATTTTCAAAATTCCTCTAAATTTTCTCGTAAATATATTTTCAAGATCGCAAAAAACCATGTTTTAATAATCATAACCAAAGGTTACAAGAATTCATAAATCTATTCTAAATGTTGGATTTTTCCTCACAAAACGTTTGGGTGACAGAAAAAAAAACCAACGTTTTTAAAAGAAATGACATAAACAGTGCAAACTGGCCGCTCACTTGTGCTTCGTTTCTCGACGATTTAAATTTCCCGCCAAAAAATGTCAAGAGCCCAACGAATATTGTTCAGCGCGAGAAATCGACACGAAAAACGTGAGAACGAAAAAAAAACGAATTAACTAAAAAAGTAAAGTTAAATAAAATAACTTATTGTGCTGAAAACACACACTTGGCACGTACAAACGTTAGAAAGAAACTGAAACAAGGTGTTTTGTAATGGAGGAAAGCTGCAAAGTCGAGAAGCATATCCGAAGGTGAAGGTGCACCTGGCCCCGGTCGTATGTTATGCATGGCTGGTGCCTGGTACTCTGTTGTGCAGGCAGACACTATACTCATCAACTTCCCTGCATATATTTTTTTTTCTCTCTTCGCCCCCACCCGCCCCTTGAATCTCCAGCATGTCGCGTGGCACTGTCCTATCCCTCTATTATCTGCCTTATGCTCGTGTCCACATGTGGTAGTAAAAAAAAAAAGAAAAAAAAAACTTTTCCTCGAAACATGAGAAAGCAAAAATCCCAATATTTCGTCAATGGAAACAAAACGATATCAAAATTAATGAGCACACTATTTTGTATCTTTGATAAAGAGAATGAGAAAAAATATCCTCCAATATGAAGTAATTTTTATATACTTAGAGTCGACTAAAGAATTTTCGATTTTTAACCTAACGGCAAAACGACGATATTTTTTAAAATCATTAACGTGAGAATTCTAATGGCGTGTATATTTTGTATATTTGACAGAAATAGTGAAGAATGTGAAAGATTTTTGAAAAGTAGAAAACTGTTCAAATAAAAATTAGTTGATTGAAAATTATTTAGCGATACCGCGAGTTGTAGAATTTTTGGGGGCATTCAACTCCCTTAAAGCTCGTCTTCCGGGCTCGCGATTTTGTTGCTGATTTTTTCCTCTTTTCATTTTTGATCATACTGACTATCAATCGAATAAAAAAAAATTATTATAGCGATATCGCGAGTTTTAGAATTTTTTGAAGCATCCAACTCCCTCAAACGTCACTCTCCGTGTCTCCGACCCTCGTCAGACTTTTAGTCACTCATTTTTGCACCTTTTTGAATGATTCGTGAAATAAAAAAGTTTATTATAGACCTTTGAAATCTTTCTTGAAATCGTACTTCTCGAGAGTCGAAAATCAAAAATAAATTTCCGGAAAACTTAACAACTTAAATATGTTATATTCAAATTTTTATTTTCCCTGTCAAGAATCTTCTCGTTTTGAATGTTTCATTTTTGTTCCCCGAAAAACTCCCTCAAGCCCTAGAGTCGAGTTAATGTTTTTTTCAAATTCCTTAGAAATGAAGCCGAATAAAGAAGAAAACATTGAATCAGTCCATAAAATTTCGACAACAATATTCAATGAATCTTAATCTTCTTTTCTCATTCACCTTCGTTTCATAATCGACAATTGCAAAGCCTATTTTAATTGCAAGATTTTGAAAGAAGCATCATTCCACTTCTTCAAAAATACAATGCACAATATTTTTCATCATGTGCATAGTTCTGCCGAGCAGTCTCCCCTGTTAAAGCAACATTCTCTCCTTTTTTCTCTTCATTTCATTCAGAGCGACCGAACATAATGGTTTTTCCATGCCAGTGCTTCATCGGTCTTTTTAAATAGAGTTTATACTCTGAGAGAAAAAAATTAATTTAAAAGGCCAATTATTTCTTTGGATACATCCAACTAAATATTTAATATTGTTGAAATGTGAAATTTACTTTTGAAACGAAGTTGAAATAACAAATTCACTGTTTTTACAAAGTTTACCGTTGAAATGGCAAAACTTTTGTTATTGCTAAATATTTCGTTGAATACGTCCAACTAAATACTGGGCAATAACAAAAATTTTGTTGTTTCAACGGTTCATTTGGCATGATATTGAAGTTTGCATCGTTGGAACTCAAAGATTTTTGTTTATTCTTCTCACTTTTTAAAAAATTTTGCAATCGTTTTAGCTTTTTTAGTAGATTTCATTTTCAAGTCATAAAACAATGTCGTTCATTTATCGTTGACGAACTGTCAATGTCAATTTTTGGTTCTGTTATAAACTGTAAAGAATTTTTGTTGCATTCGAACAAGCAAACTTCGACATCATTTATTTGGTATATTTATAAATTGTCAGCCAAATATTCTGTTGAAATGACAATATTTTTGCTATTATTGGTAAATATTTAGTGAGACATATTCGACTAAATAGTCGTCTTTTTTAACAACAATTTTTTTTTTTATAAAAAAGAAGTATGCAGCGGTAAAAAGCAAAAGGATAATTTTTGCTCATTCACGTCAGAATACAATAAATTCCCTTTATTTCGTGTAACGGACCAAAAAATTTAGACACAGTTTTAATCAAAAAGTTCGAACATGGTTTTTTGGCAATTTGGAAACTGAGTCCACTAGAAAAAGTGAGACAATTGCAAAAATGAATGGAAACATTTTTTTCCATTCAATTACAACGAAGCAAACTTCGATACCATTTGAAACTGTTTATTTTTGCTGTTCACTTGATTGACAAGGAAAAAATTAACTAATTACCAGATTTCAATGGTGCAGAAAATTATTTTTGAAAATGGTTGATTAGAGGCTGTGAAATCTTTATAATTTCGAAGTTTGTATTGACAGAAAGAAGAAAATTCCAGTTTCCCAGTAGTTGTTGAATTTCGAAGATAAAAAAATTGTGCATAAAAAAATACTTTTTGTTGCATTTCTATGATCAAAACTTTAAACCCATAAAACGCTTGGGTGAATAAAACTAAAACCGTCAAGATTTGAAAGAAACAAATCTGTGCTGTCAATTTCAAGGCTAAAGTGGTTTTTTCATATTGTGAACGATTGTTTTTTCATAAAATTCCCTTTTTAGAGCCTGAAAATGGACTTAAATAAAATATAAACCGTAGAGACATAAATAGCAATAAAAAATAACACTCGGAAGGATCAATTGTCCGAGTAAATTAAAAGGCTGTTTGGGTTAAGTGGAGAGAATTTTATTAATTGACTGAAAATGTAATATTCAGTCAAGTTTTTTATGTCCTTACGTAGTTCTTTTAATTTTTTTATTGAGCTCAAAAGCTGAGAACGAAAAAAATGGAACAGGGAAGCAGGAAACAGATTTTTCATTGGGAGAAAGTCGTCGTCTTTGAATGAAGCGAAGTCAAAACAACGGAGTACGGCAGAGTTAATAAAAAAAAGTTGTTATCGCAATTTCGCTGCTCACCTGTCTTCATCAATAGCGAATTAAACGAGTTGTATAAAAAATTTGTTCGCTGATGGATCGACGTCCGTCGATTTTGGGCCCCCCTCCCCCACCAGCCCACCACGATGTGTCGCCCCGGTCACTGTTGATTTTTCCTTGGAGCCGGCCCTGCGTCACCCGGGAAACCACGAGCCAAAAAAAAAAAATCGGTCCTTTTGACGGTGATAAAAAAAAATCTTCAGCACGCTTGCGATTAACGAGATCGCATTGAAAAAAGTACTTTTACACGATTTACTTTATTTAATATCGTCGTCAACGACCGGTTTTAAGTGTCACACGTAGTTTTGTCTGCTGGCTCGACGGTCTCCTTGGCTACGGCATCACTGACCGTGTCACTACTTTTCGGTACTCACACCTTTCCATGTATCACCGTTACACTTCACCAAAAAAAAACCATTTTTATTTTCTTCCAACGGGTTTCTCCTCAATTGCGATAATGTCATAAACGTTTATTGTTTTTCTTTAATTCGCGATGAAACGACGACGAGAAAATACTTTTGATTCGTCGCCTGTCATTTTTCTTCAGCAGCAGGAACTACTTTTTCTATCGCCCTCGATTGTATTACTGCGCCATCTGACGACCAATATCCCCACGCGCTGATAGTAAATAAAACCTCTGTCGTTGTGACATTTATTTGTCGAAAAAATTATATTGGTATATCTTCGCTTGATTCGAAATTTGACAGATTGAATGTCAAACGTCAAGAGTCTACTTGTGTTTACTTTATTTGCAGAAAAAATTATCTAGGGATTGGGACAGAGTAATGTTTGGAGTTTCTGCCCAAGAGCAGCGCTGCAGGCGGGAAAACCCGCGAGTTTTACAAAATGTCAAAAAATCACGCAAACATGATTTTATTTTTAGAAACACAATTTTTTAGTAATTTTTCAAAAAAAAGTGTCAAAAATGAAAATAAAGACGTCAAACTGTGTTTCATTAGCGAAATGCATAAAATTAACGATTCATTTTTATAATGTTGCCATTTTTGTCGAGCATATTTTATTTTTAATTTCATGAACCCTGTCGAAAGTTTCTCGAAAGTTTTTCTAGTACGATGTGGTCACGAAAGACTTACCATTTTCGGGGAAAAAAAGTTCTTCAAAGTCATCGCTCGCACCACTATATTCGTGTTTATAATACGGATAACGTTGTGTAAATTGTCTCCGTGACATGACAACAATGAGTCTTCTTGATTGAGGGCTTTCTTTGTTTTCCAATTTAACAGGAACGTTCATTGTTTATAATAAAACTTTTCTCGAAGCCGAGGGCAACGAGGACGGTCTCTAAGCACAAGCAAACAAATGACGAGACGAGAGCTTGCTGATGATCATCATATTTCTTCACATTTTGGCTAAGAAATAGTCCCGATTGTCTTTTGTTTTGGCAGGATTCAAAAAAGTGGCAGTTACCTTACCAACTGTTGTAAATATAAATATTAAATAAAATAAATTATTTCTTGAGGGCGCTGCGATAGCAACCAGACATTCAAAAATTAATAACCAAAATTCTGAATTATTGCGGTACAATTTATAAACATAATAATTGATTGAATTATTAAAATCATAATTGAATCTTTAGCGGTTTTTGGGATCATAAGAAAAATAAATGACAGACATTTTAACAACAACTTCAATGACATAGGGAAACAGATTATTGAATTTTTAATTGATGCAATGATGTTTGAAAACATTGATGATGATGATGTTTTTCTAAACGCATCGTTACTTTTTCTTTAAATTTAGAGTTTGTTGTTCCAATTATTCCAATTATCCATGATTATAAGATTTTTTGAACCAATCTTTTTTGTTATCACGATAACATACTCTCAATGCCTTTAGTGATAATCCATTTTTTTGAATCGACCTTCGGACGCAGTTGTCACGATCGAATAAAATAATGAAGTGTATTTTGCAGATTGCACTGTAATACAGCGAGCCGGTGGTTCACACAAAGTGTCAGAGTTTGACGTCACGGTGGCGCGGAGATGCGCATGATCGAGAGGTGTGTCGTATGCGTGTGCATCTATACGTCGTCGCGTTTACGTGTACCTCATCGGAGCAGTGTGTTTTTTTTTTTACATCAGTGGCATAATATAAAACAAACATTCGCAACACCGTGACACCTGTCAAAGAAAAGCAAACGTCAACAAAATGATGACTGCTTCGGAAAACGAAAGCGAAGATTTCGAGAAGAAACAATCGAACAACGAGACAGCTATTCTCGAGGTCAGCTCGATGGCTACCAGCGGTATTGTTAGACCCGATGTTCGCGATCCTGACTTTCTCTCGAACTATAGCACGTCGGTGGAAGGCTCGGTCGTGAGTTACAAAATTTCAATTACAATTAGTTTTCCAAATACTCGAAAAAAACTGTCAACAAATGTAAACAATCACGAGTCTTTTTTCTTTTTAATAATTATGTTCAAGTTTCCGTACTTTTGCAAAGCAATAAAATTTATTTTTTCTCTTCGGAAGAGTCCAAAGATTGAACGATCGTTTTTTACGATCTAAAAACTATGAACTTATGAAAAATTGGCACAATTTCGAGAATTTCAACAATTTTGAATGAGGAAAAAAGAATTTCTTGCGTTCGACAAAGCATATTTCAATACCCTGTCAAAATACCAAATTGACTGAAAAATCTGCCGTTCCAGTTGACTTTTTTTTTTCATTTATTGACAATCACTGATGTGACTTTTGAATTAATCCTTTTAAGGACAAATTTTCGTAAAACTGAACAAAATTTCAAACGATTTTTACCCTCCAATTAAAATAACGCAGATTGCCTCACCGTCCATCGATAGTTTTTCAACTTTGCCGGAACAAGACACTTCAGATTTTCAAATGGATTCACGAGATCTGCAAGTCAAAGTTGACAATCCACAGAAACATCTCGAGACATTGGAGACCTACATTACGTTCCGTGTTACTACGAGGGTAAGAATTTCATTGAAAAAGATTTAAATCTTCTTTGTTCTTGCAATGAAAAGTCTAAAAAACTTGTCAAAAATACTTGCAGGAAGAAAACTCTCAAAAAACAACTTTTTTTGTAATAATATTTCATTAAAATATAAATAAATCTTTATAATATTGTACTATCAGAACAAACAGAATAATTATGGAACCGTGAATTGTTTTATGAGGATGAAAACAATTACGCTGAAAGAATTCATAAAAAAAAACCATTTTTTTAATGTTATTGTTACCAAAGTAAAGTGGCAGTAGCAAAAGAAACGAAAAAAAAAAACAGAAAAATTGGTTCAAAAACAAATATTTTTTTTCGTAAAGCTATTTTGGACAAGTTATTACAGAGTTTTTTTGATTCTTTGAAATACATTTTCATGATAACACAAAAATAATGACGAAATTGTGTAAAAATGTTGAATCGAGATTGATAATTATTATTTTTTCGATTAACAGACAACCAGACCAGAATTTGAGGAAGAGGAATACGTGGTGCGTCGACGCTACAACGACTTTATATGGTTACGTCAAAAGCTCGTTGAGACGTATCCAACTCATATAATACCGGTAAGAATAATTGGATAAAATTTCAAACTTCAACGAGGTTCTATCGCCATAATCATAAAAATACATACAAAGTAACGACAAAATGATCAAATACAATTTTTTCGAGATAATTTTTTGGAATTTCGCGAGAATCTTCTCGAGCTCCGTATTAAAATGTGTAAAAAATTTGAAAAGGTTTCACCGTCTGGTAATCGAGATATTCAGTGTTTAAAATCGCAACTTTAACTCGAGGTCTTATGGGAAGTTACGAAAAAAAACGATATTTTACAACTAATAACTCGATTTCTAAACGGTCAAACTTGCTCAAATTTTACCCACAGTTGAATATGATTGTTAAGAAGATTCATACGAATTTTCAACGATTAAACTTGGAATTTAACGAACGCATGAAAAGGGATCGCGAACCTCCTTAAAAGTCGAGAAAACTTGTTTTTTCTTTATTGATAAAAAATAAAAACGAATTATTTTTTAGCCAATGCCTGGCAAGCACACTCTGTTGGCTCAGCTGGATCGTTACTCCAAAGAATTCATTCTAGCGCGTATGAAGTTGCTTCACATTTTTCTCAACCGTGTCATCAATCATCCGATCTTCAGCTGTGACAAGGGTCTGAAAATATTTTTGACAGCGAAACCTGCGGTACGTATCGAAATGAATTTTAGTAAAATATTCACTGGAAATTCCATTTTTTTCTTATATTTCCCGATACTTGATGATTTTTAGGAATTTTCTATCGTTCGTAAAAACCGTGGCAACGTGCTGGTCAAAATGACGGATTCGTTGCAAAACATGGCAAGTGTTTATACGATGAAACAACGGAATTTGGAGTTCGAACAAGTACGAGATTATTGCACAGCTTTGAGCGAAAAACTTTCTACTATTGACAAGATTAATAGTCGTATACACAAGGAGAGACAAGGTTTGTACATTTAAAAAAATATTTATGTTGTTGTCACAAATGTTCAATATTGTGACGACCTAACGATTGTTCACTCTAGAAGCCGAAAAAAAAGGCTTTTTGGGGATTTTTTTTCGGAGATAATACAAAATAAATGCGAAATTACAAAAACGGGATTTTATCATACATATCAGTGACTATTTACAACAATTTTTTTGAAGCGATTTATTTCAAATTGGCGGCACTGCAGCGTTTTCGCTATGACATCTCCGTTTTTCCAGGCTCCACGGCCGGACTTACAGCTCCCATAATTTTTTAATCATAATGAGCAAATGATTTTTTTTCGATTATATATGATAATTGCTACATAAGTACGTATGATTTTTGCGACACATTGATTTTTGGCCAAATGGCGCACTTCCGAAGTGGAAAGTGATAAATTTGCCTAAAAAATCGTCAGCTAAATGTTAATAACAAATGAACTATGCAATATTTAAAAAAAAATCCTACGTACTTCCATAGACAATGTATTGTCAAAGATATCTTCAAAATTTCAAGTCAATCGGTTGAAAATTGTGCGAGTCATAAGTCCAGCCAATTTAAAAAATGCAGTTTTTAGACAAACGCGTTTGAAGTTTTGAGTAGCTCGCTGCGGATCAGACGGCCGCAGTTAATTAATACCTAAATATGTGTGCTGGTGATTTATTCATACAGATTATTTGATCGAGCTGCACCAGATGCACCCAATTTTTACACAATGGGCGAATAACGAGCCCGAGCTGGAATCAATTTTAATGGCAATAGCAAAAGCAATCGAGTACAACGCTGTGGCACATCAAAATCTCTTGGACACTGTAACTAACGAAGAACGAGAATACATCGCTTACATCGATTCCGTTAAAGATGCATTATCTCGTCGTGATACAATGCAAATCGAGTACGAATTAACTGTCGAGGAACTGTCGAAACGAAGACTCGAGAAAGACCAGGTAAATAAATGGAAAACAATTATTTTGTAAAAAATCTCAAAAAAATGGTTCCAAGTGTCTGAAATACTAAAAAATGGAAATTTTTCAGTTAATGGGTTCGACGAACGGTTCATCATCAACGAGAGGACAAAGTTGGGGCGGTGCCCTTTGGAAAGGTGAGTCCCGTGACGAAAAACTTGAGCGTCTGGGACAAACGATTCCTCGTTTGGCAAAACGTAGCGAAATTTTACAAGATCGCGTTGAATGCGCGAACGAGAATTTACGGAGCGATCTCGAGCGTTGGACGATAGAAAAACAGAGCGATTTAAAAGGAATGCTGATCAACATGGCGGACCAGCAAATAGAACATTACCAGCAATGCATGGCCGGATGGGAAGAAATTTTAGCTGGACTAAAATTCGACAGTGTTGGAGCAGAAGTTAAAGGTGGAACATCTACGAAAATTCCGGCATGAAGAGACTCGATCCGTTTTCTTTATTTCTTTTCTCTCTTTCTCTCTCTGTATTTTTTCTATCGAACACGAACAAAAAGCAAAACAATTTTTCCTCGATACGTGTAATACTGGTTTCTTGATTTTTTTAAGGTAGTTCTATCGTGACATTGATATCGAAAAATTGTTTTTCAGTTTTTCTCACATACAAAATGGTTTGCGGGCATAAGTTTATTGAGAAAAGTTGTTGGAAATTGACTAAAGAACAACATACTCCAAATTCAAGCTCATCCAAGATAATATGTACATGCTGTAAAATTACAAAAATTGCGAACATTTTTTTCTTTAGGTTTTTTTGAAAAAATAAATGTAGCTTCCGTGATGTTGCATAAAAATGTATGCAAAGTTTTAGAAGGCTTCACCATGTGGGAGCCAAAATATTTATTGATGAAAATGTTACTTTTAACACGAGCTCTTACGACAGACTACCGAAAATTGTGATTTTTACCAATAAATATATGAACGTTCCGCTTGGTGAAAGCTTCTAAAATTTAGTATACACGTGCGTATGACATTAGAGACATTAGAGAGATTTATACAAATTTTCAACGAAATCTTGAGAGAACGATCTAACGATAGAACTACCTTAAATCCTAAAAATCGGAGTTGACCGAAACCGATGCGTTTCAGCCTCTAGGAAAATATCGCAAGTAGTTGTAAACATAATGACGTTGTACAGTTAATGGTCGCGTATTAATCACTCGTGAACTGACCTGTTGCTCCGCATTAGGTGGAAATCTGATGAATGTCAAAGCAGAGGAAAAGGTAAAACAAAAAAAACAATAATTTCGATGGAAACTGTGAACGAAACAAAAGCGTGAAAATTATATGTAATTTCTTGAGCAGGCTTACAAACTTGTTGCGAATAGTCACGCAATTTTGTTTTCTCTCCGAAACGTAATGGTGAATAAATAATTCATTTTTGGGACCAAATCCTCGTTGGACGTGCATCGGAGAAAAAATTCAAACTCAACGGCACGTGCACGCCTTTATTTTTTCTCGCATAGTCGAAACGTAGATTCGAACGAGTTACACATCGTCAGACAATCAATTTAGTTTTAGCGAAATACCACCATAAGATATTTAATCGATAAGTTTCATTGCTGTTATTTATAAATCCATCAAATTATATATTTCGATTAATAATCACGGTGAAAATTCGTGTTTGTTGAATTATTATCGTTAGATTTTTATTGGTTCGTAATTCGCAGTGCAATAATTCGCGAATCCTTCGATCGACAAGCCTTCAGTATCTTGTAATCTTTGTCTCTCTCTCTCTCTCTCTCTCTCTCGCCCTCTTTCTCTAAAATGAGAAATATGTTCTTAACTAATTAAATGTCAAAAATGTACCGATCCCAGGGATATTAAGGAACTCCTTCAAAATCGCTACCAAATATTTTGTCTTCGACAGGCTTTTATCAAATTTTCTGTTAAATTTATTCCCGCTTTCAATTAAATGATAATCCTATGGCCAATAATTCATTTTCTTGTTCAATTAAAGACACCGGTGGCTTTCAAATTGGAAAATTCGTCCGCGTCAGGGAATCGGAGTAAAAAATCCAACTCCAATGTAAATTGATATGTATTTAAATTTGTAGTTTGTTTTTTTAGCTCGACTACACATTCATTAGGGTGAAAAATGAATAATTAAGGTAGTTTATTTATGAAAATGAGTAAAAACAGTTTTTTCAAGTTTTTATGTCTTAAATGGACGCGACTGTACATCATTATTATTCCTAGCATTTGTATCGTTGATTAACTTCTTGTTAATCGTTCCTTTCCACAATCTCGACTGGAAGGACTTAACGAATCGATTGACGAGGAAAAGGAATCTTGAGGAAATGTTGAAATGAAACAGTTTCTCGTTTATGACAATGAATAATTTATTTGCTTCGTAGCGTCTCGTTGTCGAATTGGTTTATTCGAAGTTGCGTTGAATCCACTGGATTTATTCGTTTTTGTTTTTTCAGTCTTCTACGGTATCCTCGGGAAGTGGAGTTATGTAAAATGATACAAGATTATCGAGATCGTGTAGATGTGTTATTGGATAAGCTGGAAGAAAAAAAAATGTATCAATTATTATCGAAAGATGGTTCAGTTTTTATGCAAACGATCAGACTGCTCTGTTCGAACGAAAATTCATCACGAAGGAAACAAATGTAAATTATGAAATGTAAAAAATGCAAATAAAATACATTTCGATTGTTTATGAATCTATTTCAACACGTTTTTGATTATTTTCATCGTAGATTCAAAGCATTTTCACTCGAACCAGGTTTTTCCTTGTCGATGAAAATTCAAAAAAAAAAAAAATTATCTATAGAAACCTGTGAATCCCATTTTGTGTTGCAGAAACCGCACGGATCGGGCGTACGGTTGCTGACTTTTGCATCGCAACAACGGTGCAATTAAACGCGTTGGATTCCAAAGCGGGCCGAGTGCGTTACCGCCACCCGAAAAGTCCGAATTCCACGATTCGGATTTAATTTCCATTAGAGGGAGAACGTTGGTTATACGATATTGATTAGTTTCAAGATTCCATGTGTATTTGCAGCCGACCTCGTATTGTTTCCTCTCTTGCGAGCTGTAGTGAATAAACAAAAAAAAAAACATTTTTACATTTAGGTTATTGATTTAATTATAATTTAATTAATTTAATTTCAATTTCAATCAAATGATTTGATTAAATTAAAATTAATTAAATCATTTGATTTTAACGTAATTAATTAATTAAATTTTAATTCAACTAATTAATTTAATTTAAATTTCATTGTTCATTTTTTACTGTTAATTATTTTTTATTATTCAATGAAAATAATCTTAATGTAATTGAATTTTTAATGCTTTAATTTTTTAATGAAAAATAGTTTTTCATCATTTGTTTTCATCTTACCAATGCGGCCGGCTGCAATCTTCACTCGCCTGTATTTTCATTATCAAAAGACATATGACGTCACCGCTTATAGCACAAACGTCAATAATCTCGATGTCGTAGTCACTGCAGTGCCAATATTTCTTCTTAAATCTCTTACAGATCCAGTCGGCAATGTGATGGGAAAATGTTTCGATATCGAAACTCAATTGAGTTATTGATACCGAGGGTAACATCTGTGCAGTTCAATTTTTTTTAATTAGCCATATTTCATGTTTTGCATTCATCGTTTCTGTCAAATTTTTTTTATACAGGGAGAGAAAATTGCAATTGAGAAATTTATATCTTAGCGATAGAAACAAAACGATTTGTCAGTTTTTGGCGATTTTTACTAAAAATATGCAAAGTTTTCTTTTTCTTTTTCTTTTTCTTGAAAATTTACATTTTCCACAGTAAAAATTAGCCAAGAACCGAAATTGTCTTTCGATTCTATTGCCGTCAGGGTCGTTTATCAATTTCCATTTCTTTCCGTGCAACGAACAATCTTCTTTGTTAACCTTTCACATTCACAGTCAATTTTTTGGAACGTAAATTCAAAAGTGTAGTCAAAAAACGATCTCTTGAGCATAAAATGTTCCTCGTTCGCGGTGAAAAAGTTTTATCATATACCGTTCTCTTCGTTTTTTGATAACGAACAGAATGGTGTATGATAAAGTCCCATTTGGTAAACATTTCATGACCAAAATATTGAAAAACTAAAAAAAAAGTTTTGAACAAATGCAAAATGGAAGTTTTTCGCTCAAAAAATTGAGATCGTTTTGGATTCCAGTGAGTGCAGCGTCTCAGTCAAAAGAGCCAAACGCTCGACATGATTGTGTTTTCAATAAAAATCTATATTTAAAAATAAAAATAATAATAATACACGAGATGAAACAATTTTTGTACCATTTTTTCAGCTTTCCCGTTGCTGATCATTTGCATTTGCACATATCCCGAGCCGTGCACGTGCATCGGTAAAACGCATTGGTAACTCACGTAACCACCAGTTTCATCGTCTGAAATTGAGAAGAAAAAAAAAAAAAACAAAACACTGGTCTAGTATTTTGATGAAAAATAATGTAAAAACGGAAAAAATGTATATCATTTTTGTGCAAACCTTCGACGTCTGTGATAACGGATATCATTTCATCGTCCAACTCTATATAACTTCGCTTGAAGTGCGCTGTACATTTAATCGTCGGATATTCGAGCGACACACGAGGTACAAGTGGCGATGCCGTTGAGTCGTAACATTTCCCGTATCGATTCCTCGACGTGGTACCGGTTGACAGTTGATTCTGATTTATTGGCCTTAGCACCGATTTTTCTGTTACAAATATAAAAGAACAATACAATAAGTTAAAGGAGTCATTTAATTTGAGAATCGAGGACCGATGGTCCTCGAACATTTTAATGAAAACCCATCTAAATGGGGGAAAGAAATGATAGGAGCAATGGAGGGATTTGGAGAAGGGCAGATCTGGCAGAAAATTAGAGAAGGATATAAAGAAAAGATCGAAGGAATAATTGGAAGGGTGACACAGATAAGAACGGATCAGGAGATACAATAAAACTGGAATAGGATGGAGGAATCGAGGTACTGCAGGGAGTACAAAGACAGGAAAGAGAAAATAGGAATGGAAGAGTACTGGGAAAGAGAAGACTCGAGAGAGGAGTTGAAAGAGACGTGGGCTAGGATGAGATACGGAAACGTGGGAAGGGCGAAATCCAAAGGGTTCAGGGGAAGTAAATGCAAGATGTGTGAAAGCGAGGAAGACAACTTAGTACATATTTGTGAGTGTGTAGCGATAAGAAACGATTTAGCTGGAGAAATGGTAGGTGGACCGATCAACTGGATAGGAAGGAGCGAAACAGAAGCGATGGAAAATAAAATTAATAGAACCTTAAGAGGCGAGGCAGTAAAGGAGCTGTGTGCGTTTGTAAGGGCGTACGAATGGATGATGAGGAAAAAAATGTAAATAGAGAGTGTGTATGATGATGGGGTGATGGGGAAGAGTAAAAAAAATATGATTGTAGAGGGGGGAACGATGTAAAAACCCGCAAGGGCATAATATGGAAATAAAATAGTACGACTAATAAATGAAATGATTGTGTCAAACTCGCCTGTATCTGTGTATTGATATTCGTTGTAATTGAGACAATCCTGGACGGAACAAACGTCATCAGTTTCGCTCTGATCGGAGTCGTAACGATTGATTGGCCATCGATTATTGGATAAAGCGAGGGATAGAGCTCTGGATGACAAGCGATGACCGGAGCAATGACGATGATGTTTAAACTGATCTCTCATGTGTTTGAAGGGCACAATATTTTCAGTATCTTCAGCCTCGTCACGAAATTCGTATTTTTTGTCAGCCAATCGACGTTTTCTGAAGGAGCTTAATTTTTCGCAAGTCTCTTGAGCGTCATCGGTGAATTCGTAAGCTTTTTCGGCCTCGAGATTCAATTTATGAGAAGCTCGAGTTCTCGGTTGCACCGTAATCGTCGTCGAAGCGATTGCGGTCGTTAAATTCGGCGGCGGCGGTGGAGGCGGTGGCAAAGGAGGCGAATTAAGATTCGCACGTTTCCTCGGGCTCGGATGTCGAAATTGTGAAACTATCGGAGGCGACATTAGTCTCGGGGAACAACAGGACGAGGGTGAGGGACTTATGGAAAGTGTGTGTAACGGCGAATTGATCGAGGTTACGTTCACGTTGCTCCACTCGTTGGACGTACTCGGCTGCGGCGAGACAGGCCTCTTGTTACGTCGCCAATAATCATGGTTGTTATGACTAGATTCGGAATTTCGAGTGCTCAGAATGTCAGAGGGCGGCGTTAATATCGAGGACGGCCATATCGGTTGCTTGAGATCGGAGGACGGTAATCGTTGCGGCGTCGAACGTGGCGAACAAGCGGAATGTTTAACCAGAGTTATCAAATCGCTGCCGATATTCAACTCCTGCGAGACGTCATCGCAAAAATCTTGCAATATTTTGTCCCTTACAGATATGGCACGTTGTTCGGGAATTCTTCGAACCGAATTTCCTCCTGTTGCTCCTCCTAACGTCGTCGCCGAACTTGTACTGCACTCCGATTCTGCAGAATCGCTACAGTTTTCAGCCAACGAATCAACGCTCTCTCGAATCGTCTCGTTGTCCAAATAATTCTTATAACTATTTATATTGTTGTCTCGGCTGTTTGAACTCTCCGAATTCTTACTGTTATTCTCGTCGGTACAACTCTCGTCCACTATGTATTCCGAACTCTGGGGCGAATGCTCGAACGAACTCTCTCGCTCTATTTTGTCGTAACTCTCGTTCTTCGACTCGTCGATGTCCTCAACGTCACTCGCGTCCAATGCTACCATCACATCTTCTTCTTTCTCACCGTTCGTCAGAGCATTTTTACACTTTGGTACTCGCAAATCTACTCGCAATGCGTGCAAAAAATTGCCCGTATTTACGACTATGTGGTTCCAAAAATTCAAACAAACTGGCGCACGGAAACGTGGAAATGGCGAGATTACCTCGTATGTCGTGTGCACCGTCAAACCATGAACGAGACAATTACATTGCACACAACCGTCCCAATTGTCAGCGAGTTCTGAAACGGTCAAGAAATTACAATAGTTGATTCAATTTTAGGAATTATGAGTTATATTCAATTAAATATACTTCGTTTTTTTTTTTTATACTCATCAATGAAAATGAAATAAAGTGGAATGGATGAATGTTCCAGATGTCAGTTAGTTCTCGATTCTTGAATAATGTCTTTTCGGTAGTTCTATCGCGACATTCATATCGAAATATTGATTTTCAGTTTCTCTCTCGAACAAAATGGTTCGCGGGCACAACATCCTTAAAATTCAAGCTCATCCAAGGGGAATGTACTTGCTGTATAATTCCAAAAATTGCCAACATTTTTTTCTTCAGATTTTTTTACAAACTGAATGTAGCTTCTTTGATGTTGCAGAAAAATGTATGCAAAGTTTTAGAAGGCTTCACCGAGTAGGAGCCAAAATAGATAGATAGATAGATAGATATGGAATTTTACATGCATACCCTTATCGGGTTTTTACATGGGTGGTATTGCTCACAATTTTCCTCTTTACTCCTCTCCTCTTTCCCACATTTTTTTCCACAATTCCATATTACCACCTGGACCTACATTTTTACGTGGATTCCGAACCACGGATAGGAGCCAAAATATTTATTGATGAAAATGTAACTTTTAACACGAGCTCTTACGAGAGACTACAGAAAATTGTGACATTTATTACGAATAAGTATCTGAACTTCCGATCGGTAAAAGCTTTTAAAATTTATTACACACGAGATTTTCGCCAATTTTTAACAAAATCTTAAGAAAACGATGTAACGATTTGTTTTTTTTTTTTTTTTTTAATTCTTACCTTCTTCTTCGTAGGAAGCCGCCACTTTCATACAATCCCGACAGTTTTCGAGCGAGGGTACCGTAGTTACTGTTAAGTACGCTCTATCAGTCGTTTGCTGTCGATTCGCCCATGCGGCGCTGTTATAACGAAAAAAGATCATTAATTCATTCGGTGAAGAATTTATGGGAATAGCATTCATGAAGGGTTTTTTACAGTTTCGTACTTTTAAAGATTTCGTCAAATGTTTATTCTCCAACTGATATGCTTCTTTTTTTCAAGTTTTACAACTTAAACATTTTTTTTACTCACTTCAGGCCATGAATAACGAGCTTGCTCCTGTCAGTTGGCCACTGAGCTATAACTATATCGAGATCTCGACAAATGGAGTAATTGTCGAAAAGAGTAACTTCGGCAACTTTACGGGCTATTTTTTTGGGGGCGAATGCCCACCAATGTAACAGGTACTTGTAATGAGAACCGTTCCCTCTGAGATCCATTGTGTAGGTGTAAGTCAGTAGAAACTGGCCGCATTGTGTCAGGCCCATGACTATGTGTCTGTTTTTTTTTTTTTTTTTTAACAAAGAAACAAATAAAAAAATATTAATGCATCAATAAAAACATTGAGGGGATTTATCAGTCAAGGGAGTGCGAGAAAAATAACTAAAAAGCAGTAAACACATTTTTCACGGACGCGCTTAATATTTTAACAAAATAAAAGTTTCATCTTATCCTCGAAAGAAAAAAGAACAACATGTAAGTGTTAATTTTTTTTTTGAAATTTTTTCGTTTCCTAAAAAATTTTTATCGATCGAACCACTGATGGATCACCTTAAAAATTGAATTACATTTAAAACTCTAATAATTGGTTTACCACATTATCAACCATTATTTTGTTCCCTTTTTTTATGTTTTTCGATTATTTTTCGAGATTTTTCATCAGACAAGGATAGTTGATTAATTTTTTCGATTTAAAGTCGTATCGTTAGTGTCTCGAGATCTTATCTTCTGGAAGGATGAGTATGACATCACCCGGTAAAAAAGTACGTTTTTTTCAAGTCTACAATGAGTCATAATTGTTTTTTTTTTTCCTCTTCAGAAAAAGAATCAGGGAAACTTTTAAATCGTTGCAGATCTTTCGAAACGTGATACTTTGTGCGAGTATTTCTGGTATTTGAAACTAAGAAATAACTACAGAAACCAAGTTGTCGAGCTGTGTTTTTCTGATCCTGAATCCGAGAAAATGTTCTGAAGCTCGAAACATGGATTTTTATTTTTTTGGTGACCCAGAAAAGAATTAAAAAGACAATATAGTCTGGAAAATGATGTTTTTCTCGACAAAACACTTTTTGATTAAAAGAAATGACAAATTTTGATGTCGAATCCAACTGAGGAATTTTTGGTGCATTTTTGAATGCTTTGTTTTTACAGTGACCCAGAAATGTATCAAAAATACAGAACAGTCTGGAAAACAATGTTTTTGTCGATAAGACACTTTTCGATTAAGAAGAAACGACTTAAAACGATTTGAAAAATTTTTTAGTCCATTTTTTAATGTTAACGGAGAATTATTCGAACAACAGACAATGGCAAGTTGATTTTTGCAGTCCCCATAAAAATTTACTGCAGATCTTGACCAAATAAGTGTCAAAAAACGTATTAAACGTATAATGTAAACAAATGAAGTTGGAAACGTTACCCGGCTTCCAAAGCAGACATGGGTATGACCTGGAATAGAGGCAAATGACCGAAGGCCGGAATAGAGGAAAAAAATCTCTCTTCTGCTGCATAGCTGTGTGGGGCTAAACAGCCTCTAATCTGTGACAATAAGAGAACAAACGAAAAAAACAATCGTTAAAATCCATCAAAGGAGCCCAACAATGCAGTTAACGATTAAAGAATTAAAAAAGTGTTCAAAAAACTGGATCCGTTGGAGAAATTACGAAGGAATGAGATGAAAAAAAATTCTGACGTATCGAACAATTTTTTGACAGATAATTAATGATTGACACTTATCTAAGCTCGTGAATAATATTGATATTTGACAGGTGTTGAGATTCGCGGAGTGTGTCTCTGTCACGGTTGAAATCGCGCGTTTGTTGTTTGAAGGTTAAATAAACTCACCTCGCGATTGTATAGTTTGCGCAAAAAGTGTTTTTCGTTTAAACGATTCGAGGTTGTTGGTTTTTGTCCCACGACAACGTGGTTTGGTGCACGCTCGGCGGATATATCGGATAAATCATCGTCGTGATACTCTGAGGTAGTGTCGGAAGACATTGTATCCGCCATTTTTAAATAACCTTCGTTGAGAACAAAAAAACGGAGCACTAAAAAAATCACCCAAATATTTTACGCGAAAGTCTCGGAGTGCGCAGAGACGCCCGAGTCGACGATAGAGGGGCAAAACGAATCAGCCGAAAATTTTCGTGGCGATCTCCCCCCCCCCTCCCCGCCCCACCCGGGTGCTTCGTAGTTCGATCTCTCACCGTAACCAAAAACATTCGGCGCTTCCAACTTTGTTAATTTCTCATTATTTTGAACGAGCGTCAACTTTCCCGCGCTGCGGCCACTTCTTATTTGAAGAGGTGGGAGGAATTGAGATAAGTTGAGATAAGGGAACGATTCACATATTAGAACGTGACAAATGGGAAAAGCGACTGTTCAAACGATTTCAAACATTGTTACCTACTGTCGCATCGGTGTTTCACCACCAATGTTACGTAAATCGTGAGAAATTGCCCTTCTCAATGTTCAGAAGTTCATGATTAATATTGACGAGTATTTCGAAGGAATTATCGAGTTTATTCGGAGTTTTTGACAGATCTCAATTAATCGAAACGACGATGAGTGGAAACCTTCGCACAGAGGTATTGTCGCTAAAATAATTCATGAGAAACAAAAACGCATAGAAACAAAAAACACGAAATTTTATGCGCAATAGTTCACTAATTAATCGGATCGAAGAACAGCTCAATTTTCACGTGAATTCGTTGCCATCTCGCGGACGCACGCACAACGAAAAAGTGGGAAATTCAAAACAATTTGTACCGAAAAACTGACGTCGATTTCTCGTCTTTTCAGGCACTTCGCATATTCAAAAAATTGCATAGAACGCGACTCAATACCTTCAAAGGAGACGATTTCGCTTTGGATTGTAAGTTTTAATTGAAATCGAATCTTTTCACCAATTTTTTCAAGTTTAATAAACATCCGATGTTTCAGTAACGAGACTAAAAATCAATGAAGAATACAAAAAAAATAAAAACGTGTCGGATGAAGCAGCAATAACTGAGGTAATTTTTTTTCACTTTTTTAATTAAAAGTTTCCTTTATTTTTATCTTCAACAGCCTTTTGACAGCTAATTCACCCCCAAAGCAAAGTTTTGACAATATTCTGCAGACAATCAATAACCTCTTTGTTGCAAAAGACCTCAATGCCGTTGGCAAAAAACTTAGACTCGCAGGTGAACTTTTTACTTTTCAAAAAATCTACAACTTGTGTCAAAATAAAAATATTTTCTGAATCGTTGATTCCTCGTTTTCGTCTTGAAGTATGACATGGTTTACGAGTAAAAAAATCAATTTTCATCTAAAAATATCAATAATTGACAAAGTTAGACTATTTTTCATGAAAAGTAAACTTTCCGTCAACTGTTTTTGTCCAATTTTTTTGTTGAACCGTTAATCCCATTTTTTGATAACAAAAAAATTGTCTACTATTTTTTTTCAGCCTCAATATTCAATTATCAAAAATAAAAGAGTACCTCTGAGTCAAACAAGTGTTCAACGACAATAAAAATATGGTGAAATTTTGTATTTATCAGTTTGCGGTCTCAAAAATTTTTTAGCAAAAAAAACTCTTGTGTCAGAAAAATTGTTGTGTCAAAAAAAATGTTCATTAACATCCACTGCCAATTTGTTCAATTGTTGCATTAAACTTTGCGAGCTCAGCGATTATTGAAAAGTACTAAAAAAATTGATTTTCTCGGAGTATAAACTGCAGCGACAAATATATTTTTCAGCTCATTGATTTTGCGAAGGCTATCGAACACGAAGTAAGAACGACTGTGGTTCAGGCTGTCGAGAAATCACCAGGAAGATACGGTACTTGCTAATTTTAATTAGAAAAAAAAAAATCAAGCGTTACAATGATCGTTATTACAAAGAATATATTAAAACAATGATTTTTTCAGAATTACGAATTACCGACGACACAGTGAGAGTCAGCAACGAAGTTGTTCCAGGTTCTTACGTACCAAAAGAAAAATTAAAGAAATGTACAGACAACACGACGACAACGAAGACTGAAAAAAGCGGAAGTTCATGAATTAAAGGAATGTATTATTTATAATCGTAGTATTTAAATAAACTTTGAAGGTCAAACAGTTTGAGCAGGTTTGAGTTTTTCTTTTCTCATTTATTCGAGAACCAATCACAGATGTACAAGGTCGAATATGTTATTTACATTCTTTTTTCATTTTTGTCGTTCACCTCTTAACGGCCCTTTAACTATTTCTGTTGAATGGTAACGATGTTGTACGTCCATCTGCCTCTTAGGCTTTACTTCTGCAAAGATTACATAAGTTTGTTAAAAGTTTTTTTTTTAACACAATTTCCATTATAATGGGTTCGCCCGTAACTCATTAAATAAATAAATGAATAAATAAATCAATCAATCAATAAATGAAGAGATAAACGGATAAATAAACAAACAAATAAATAAAAAGATAGACAAATAAATTAATTAATAGATAAACAAATAAATAAATAAATAAATGAATGGATGAATAAATAAATAAATAAATAAATAAATGAATACGTGAATAAATGACGAAATAAATAAATGAATACATGAATAAATGAATGAATAAATAATTCTACAAGCTCAAACTCACCATATTTTTTAGTTCTCTTTTGTTAAACGTTGTTAATTTAAGTTCGGGTGCATTCAGGAATGTGAAAATATGACGAAATTAGTTTAGAAACAATGAAAATCTCATGATCAGTACATGTATAGCGTTTTCGGTGCGAATCTGCGACGAAAAAAAATGTTAAATACGATTGTGGCTCAAGGAACTCAAGTTACAAAAAAATAAGGGGAAAATGAATGAAAGCGAAAAAGTAAAACTTACATGTGCTCCGGGTGATTGCGGATTTGGTCGATGAGATCAGACGCCTTCAATTCACCGTTGCAAATGCGATGTACAGCGGTGAAAATTGGAAATTGTTCGGTCAAATTTTTGGCCTTGAGCATACCGCTCACCTCGTCGGCAGTCGCTGGTCCCTGGAGCTTCTGGCCACCGAGGAGTTCATCCTCCAGAGCTTTGATTGTCTGTAAATTTTTACCTTATTTATTTATTTATTTGACATTAACTTTTGAACTTCTGCACATTTTAATGGTTTTCAAAGCTTCAAGAAAAAGTGGAAAAAATCATTGTCGAAAAAGGAAGAGCATGAATGAATTTTAAGGAAAATATTTCGACTGTTATTCTCCAAGGATTGTGACAACTCTTTAACGTTTTGTCCGCTTTTTACTAAATAAATTAATTGAATTAATTAATAAATATAATTAACAAATTGATTACATTAATAATTAATATAATTAATTAATTAGAGTCTTTAATTGATTAATTAATTACTTAATCAAAAAAAAAAAAATTATTTTAATTTTAAAAATTAATTCAAAGTGCAAAGTACATTTGTTTTTTCGTTTATCCTCCACAATTCTATGCAAATAAAATGTGAGTAATTTTAATGTTCTATTATACTTAAAAAAAAAAAAAAAAGTTTTTTTCGTAATGAAAAATGTACCTTTCCGGTTTTAACGAATTGTTCACAAACACGACGATTTCGTCCACCGTAACAGGTCGTTATGAGATCGGCAACGCCACAGCTTTCGAAGAAAGTGGAGAGTTTCGCACCACCAAAGAACGTGTCAACAAATTTGACCATTTCCATGAGACCCAGTCGAATCACGGCGGCTTTGGTGTTGTCTCCAAGTCCAAGACCGTCTACGAAGCCAGCAGCACATGCAACGATGTTCTAAAATTTTCAAAATAAATTTCAACATAAAACAATAGTTGCAATCAATAAATATAAATGTAGCGAATTTTTTCATCGTTGCAGACTTTTGTCAATTTTTCTCATTCCATAGAAAAAAAAAACACTTTAATTAAAAAAGAAAAAAAAACCAACGGATTGAAAGTTTATCTCGTATCTTTGTAAAGACTTGACCTTAAAATCTGGAAGCAGTGAAAAAAAAATAAAAATTTCTTGCCAGGTCAACTTGAAATTTTTACGATAAGGAAAAAAATAATCATTCCCGACATGAGTCAATAAAAACACGAGATTTTGATAAAAAAAGGAAAGTGAAATGGAGGAATTCACTTTCTGATGATGAGGAAATCATCAATTTCAGGAATTCATCAGGGAGTTCCTGATTTTTTTTTTTTTGTCAAATCATCGAAACAAACTCAAAAGATTGATCATAATTTACTTTTTCATTTTGAAATAATCGACTGATTCGTGCCAGCATGAAAATTAATTTAAAAAAAATACAATTATCGTGATCGGGCAATGGAATTTATTAATGTCGATTCTTTGGTCGATTCGTCGGAGCTCGAAATTGAAAATAAAAAGTTTGAGCAAGACATTCACCTTGAGAGCTCCGCAGACCTCAACCGCTTCAGAATCCTCGACGACGACAACCCTGAAGTTAGCAGTTTGGATAATGTCTTTCAAAAGTGGAGCAAGTCGCTTATCCTTGCATCCTGCATTAAAACAAACGGAGAACATTTTTCGTTGGTATTAATGAGTAAGCATTTATGAATTTTATCTCATTCACAAATGAAGCAAGTCATTTTTATGATAGTACAAAGTTAAGGCCAGAGATGCACTTGAGAAGGTCAACAAAAATTTGATATTGTATTTTTTTTTAAACCGGAAGTTGAATATTCTTTAAATTGTAATATTTTTAAAGTTCTAGGAATCAACAACATATTTAAGTTATAAGAAAATAAAAGCATCTGAATTTGTCTTGAATAAAAATAAATTCAATTAAAAAGCTTGAATGTCAAAAAACCTTATCGTTTTATTAAATCGTTATTTTTTTATTTTTCGTTTTGTTAAATCGTTTTATAATTTTTTTGCGTTATGCATTTGACCAAAGACCGTTTTACAAAAACTACGACCATAACTCAAGGGATTTTTTATAAATTTATAAAATTAATTACTTTCATTGACAAAAATTTGTCAGTTGACCAAAAAAGTTGTTTCTACGGCTAAATTTTTATTGGATAAACAAATTTATTAAAATTCACCTTATTTTTGGGACCCCAAAGTGTATGCAAGACAAAAATAACTCGAAAAAAAAAAAATCTAAAATAAATCATCAACATGGAAAGGAAATAATTGTGAAAAAAAAGTACCGATAGTAGTTTCACAAAACTTTTCTTCTGCAACTTCATTGGCGAGATTAGCGCCCATCAGAACGTAGCATGGAACTTTCAAATGTTTCTCGACGATTTTGGAAATGAGTTCGATGTTGGTGCCATCGCCTTTATCACCGAAACCCTGAAGTACATAAGATACGAAAAAAAATAAAAATAAGGCTTATCAAATGTATATCTCGTATCAACAGATTCAATGTTCCCTGCAGATAAAACGATGAAATTAGTGAGGAAAATAATCAGCCGAAGTGAATACTCGTAAAAAGAAGAAAAAACTGTTTTCAAAAAAATATAAATTTATGATCAATAAATTATGTAACTTTTTGCAATAAATTGAAACACACAAACTTCGAATAATTCGATAAAAACTAAGAGCAAAGAAATAAAAGAAATTAAAACAATCGCAACAACAACAAAAAATCTGTTTTTTGCAAAATAGAAATTTGTAGTGAAAATATTTTGAAACTTTTTGTATAAAACACGAATTTTCAATAATTTCATTTAAAAAAAAAAGAAAACAAATCACAGAATCAATAAATATTGTAAATATTAAAAAAAAAGTAAATAAAAATTAACCTTAATCAACGAGAGACCAACTGCCGTTGGTTTTATTTTTCCCAGGAGCATCGAGCACAATCCTGGAATAAATTGATGAGGGATTACGAAGACGAGAATATCTGCATCTTTGGCAGCTTCCACAACGTCGGGAACAGCGACCTTAAAAAAAAAGAAAGAAAAAAAAAAAGATTAATGGAATGACATTAAAAAAGTGTGCTTTAAGAATTTTTGTAGGAGTGTCATATCAGATTAAGTTGTTATTCACGTAACTGTGTGGAATGTTTTGCTTGGGTTTCAATTGCACAGCTTTGAGACAATGAAAATATAGCTACGAGAATAAATTATCGATATCAAAGTGAATTATTGGTATTTCATTAGTAGACTCCATTTACGTGCAAAGTTTAGAAAATATTGAATATTCGCGTTCCTGGGATCGTTGCCAATAGTCAATATTTACAAAAATGGCTGTGAGTTGAGTTGTAGAAAAAAAAATTAACGTGATCTACAATTATAATTCGAAGGTGAATATTTTCATGGAAACTTGTGTCATTAAAAAAAATTACAACCCTTTATTTTCTTTTATTTAAACCCTTGAAGGATCCGGAGGAGAATAATTTTTGTCCGCGTGCAAAACAAATTTCTTTGAGAAATGTCAAACTTTTTTTCTTTCATTATAAGGACAAACTTGATGCCCTCGACTGGGAAGGTCGATTTTTTACTGAACGACAATTTCAACTGAATTTCCAGCAATGGAAAAACGATGCTGGAAACCAGCTGAAAATAACGTTGACCGCGGAAGGGTAAAAAAACACATTATTTCAATTATTGTGCAACACTGACAAGACTGTATTAAATTTTTCATTAAAAAATGTTATGGCATTTAAAAATATATTAATTTTGACAGTAAAAATCGTTGAAAAATCGAGTTTAAAACTCCAATAATATATATTTTTTTTTACTCATCAATGAAAATGAAATAAAGTGCAATCGATAAATGTTTGGAATGTCAGTTAGTTCTTGATTCTTGAATAATGTCTTTAAGGTAGTTCTATCGTGACATTCATATCGAAATATTGTTTTTCAGTTTTTCTCACACACAAAATGGTTTCCGGGCATAAGTTAATAAAGAAAAGTTGTTGTAAATTGATTAAAGAACAACATACTCAAAATTCAAGCTCATCCAAGGCAATATGTACTTGCTGTATAATTACAAAAATTTTCAACATTTTTTTCTTTAGATTTTTTGAAAAATCTAAATGTAGCTTCTGTGATGTTGCATAAAAATGTATGCAAAGTTTGAGAAGGGCTCACCATGTAGGAGCCAAAATATTTATTGATGAAAATGTAACTTTAAACACGAGGTCTTATGAGAGACTGCCGAAAATTGTGATTTTTACCAATAAATATCTGAACGTTTCGCTTGGTGAAAGCTTCTAAAATTTATTACACACGTGCATATGAAATTAAAGGAGATTTATCCAAATTTCCAACAAAATCTTGAGAAAACGATATAACGCCAGAACTACCTTAAACACCAAAAAAAATCAATTAGTAATAAAAAATTAATAAAAATTATGCGATTGATGTGAAAGTGGACTCGTGAGTGCAATTCAAGTGAATTTTTCTTCTTCGTATCGTCCAAATGTTTCAATTGAACTCCAGGTAATCTCTCTACTACATTACGTCGGTAAAAAAAAAAATCTTAACACAAAGAAATGCGTGAAGATGTGTGGGTCGCCTATGGGACTAACTCTCGGCCTGTATTAAAACCAGTCTGACGCCCATAATTCTTCATCAGTCTAACGCTGACTTTTGACTGAGACGCACTCGTTGTAAAGCTTCAAACATTTTACACGATACGATATCGGTTTTACCGATCAGTGTCAACGTTAATTTTGCTTAAAAAAATCGTTAAATATCTCTAAAAAAATGAGGCTGAACTCAATCGTTCCAAATTTCAAAGCAGACACGACCCAAGGTCCCATCGATTTCTGGGAATGGCAAGGAGATTCGTAAGTTTTTTTTCCGCATTTTTGATTCTACGTTTGATTGATCCAGAGTAATTTACGTTGGCTCAAGAATCGTTCTAATTTGCCTGAGACGAATTAACTTATTGATCGGTCGAACAAATTAATCACAATCCATTTTTTTTCGTCACCAATTAAGATTTTTTAAAACCAACTAAAGTTTCATTGTGTCAACAAAAAATGTTTGAATATTTTTGTCAAAAACGAAAATACAAAATTTCGGGGCCTGTTTTTATCTCTACTTTTCATCGTACGATTGTTCCGTAACATTTTTTTGTGACGGAAATTGTTGAAAGTTTTCGTGGTAAAAAAAAAAAAATTTCATCACTTTTTGAGATTTTTCGTCAAAGCCAACGACGATTTGGTAATGAAGCTCAATTCCATTTCTTTTCATAAAATTTACAAGATGTCACCGATGTTTCAAAGCTTTTTAAGGCATAAAGAAAAAAAATCAAATACTTATATTTTTTACATCAAAAAAGTCGATCACTGAACAACTCGTTAATTTTTACCGACCAATTGAATAGACACTATAAATAAAAAATAAAAATGAGCTCTTTGGAAGAAATTTGAGCCAAGAAAAAAAAAGACAAGAAATCAAAAAATTAAAAAATTCAACTCAACCTTCTTTTTCTATAGAAAACCATTTAAAAAATCGTAAATATTTACAACAACTTCTGCATTTTCAGATAAAAATCTAATTCAAATTTTCTCAAATCAATTCAGCAAATCTTTATCGAAGTAAGATAAATAAAAAAAATTAAACTCCAAATACAGCACGTGTCGTATTGTAAATCGTGAAAAGAATTGCAATGAGACTCATTTGCATGATCGTTTGGTTGATGTATGTTTGTACGTTGTACACATGGCGATATGTGGTCAGCACGTAAAAGCTTTTCTCGCAGCATCAAAAATAGCACCTCGATTTTGACCTCGGCATGATTACAAGAACAGGATTGACGAGTGTCTTATTCTCGGTGTCCTTGAGTACTCTCATAAAAGAATCAAATTACGCAATAATGTTTTAAAGCTCAAATTCAATGATAAGACTCTTTATCTAACAGGCGATTGTGAAATTTGATTCGACGATTGTTCGACGGTTTTATTTTGTCAAATAAATGAAAAAATTCATTAAATTCATCGATATTATTCAATTTTACTCTTTTTTTTTTTAGGTGGGTCGTGATTTTTTCACATCCAGCTGATTTTACACCTGTCTGTACAACAGAACTCGGTCGTATTGCTGTTCATTATCCTCATTTCGAAAAAAGAAACACTAAACTTCTCGCCCATTCTGTCGATAAACTAAGAGATCACGTTCACTGGGTCAACGTGAGTTTTATCCTTAAATTCTATTTTTTTTTTTACCAAAAATAAAAAAACTTGAAAAAAATGGTTTAACACTGCAGATTTTAATGTGTCGGAGAGACTTTTTTCAAAAATTCGAAACCTACGATTATCCTCACGCAAATAAATGCTTGAAAATTTTATCGAAACGTTTTATCGATAATACGAAAATGAAAAAAATGCTCTAAAATATTCTAATTAACGTAAGTTTCCTCCTTGAATTTTATTACTTTTTTTTACCAAGAATTAGAAAACTAAAAAAAAACTGTTTCAAACTGCAGATTTGAATGTGTTAAAAAACCTATTTAAAAAAATTCGAAACCTTCGATTATCCTGGCGTGAACAAATGCTTGAAAATTGTATCGAATTTCTTGTCAAGGAGTTTCAACGTATTGCCGCGATAAAACGAGAATGAAAAAAATACTCCAAAATATTCGAATTAACGCAATCACCAACGATTGATCATTGTAATTATTTTAGGACATCAAAAACTATTGTCAAGACATTCCCGGGGCTTTCCCGTACCCGATCATTGCTGATGAAGATCGTAGTTTGGCTGTTCAACTCGACATGATCGACGAAGCTAACAAAGACGATCCTGAGCATGCTTTGACTGTTCGTTCACTGTACATTGTCAGTCCTGATCATCGTCTTCGTCTGAGTATGCAATATCCAGCTTCAACTGGACGAAACGTTGAGTGAGTGATTTTTAAAGTCTTTGTCAATTTCGTGACGTTCACAAGTTCTTTTGGCCGGTAGATCAATTTTGTGTCAACATTAAATAACGTTTTTATAATTAGTACAAAATTATGCGAACGGCTGCCAACCGAAATCCAATCTTTCTTTTTATGTTTTCCTTATGATAAAGTTTTTTAAATATTTAGATCTTTTTTTCTTTGTGAAATTTTTTATATATTTTTTGATAAAAAAAAAATTATTTACGAAATGGAACCTGACGATTTTTTTTTCGTTCATAAATTTGTTTATTTATTAAATTTATCGTTTTTTTTTTTTTGCTAATTCATTTCTTCCAGTTCCTGCGAAACAAAAACAAAACAAAATTGTTATGTTTTTAGACGACGTAAAAATGTTTCACCATTTTTATTCAATTTTTATTTCTTTTTACAGCGAAATTCTTCGCGTTCTCGACTCTCTTCAGCTCGTTGATCGTGTTCCACAAATTGCCACACCCGCCAATTGGGTTGTAAGTATTTAAAAAAAAATTGTATTGAATTCGATAAAACAATGAAGAGGATTTTGATCATTTACAAAATTAAAAAAAATTAGTTCATCAATTATGGAAAATTAAATTAAGAGAGTGGTGTGTTTCTTTATTTTCAAAGCCTGGGGAAAAAGTTATGATTCTACCGACTGTATCGAACGAAGAGGCTGGTAAACTGTTTCCTGGTGGAGTAGACGAAGTTTTGATGCCTTCAGGAAAAGTTTACATTCGCACCACTACCGACTACTGATCAACGTTATACGAATTTTTTCCGAAACCAAACACTTTACATTCTCTTATATTTTTTTAATATTTCAATAATGCATGATCTCTAATTTGTATAAATAAAATAGATTTTACGCGAATCGTGGTTCTTTTCCCTCTTTTTTTCCAATATATGATCGGTACTCACAATATTCACTGGTAATTTGTGTCCCGGCAGATATTTCACGTTCTCGTGCTGTTCGTTTATTATTTCAGTCAATTTTTTGCCATCGATCATCTCTTCGTAAACGTACATTGTGACTCGTTCCTCGAACTTGTCATTGAATTTTACGGCATTCGCTCCAATGAGCTTGGCAATTGCCGAACCCCTGAAAAAAAATGTTTTTTTTTTTTGTTATTAACAAGGACAGATCTTTCGAAAATCCTGAGAATTGAAAAAAAAAATCATCATACCCATTTTTTTGAGACGTTTGTGATATTTCGAAATATAAAATGAAAGTTAAATTATTCTATAAATATAAAATAAAAATGAAAATATGAAATTTGTATAAAAATATAAAAATATCAAGTCAAATAAAACTAAATGAAAATATAAAAGTTTTAAAATAGAAATAAAAATTATAAAAGATAAACAATATAAAGTTTCTATAAAAATTAAATGAAATGAAATTGTTGATTTTGTTGATTTGAATGAACTTGATTTTTTTTTTTAATGAACTCTCACATCACTTATCGACTTTTATTTTGTCAGAATAAAATTCGTTTTCGAATAATAATTTAAAATTATTAATTGTTTTTTTCGCGAAGTTTTTTCATTCTTACGAATTCGGATAAAATCACGTTCTGTTTTTTTTGCACATTCGCTGAATAAATATCGAAGAGTGGTCAAAATTTTTCGTGGCGAGAAAATACAGTGACGTAAAAAACGAAACAGATGATTCATTTTTTGCTCCAAAAATTTGAGCGATCAGCAGTTTCCAACGTAACGAGTGTCATTCGAAAGCTGAGAAAACTTGCTACAAACAGGTTTCTTTGATTTTTCGATATCAGTCAAATTTTAGGAGCAGTAATTTTCCGAAGTAGAGAAAAAAAATCATTTTGTTCAACAAAAAAAAATCATTCTGTTCAACAATGCATCGACGATGAAGAATTTAACGAATATTTAACGAACTCAATGAAACAAAGGCTCGTTAATTTTTATTTATTATTGATTTTTTTTGAGTTCATCAACAAAGTCGCATTGAAGTTTGAATTCAGGCAATAAAAGAAAAGCTTTGAATGCAGGTGTCACCTTGGCCGAAATCGTACATTACTTTTCGTGCCAAGCTTCCCAGATAAATTGAAATATTTGAAGCAAATTTTCACGAGTTCGAATAACATTTTGCAAAATTTCATACATTTTTCGAATTTTAATACTCTTGTAATCGTGTTTAAAAAAAAAAAAATTTTTTTTCAAATCTACGTAAATAAATGATATTTACCAATTTCCACTTCCAACGATGCAAACTCTCTGCTTAACTTGCGCCATGATAAATAATTAATTTTCGTTTTCTTCTGACACAAACACTCGATCGATCCTCAGAAGATTGATTTTAGTTCTTTCGATCCCACAGAAGGAACCGCTAATTATTCGAATGTTATTGAGTGACGAATTTCGATCGACTGACTTGACCGACTGACTGACACACTTCAGCTGCAACATTGACCTTAGAAGAGATGATGATGATCGGCGTCGGCGTCGGCGTCGACGTCGACGTCGTAAGCGCATTTTCCAAGCGTCGCTTACGTTTTCGCTCGCGCAAGTCTTGGATTATGGCCAGACTTCGCGACAACTAAACTATTCGACGAGAGTTTCAACCCAGCGATTTCTTCGCCGGGTTAATTTTAGCATAGACATGATAATACGAAGTATTACGAATAATTATGTACAGGGAGTTTCGCTAAATGACGTTCACTGTTGATTAAAACAATATCCAAACGTATGTACAGACGAAAAGTTCATGAAGAAAAAAAAAGTAAATATTTACAATGGTGGCATTTGATAAAAATGTCACGATTGTTTCTTGAAATCGAACATGATGTTTAAGAGGTTCTCAATTTTCTTAATTTTCCACTGTGAAGCTCCCGCCGAACGTTTACAAATTCACGAAGTCTCAAAAACAACAACAAAAAATTAAGAATTTCATTATCAAATGCCATTTTGTTGGAGAAGAGTCAATATTAAAAAATAAAATTTATCTTGAATAAATTGTATAAAGATTTGATAATTTTCATGTACGAAAAGGAGCAAAATTTTGTCGAAGAGGACCAAATATTGAAAAAAAAAAATGTATCCTAAAGAATTTGTATTATGTTACAAAAATTCGATCGTCCATGCACGTTACATGGACGTGATCTATTTACATATGTATTTATTCATATAATGTATATACGCAAGTATATATTTATAAAATATAATGAATTAATACGCTGTATATTGCACGGCATACCGAAACGAAGGATCGTTATAACAAAATAATTTGATTTCTTTCGTCGTCTCTTCGTCCTTTTCGTCCCCATGCCCTGCTGTTTTCCATTTGTCTCGTGCGTCGGGCAATGTTCAAAGATGGGTTCAAAGATGGCACAGTGGAGATGATAAAACTTGTGCGAGGGTGCTGTTATCGTCGTCGTACCTGGAGGCGTGGTATGATGAAGAAAAAAGAGAAAAAAAAGCGAAAAAAAAATTAGATGAAATTGGCATGAGTGAAAACGATGTTAAAATGCATGACACGAAAGAATGCAAGGTCTTGGATCAGAGTAAAAGAAAGGTCATAGCAAAAGATTTATAGTTTCAAGTATTTACTTCCTTTCCGTCTACAATTTTATGCATTTTTTTGATTTTTTTTTTCCATTGGTTAACAGTCGATAACAATTTTTCCACTCCTCAAGACTTTTTTCCTCTTTTTTTCTTGTTTTTCCTTCAAAAGTTTGTCATAACATTTTTTTCTATACAATAAAATTTGTACCAACAATTTTTGACGAGGTTAATTTAATAAAAGAAGATCATGCGACTACTGGAATTAAAGGCACGCTGTATTCACGCTCGCGCGAATATTTTGTGCGATTCCATAAATCTACTCATCAAAGTCTACAATTAATTAACACCGACGATTAATTAAGTCACTAAAATTCAAAGTTAACAGGAAATCACATTTTTATTCGGCGACTAGACGAAAGGAAATTTTAAGTGTTTTTTTTTCGACACATCAACGTAACAACGTCGATTAATGATTTATTGAAATTGTTGGTTTTTTTTGCTAAATTTATAATTGTTCTTTGATTAATTAGCGCCGAGAAATAAAAATGATATTTTTATGCCTTTTCGGTAATTATCTACGAGTTGAGGTAACGATCGGAATTTTTCGAACTGTTGTCAAATTAATTATTCAGAGTTTAATCGACAAAATATAGATTCTTATCGTTTTTTTTTTTAAACGTTGCAATTTCGTGGACTCCTAATACGCTTTTCCAACCTACGTACCATCAAATTCCATCTTTTTTCTTTAACTTTAACAAGTTAATATACTCTTTCATATTTTTTTATATATTTAAAATAACTATGTACACGTAACGTGTTTTTTTTTTTTTTAGTTCGCAGCTCGTAGGAAACGAACTTTGTATTGATTATGCATTTTATAATCTTCCTTTGGTGTAATTTTTGTACTATATTTATATATAGTAACGAGTCCCTGTCACGTTAGATATTTACAAAAGACCTGTTTGCGTTGAACCAAAAAAATGGAGTTTTTTTTTTCAAATTTTAAGAAGTTTCGGTACAATTCATACAATGTAATCGTTCAGCTTATCTTCAAGGAGAATCAGAGGGAAATTCTATTGTTCTCGAGCAAAGCGCTAACTCCACACAACAAAATTTCGTATAAAAATGACACGATTACTGAAAAATTGATCGTTTCCATTGAGAAAAAAATGAATAATTAATAAACAATGTAGACGAATTATTCCATTTTCTGGTGGCAAAATTGTCATGATATTTTTAGTGGTTTGACAGTTTTTTAAAACCTTTTTTACATTTTTTCGTATTGTTTCATGAACATAACTGAAGTTTAGGGATAGCCTAGGCATGTCTCTGTGTTAAAAAGTGACTTTTCATTTGAGAATTTCGTGGAAACGGTGTAGACAATCGTTTTAAAACTTGGAGAACATATTCAGGATAAGTCAAAGAACGTGCTGTAGAAATTCGAATAAAATGGTGACATTTCGTCACTTGTCCCGAAACTCCTTAACTCCTCCTTGTTCTTGTCTTGAATATTATTATTTTTTGTTTACTTTTTATAATTCGACATTCGCGAATTATTTTCCCAACGCAAAAAAACCTTTTAGATATCATACAACTTTTTTTTTTTTTAGTTTGTATTCTATACTCTCTCATTTTGTTGCGTGTAGATTTGGTGTTGCTTACATGTGTTCGGGATGGCTGCGAATACAGTCAATCATATCTTCCGGTTTGAGCTCTCCGATGCAAATTCGATGGATCGCCGTGAAAAGTGGAAATTTGTCCTCCATGTTCTTCAATTTTAACATGTAATTTACTTCCTCGGCGGTAAACGGACCCTGGAGCTTTTGTCCGTTGAGCATTTCCTTCTCGAGCTCGATTATCGACTGCGATTGAAAAATAAAATTCACTCATTAGGAGTGCAACGACAGGAAAGAGAAAATAGGAATGGTGGAGTACCGGGAGAGAGAGGGCAGATCTGGCAGAAAATTAGAGAAGGGTATACAGAAGAGATCGAAGGAATAATTGAAAGGGTGACACAGATATAAGAACGGATCTGGAGATACAATATAAAACTGGAAAAGGATGGAGGAATGAAGGTACTGCAGGGAGTACAAAGGCAGGAAAGAGAAAATAGGATGGAAGATTACTGGGAGAGAGAAGACTCGTGAGGGGAGTTAAAAGAGACGTGGGTCAGGATGAGATGCGGAAACGTGGGAAGGGAGAAATCCAAAGAGTTCAGGGAAAGTAAATGCAGGATGTGTGAAGGCGAGGAAGAAAACTCAGTACATATTTGTGAGTGTCTAGTGATAAGAAACGATTTAGCTGGAGGAGCAGTAGGTGGTCCGATCAACTGGATAGGAAGAAACGAAACAGAAGCGATGAAAAATAAAATTAATAGAACCTCAAGTGGAGAGCCAGTAAAGGATCTGTGTGAGTTTTTTCAAGGGCGTACGAATGGACGATGGGGAAAAAAATGTAAATAGAGAGTGTGTATAAATTTTAGAAGTTAAGTGAAATAAATATGTGATGAGGAAGAGTAAAATATGATTGTAGAAGGGGAAACGATGTAAAAACCCGCAAGGGTATACTATGGAAATAAATACTACTACTACTACCACTACTACTACTAAAAATGTATAATGATTAATGCTGTTGTACGAAACTTTGCAATAAATTTTCGTGGGCAGCTATTATACTTCAAAAAATCCAAAAGTCTTGTTAAATTTCAAGCCAGAAACTCTAAAATTCATTTAATTTTGATTCTTTTTCAAAAAATTCGATGTTTCATTAGAAAAAAATGGGATTCGGGATGAAATCTCATCTTACTTTGCCAGTTTTGACGAAGGCTTCAGAAACTTTGCGATTCCTGCCTCCGTAACAAGTCGTAATGAGATCAGCAACGCCGCAACTTTCGAAGAAAGTGGCGAGTTTGCCACCAGGGAAAAATACGTCCACGAACTTAATCATTTCCATCAGTCCGAGCCTTATTACTGCGGCTTTTGTGTTATCGCCAAGTCCAAGACCATCGACGAAACCTGCACCACAGGCCACGATATTCTGAGAATATAAATATCAATTAAACAAATTGAAAAAAGAAAAACGAATAAAAATAGTAAAGATGCTGGGATTTTAGGGACGTCGAGATAAGGAGACAAAAGTCATTGATCTCGAAGTTCTTAGAACTGAAAAAATAATAAATCCGCGAATATTAAATGTGGTTAATTAATTGTAATTTACTCGAGTCTTGAATCAACGATTCGAGTTAAATATAAAAAGTATTTTCAATCAAGATTTTTTAACAATAATTTCTTAGTCTTTTATTCTCTGGAAAAGAAATTAATTTAAAAAAATGACATACTTTAAGGGCACCACAGCATTCGACGGAGTCAACGTCGTCCACGACGACGACCCGGAAGAACGAAGTTTGAATAATATCCCTGAGAATTGGAGCCATTACTTTGTCCTTGCAGCCTTGAAAATAATCAAAATCTTGCATTAATAAATTATTCATATCCATTCAAATATCAATATTTTTGTCTGATAAAAAGTAACCAAAAATCTCAACAGTTTTGTACAAAAATCGACGAGCCCTAAAATTTCATACTTTGCTGTTTTCATCCGAAAATATCGGGTTAAATTGTTAAAAAAAATTATTGAAAACTTCAACTTCTGAAAGAATGAGGATTGTTACAAAAAAAATCATAATTTTGTCAATTTTTTTTTGTCAAAATGACCCAGTGTGTATCCAAAGATTTAAAACTTTCATTTTTTTGTACCTATTGTCGTCTCGCAAAACATTTCATCGGCAACTTCTGACGCTAGATTAGCACCCATCAGAACGCAGACTGGAATATGCAAAAGTTCCGTAATAATGTGAGAAATGAGTTCAATCCCACCGCCCTCTTTTTTGTCAAATCCTTTAACCAGAGAAAGACCAATCGCGGTAGGTTTTATGTTGCCCAGAAGAGTTTTGCATATCCGACGTATAAATTGATGTGGAACTACGAAAATTAAAATATCGGCGTCTCTTGCGGCGTCTGCAACGTCAGGCACTGCCACCTAAAATGAAAGTAAAAAAAAAAAAGAAATTAATCATCATCGAATAGGCTATAAAAAAAGTTTCATCCATAAATACAAAAACTCAACAAAATTATGTACATTTTTTTTAAATTTTTGTATTATTGTATAAAATTTATAATTTTTATATCGAAATTTTTTATTTGAATTGTTTAAATACTTTAAAATAATTAATGATTAATAATTAAATTCTTTTAAAAACTTAGAATCGCTATAGAAACATCAATTTTTCAATTTTATCGAATAATTATGGTGTTTTTTTTTTTTTTCTAAGCTTGCCAATCAATTTTCTCTAAATTATGATTGAAAAATCATTTGATCATTACAACGTTATATTATTTTTTTTCATATTTGTTTATTAAATCGATTTGATGTTTAAAAAATAAGAAATTTATGTTTCAAGTATTCGTTGAAATAATTTGCCATCGTTTTTTTTTGCTCCTGATCGATGTACTTTGAATCCATTGATCCATTGGTTAAGCTCGTTTTATGAGGCGTATGTTTTTCTAAGCTCGGAGCATGTAATCTAGCGGACGTTTTTCCGTCGTCATTATTGTCAAGGCCTTGTGGCGGATAAAACGAGTTAAATGACGTTTCGACCAAAGCCCATGTGAGTCTAGCGTAACAAACGATAATGTTCACGACGAATAAATCGGGATTAAAATCAACAATAAGTTCGAACAACGAAAGAAAATCGTTTGGTTCAATTATCTCTGAATCATTGGACGTTGATCGATGACAAAAAATGTGTGTTTTTTTCTCTTTTCTTTCTTTTGTTTGTTTGTTGAATAACGTTTTAGTAACACCTGGGAAATGCGTGAGTAATAAAAAAACCTGCGACAGGAGGAAAAAGCACGAGACGCTAAATCAATATAAAAGTTCGGTTCTCGAGCGTGAAAGATCTGATGCAAGCAAAAAATATTGCTTACTCTTCAAACTGGTGAACCGATGACACATTTTATCGAAAAATCGATTTTTTTCACCACCAAAAGAAATATAAAAATTGTAACAACGTAAAATGTTATTATCTGCTTTTAAAATCTTCGATTGTCGAGAAAACTAATGAAACTAGTGAAGCTTTGGATTCGAGGAATTTCAATTGTCATTTTATCAAACTTTTCATCAATTTTTTGACCGAAAAAGTTGCAAGTTTCATCAAAAAATGAATTATTTACTGGAATAAATTCAAATATTACAAAACCAAATAATGTAACGGCTTCGAAAAAAATTTTACACATTTCTGCAGCCACGTACAAAACATTTGGACCGAAATGATTTTTTTTTCAAGTTACAAAAATTGACTGCTCTGAAAATTGGAATGATCCGAAAAAAAAGTTGTAGCAAAGCCTGCAAAGAAATTTCTATATTTTTTTACAATTAAGCCTGGAATTTCCAAACAGTCTACGACGATAATTGGACAATTTTTATTTACGATTTGAAAACTTAATAAAATCCGTCAGTAAAATGTCTTCCGAAAAGTTTAAAAAAAAGATGAGTGCATAAAACATTATTTTTTGCATTTTGCAGCGATGCAAACTCTAATATCTGATTTACAAAAATATTTCTCACTTTCCAAACGAGAATTATTGTCTCGAAAAAAGCCCGGAGAAAAAAAAATTTCATTGAAAACCTCGACAATGTGATTGAATACCAAATTTATAAATGGATCTATTAAATTTTATCACTTAAAAAGTATTTTCGAGTAAAAAACAAGTCGACAGTGTGTTGATCCCTCAAATTTCTGATTTGGTCCCAAATCATTGTTTTCTTTATTTTAGAAGTGTCTGTATTTGATAATTATTTTAAGCTGAAAAATATTCACAAAAATTAATATTCACAAAAATAACATTTCCTTTATCTTGAGGAGTGAATGAAAAATATATTTTTCTTTGATACCAGCAATAAATAATAAGACTCTGTAATCACATTTAGCGAAGGAATTAGATTTGGATTGTTAATCATTTTCATGAAGAAATGTTATCGAGTCAATGAAACTTTCAAGATTATTGGGATTAGTTTTCTAAGCTCGTAATGAAAAATAAATAAATAAATAAAAAGAATAAAAAAAATAAAAAATAAAAATAACAACAATATGAAAAGAGAAATATTTTTGTCATTGTGTAATTTCGAAGAGAACATTCAACTGCAAATATTTTGTAATAATTTATTCGAGTTTAAAGCTCGATTAATTCTATTTTTGAGACAAAACATTTCAACTTCAGTTTTTGGACTTTTTGTTGTGTTGTTTTGAGAAAAGATTTGGCGAGAGATAAATAACTTACCACGTTCTCAGGCAATTTGTGTCCTGGCAGATATTTAACGTTCTCGTGTGTTTCGTTTATTATCTCCGTTAATTTTTTTCCTTCGATAATCTCCTCGTAAACGTACATCGTCACACGATCTTCAAAGTTTTCCAAGCGTTTTGCATTCGCCCCTACTATTTTGGCGATTGCCGAACCCCTGAAAGTTTACGATACAAAAATAAATACAATGCTGATAACAATTGAGAGACAAAAAAAACGATTTTTTTCGAGCATTTAAAAGGTGACCGAAATATAATTCATTAATCGCTTTCAAGTGGAAGTCGTTCCTCGATAGCGTTGGCAAACGTCATAAATTCATCAGCAAACAAAAAGAGCAATAAAGAATCTCTTTTCTCGTTCTATTTCGATTTTTTTCATTTTCACGAATTTTTTAGATTTTTTAAAAATTTCTATCGATTTTTTTTGCCCCGTTTTGTATTAAATAATCACCAAAATCTTGAGTAAAATTTGATTAATAATGAAACGTTAAGAATTTTGAAGAAAAAATTGAAAGAAAAGAACGAAAGCACATCCGTTTGTTTTTCGTTTAATTTTTTTCAATTTTTATCGATTTAGAACTTGAGTTTCGTTCAAATATCGTTAGGACTGTGTTCCGAAGGTCAAGGTCATTAACGTTCCAGCTGTAACGATGGAAAATAGTGCTTAGTACGATTTCTAAATCGATACGTCAAGATTTCATAAAAATCGTTACATTTTATAGAACCTTGAGAATGTTGTCGACAGAAAGATTAATTATTTATACAGAGGTAAAAAATCTAGTCGAACACTCTTTTTTCATGCAGACACGAAACATATTGACTTTTATAGACAAATAGACACACGTATAGATATTTATACTCTACTGGCTCTACTCGTCATTTCGTCCACGTTATTGTTACGAAACTTGACCTTTTTTATCTGCTTCCTGAAGAATTTTTCAACCGAAGTCAAAAAATGACTAAAAAATGTTTATTTTTATTTTTTTTTTTCACAAAAATTCGTAGTCCGAGGTTTTTAGGGGTTATTGCGTAACATTGTTTGTGAAAATGTTCTATTTTACGAAATTTTGAAAAAAATTTATTCCGTGTCGATCTAACCC
Source organism: Campoletis sonorensis (assembly GCA_013761285.1). NCBI lineage: Eukaryota > Metazoa > Arthropoda > Insecta > Hymenoptera > Ichneumonidae > Campoletis > Campoletis sonorensis. Next base: position 2,095,485 of record JACEOJ010000084.1, read on the forward strand.
GTTGAATCGTAGGTTGTCGAATCTTTTTTTGCCAGTATTTTGATTGTTTTTTTTTCTCGTTGGTGTATCATTCATGAAACGTTCATTTGTATTCATTTGTTGTTATTTGCTTAAAAATCGCGTGTAAACGAATAATCAAAATTCATAATTTTTTGTGGAATTTTTTTTTCTCTCGATATCTATCGTGAAAATCGTGATGGCAATTTTTTCACAGTCTCAACACAATCCCACGAATTCTTGAGAATTTTGTCACAATTTTCCAGTAGATAGTTTTTGTGAAAAAAATAAAAATAAACAATCATTTTAGAACGAGATCCACATTGACAATAGTTTCGTTTGAAAAGTTTCAATTTCGTTCGAATTCTTAGCTCAGACTCGTAATCAGCGACCCCAAAAATCTATCCAGCTCAGACTTCCACGTAATTCCATATGAATTGATGGGAACTTGAAATTAATTTCTCGATTTTTTTCGTATTTTCAAAAGTTGGTTATCGATTTTCCAAATTTTTGTACGTATAAAAATTTTCATTTTCCTATAAAAAAAAAAAAAACTGGTAAAACTCGTTCAGTCATGCTCGAGTTATAATCAAATCAACATCAAAAGATAAACAAAAGAACAAAAGTTCTCCAACCATATTTGTGGATACAGAAAAAATCGAGTCGACCAGATAAAAATGAATGGGGAAAGTTTTGGAAATAAAAGTTCGAGAAGGTGTTCGTTATTTCGAATTTCGCCAAACTTCGTAAAACATCGAACCAGTTATCTGGAAATTTATGTGTATGCAAAATACTCGGAAATCGAGAGAGAGAGAGAGAGAGAGAGAGAAAGTAAAAACACGTATTTGAGAGTAGTGACGACAGACGAAAAAGAGCAGTGTAAAGGTCGTGAAGTAAAAAAATGGTTGGCCGGGGCAGCGGGAGGAGCCAAGGGTTTTTGGAGAACGAACGAGTGAGAGAAAGATAGGAAAGTTACGAAGCCACGTGAATGAGATAACATTGCGACAGAGGAGATACGGAGACGAAAAAAGAATGTTACAGGACGGAAAAAAATAATGGCGCAGGCATAACGAGTCCATAATGAATATTCTCAGCTTAAAGCAGATGTGACATTTATATTTTCTGCTTCAGCTAACATTTTTAAACTAAAAACACATCGACCGATAGTTAAAAATACAAACCAATCGTTACACGGAAGAGAATTCGAAAAAAAAAAAAAAACATTTCATAACCACATGTGACCTTGTATGATTTTTATATTTCGAACGTCATATTGTATTGTTTTCGAGATAATGTCAAACAGTCCACGATCCGTCTGCGCATTTATTACAAATCTCATGGGTTTGTTGAAATTTCGTGTTTTTCCGTTCTTCCATTCAAAGCCAAAACGTTAATATTCATATTTATAGAGAGATCGAGATATTAATGTTGAAATAAACGTTTATTGATTTTGAAAAACATAACATCGATTATTATGAAATGTCTTACCAATTTCCAGAGCCAACGATGCACACTCGTTTTCCAGCCATTGTTGTTGTTGTTTTTTTTTCTCTTTCGGGTTTTATCAAAATTTCGAACCGACGAATATTGTACGATGCTAACAGTTTCGCGGACTGCGATCGACTAAATAAAACAGCTAAACGAATAGCCGAGGAAACTGGAAGTGGTAGTTTAAGATGGTGGACAGTCCGATTTTATCCTGATCAAGAGACAGGAGAAGACTGCGAAGACTGCGACCACTGCGACAAACTGAGTGATAACGCGTTCCCGAGAGGGGGAGTTTTTACCCGCATGTGCATTGTGTATGGCTCCATATGTTCCATATGTTTGTGTCGTTTGTGTAAACATCACTGCGCACGCCCGCACACTCCAGCCTAATTTGTTTTACAATTTAATCCTGAGGCTAATTATCTCATGAACGATTTCAAAATTAAATCAAAAAAGAAAAAGATACTAGGATTGGAAAATAGAATAAGATCAAACTAATCCGTGGTTTTTTAAATTTGAACCAACAAAAGTATAAACATAACCTCTTAAGGTGGTTAATCTATCGTTATATCGTTTTCGCAAGATTTTGTTGAAAATTTGGATGAATCTTCTTTAATGTCATACGCACGAATAAATTTTAGAAGCTTTCTCCAACCAGAAGTTCAGATTGGTGAATCATATTGGTGAAAATCACAATTTTCGGTAGTCTCTCGTTGGAGCTCGCGTTAAAAGTTACATTTTCATCAATAAATATTTTGGCTCCTACATGCTGAAGCCTTCCAAAACTTTGCTTAAATTTTTATGCAACATTAAAGAAGCTACTTTTAGTTTTTCAAAAAAATCTGAAGAAAAAAATGTTCGCAATTTTTACAATTCTACAGCAAGTACGTATTACCTCGGATGACCTTGAATTCGGAGCATGTTGTTCTTCAGTCAATTTCCAGCAACTTTTCTTTATCAACTTCTGCCCGCAAACCATTTTGTATGTGAGAAAAACTGAAGAACAATTTTTCGATATGAATGTCACGATAGAACTACTTTAAAGACTATCCAATGGGGTTCGAATAAAACGAGCAGAAAGATTTTTACAGACAGCTGACAAATGACCTTCAAGGATGTTTCAAAGTTATCAGAAGTCTGAATAATGTTGTTTTTCGTACAACAGTTAACTAGTGAATGATTTTCTAACGAAAATCGGACATTTAGAGATATCTTTCCCCGAAAATGCTACCTCTTAGAACGATTCCGTTTTTGTTCACTGTGAATCGCGGAATTGAGTCACAAATACGAAGCCAGACGCATGACGCATGGCTTATTCGCACGTCAGATTATTTTTTATCACGCTTGCCATAAAAATATATAAAATAATGCAATTCTCATTTCGAAAATAATATTCACTGTTATCCTTGTCACACGCCCGTTGTGTTGTTCTTCTTTCCGACATTTTCGCGTCTCACGAGAGACGAGCCAAACGTCGATATCTTTTTAAAATGACTCAGATACAAACCTGGAAATTTTGGAGTTGAAATTTTCGAATGAAAACTCGCATTTACAAACCAGCAGTTGCTTAAACGTTGAAAAATATTTCAAATCCAAGTTTAAACTCGTAAGCTATCGAATTGAATATTTTGTCAATGTTAATATCGCAAAAAATGGCCGCTTATTTCGATACTCTTCGATTTTTCATACCAAAGACAATGTTGTACCATAACATCGTCTTCGGTCAATATTTCACGAAGGAAAATCGAAAAAAATGCAGAAAAGGAAGTTTTTTTTTATTGTTTCGAGTCGTTTGGGTTCGCGAGCCCACCGCATGATCTTGAGAGCACGATTTTCATCAACAACAACACAATTATTGAATGTCCCCCAGATATAGTTCGAAAAACACACGAAAAAAAAAGTTACGAAAAACTTTCACAAATGAGCATTCATTTTTTTTTTTCTTCTTTTAATGCCATCGGAATAATATAATATATATATATATATATATATATATATATTTATTTATATATATATATAGTAGTACAGAGTGCCATGGAGTTTCACAAGAGACGAATTAAACATTTATGTAAATATATATTTATAGATAAGCATTTTCAGTATGTTTTCTAAGCATTTTTAGTATTTTTGTCACTAAAACATCAGATCTATAGCGATCGAGTGAAGAATCTTGTTTATTCTAAAAACCTCTAGTTTTATTTTATTCTCGTATTTCAACAATTATTATTTTTATTGGTTTTTTTTTTCTAATGAAAAAAGCGTTGGAAGATCGTTTTTAACGAACGAGTCTTTCACTCTTTGTTGCGGCGACCTCGACAACATTGAATTTTGCTTTTTTTGCTCCTTTTAAGGACACGGCTACAATTTTTAGTGCATATAATAAATTTAAATAAAAACGCGAAGTTTTATCATTTTCTTGCTTTATCTCTCTCTCTCTCTTTCTAATTCGTTTTCTCGAATAACAAACGGACGAACAAATACACACGTAGCTATTACATTTAATAGAGAGTTTTTATCTTCGTTTTCCCTTCGGACGATACTCTCGAAATGAAAAATCCGGAATGAAACGAGTAAAAAAAAGCACCTGCCGTTTCAACGACGCACTACATGTTCTTTTTTTTCTTATTTTTGCTTGCGATTAACAGTTAATTTGAACGGACTGGCTGAGAAAAAGAAAAGTTTATATTTTGACGGAAATCAAAGTTACAGATTAAGACTGACGATCGTTTCAGTTGGAGAGATGAAAATTAAGAAAAATAAACAGGCGTCTAGTTGTAGAGAGAAACTCACGAATTTTGACAGACATTTAACCAACTGAGAGACTAATTTAAGTGCATATTTTACTTTTCTCAGTTACTTCGTAAACTACGTTTTTCTAGTTACACTCCAAGAACTCTTAATCCTCCGGAGTTGCTTGAGCCGATTCGAGAATTATTTCGAAGGAGAACGGAGTGAAGCCGTAGCCCAGACCACCGTAAAATTTGCTCTGGAACTCCACCCTGTAGAAAAAATAATAATAATTAATAACATTGGATACGTAATATTACAGAAAATAATTACGAAGAATTTATGCTCCGGACGTGTCTATAATCATCGCAGTGAAAACAAATCTCGTTGAAAATGATGATCAAGTAGTATTTTTCTCTTTTGTTTACCAGTGAAGACGCAGCGTGTGCAAAAATGCGGAAAGGCCTTCCATAAGAACGAGAATTCCTACGGTAAGGACAGCCCAAAAGCCGAAAATCGCCCAGAGGAAAATTCCTCCGACCCAACCTTCTCGAGCCAAACCATTTCGCATTACCATGTTCCACAGCACTTCCGAAAGTTCTGAAATAAATCGACGCCAAAAATCCAGAATTACGTTTTCATTTTTCCATTTTTTAAATTCAAATCTTTTCTAAAAAAAAAAATGAAATGAAATGCTTTGTCTGCAAAATGAAATGAAAAATGGAGAGAAAATAAAATTTGTTGAAATAGAAAGTTGAAACTTACGCGCATGAGCTAGCGACAAAGCCCAAAGACGCAAATAAGAGGCCGTGTGAGAAACGCTTCCCAATACGTATTCGATCGTGTGAATACCTTGATGAATAAAAACTTCGCTCATTTCTATTTCTTCTTCCTTATGAGCCACCGGTGCATCAGGGTTTTGCTGAATGGCGCCTGGACCACCCTCGACGTCACCATTTTCCGTTCCATGATTGTTCAGCTAAATAAAAAGAAGGTTTTTGTCAAATTTTTACAGCGAATCCAAAATTAACGAGGTTCGGGCGCCATAATTAAAATAATATGTATAAATTAATTGCAAAATCGTCAAATACAATTTTTTCCGAGATCATTTTTTGAAATGTTGCGTTAATCTTCTTTAGCGTCGTATTATAATGTGTTGAAAATTTGAAAAGGTTTCACCTTCCAGTAAAAAAATACTGTTAATCCATGCAATACATTTATATGTGTACATCTTTTTTTTTATTGTCATTTGGATTATAAACCGTGTGTTTTTTTCCCAACTGTCATCGATCGTTATTGAGTTACGTAAATTTTTCCAAGTGGCAGAAAAAAAGACTGTGGACTCTTACAGCTGTTATTGCAATATTTGGCACACCATCTTTTCAATTCTACTCTCACAGTCTCTTTCTCTTTCAACAGACGGTTCACGCGCCGTAATTATAAAAGTATATACAAAGTAACGACAAAATGATCTAATACAATTTTTCCAAGATCATTTTTTAAAATTTCGCGTTAATCTTCTTGAGCTTCGTGTTGTAATGTGTTAAAAATTTGACAAGGTTCCACCGTCTGGTAATCGAGATGTTCGGTGTTTAAAATCGCCATTTTAACACGAGGTCTTGTGGGAAGTGAAGAAAAAAGACGATGTTTTACAACAAAGAACTCGATTTCTAGACGTTAAACTTTATCAAATTTTATCCACGGTTGAGAATTATTGTCAAGAAGGTTCGTACGAATTTTGAACAATTAAACTTGGAATTCGTCTGACGCATGCCTAACGCGTGAGCATCCTTAAAGACTGAGAAAAAAAAAAAACAAGATTTCGACACATTTGACTTGTTGAATTAATTCATATGAATTCATATTAATTCAGAGAAATGTTATTTTCTCTCGTTACCTGAACATGACGTGCCCGACGGCTACGCATCATCATAATCGGTTTAGCGAGCAACATCCATGGGATGCAAAGAAGTGCGAGAATGAGAAGCATCCTCTGGAAAACACCCTGACCGGCGTACATCCATTTGTGGCAGCCAGTAAACGTCTTTGATTCATTCATCAGTACCATGTTGATGAAAGTAACGAGAATCGATGGAGCGCAGTATGGACCATAGGCGATATCTACAAAAACAACAAAAATCAATAATGAAATAAAAAATAATAAAGATAAAATGATTGATCTATTGAAAATGAAGGATTTGATTTTTTTTCAAATACTAAAGTAAAAAATAATAAAGACAAAAGAATAAATCTATGGAAAATGAAGAATTTGATCTGGAAAAAATATTCAAAATAATGTGGATATATTTGTTTTTTTAACATGTAAACTTACCGGTTTCTTTAGGGTCAAATTTGATCCATTTGATGAACATAAGAATGACCATGTAGAGAAACAAGAAGCTGAGAAAAATGACTTGAGGAATAAATTCGCAGATGATGTTGGTTGGTCGTTTGAAGTTCATGTGATTCCAGAGTCCGACGGTGACGCCGAAGAGCATGTGGATAACGCCAAAAATGATGGAAATTTTCATTTTGTATGAGTTCAAAAAAATAATTTTGTTCTCAGCCAATTGCCACACCGGATCCATGCCGATTGGGTACGGATATCCGAGGTACGACGTTGTGTTTGGATCTAATTGAAGGTTTTTATTTCCGTGAATCGTGGCCCAGTCGCCTCTGACGGACCAGTAGGAGCCGAAAATATTGAGGGACTTTGAAAATACGTCGTTGTAAATCAATCCGGTGTACATGGAGAACAAACCCATGAGAAAAACGATGTAACGGCCGCCGAAAAATATGTTCCAGATTTCGTTGTCAGTTTTTTGTGCTGCCAATGGTTTTTCCTTCAGAACCATCCAAGCACCGAACAGAAACATTATGAGACCGTGGCCCGTGTCTCCGAACATAACGGCGAACAAAAATGGAAACGTTATTATCGTGTAAGGGGCTGGATTCATTTCGCGGTAAGAAGCCACACCGTATGCGTCGATTAGGGCTTGAAAACCTTTCGTAAATTTATTCGTACGATTGTACGTCGGTGGATCCTCGAACGTTTGCATACGATTTAGAATCGGTGGAACTGAACTGCCGCTGCGTTCCTGAAAAAGATGCCAAATCGAGATTATCAGAGGAGATACAATAAAACTGGAACGGGATGGAAGAATCGAGATGAAATTATGGATTGTGCTTTGAAAAATATCAATAAAATGAATAAATAGTTAAAATGTATGGAGGAAGTTGAAGAAGGGCAGATCCGGCAGAAAAATTTATCAATTTCTTAATTTTAAATATATTTAGTAATCGTGATTGATTGTCGCAGCCCAAAATATTAAAAGAAAAGTTATTTTTTCGCTACTAAAACATTGCGAATCGAATTGACCGCAACTTGAAAATTTAACGAACGAAAAATGGACTAGAGAGTGCAACGATTTTTGAAATTTCCAAAAAAATAAATAAACACAAGAAAGTAACAAAATAAAGTTCTTACAGTTCCACGTCGTAGAGCCAACTGTATAGTTTCGATATCCAAAACAGGAACCCAACATTCAGCAATGAGACACTTTTGGGTGACGTCCAAGTTGAACAAATTGAGTGTGTGATAAATAGCCTTGATCTTGCGAACTTTGACGAACCAATTCTTGATGTTTTTGGCAGCAGCGACGAGTACGCGATGTCGATGATCCTGAGTCTGTCCAAGAACGGTGTTGAGGTCTTCGATTCGTGTCATGACTCCCATCGCCATTTCACGACGATCAGCAGGTGCCTCCGGGCAAGGATATAGGGTTGCCCTGAAACCTTCACAAATTTTCTTCACGCGAGTCTTCAGTTGATCACCTTGGAAGAAAATAATGAAGACGGATTTGAAGACTTGATCTCCCTGTGAATAAAAATAATGAAAAAAACGATTTTTATTTTAAAAATGTTGATTTTCAAAAGTTCTTTTTGGAGGAACGTTTCTTAAGGGGGCAAACCACACGAGGAAGCTTATTTTCGGTGATACTTTAAGATTTTTTTATCGTGGATAAAATTAATTAAAATTCAAGAAAGTTCCAACATCATTTTCATCATATTCCGATGAACCGTAATGAATTTTTCAAAATAATTTCAACCAAAAATGAAAGAGTAGCACCCTGAAGTCCGCTGACGATCTGGGTTCAGAGTCTTTTGATTCCGGGACGTGTAGCCATTCCAATTTTTATCTGACATTGAAAAAGTATTTATTTTACATTGATAACTTATTTTCCAAGAATATAAACCAACTTTTGAGATGATATCATGATTTTGAAGGTGCCTTTATTTGCTTAACTGATGAAAAAATATTGCGAAAATTGAAGAAAATTTTTCCAAAGCCTGCTAAACTTTCAATTTTCATTATTTCCACCCGCATTAAGGTCCATATTCTCACAAAATAAGTTATCTATGTAAAATGAATTTTTTTTTTAAATATCAGATAAAAATTTGAACGGCTACACGTCCCGGAATCGAAAAACTCTGGACCACGACCGTCAGCGGACTTCAGCGTGTAACTCTTTCATTTTTGGTTGAAATTATTTTAAAAAATTCATTAAAGTTCATGGAAATATGCGATTAAAATGATGTCGAAGCTTGATTGAATTCTAATTAATTGTGTCCACCCAAAAAAAAATCCAAAATATCCCAAAAAATAAGCTTCCTCATGCGCACATCCCCTCCTTAAGGGGAAAAATATTTATATTGAGGATCAATATCGATACCGTAGATGGATCTTCCAAAGGTGTTTCAATCTCTGCTTGACGAAGAAACACATTTCCCCTGCAAGCTCTCCACAGCATCCGTTCGAAGGCAGGGATCCTTTCCCGCAGAATAACTCCAGCGACGAAGCTATTGAAAAATTATGTTAGAATTCGTAATGTCAAATCGCGAAATTTCGAACATACAGAAACCCTAGCTAAGTTTTTTTTTTTAATATTCTTAAAGGGGAGGAAACGGGGTATTAACACAGTTAATAACGTTGAAAAAAAATCAGCACCTCATTAATTAAATTTTTTATCCTTCTTTTTTTTTGTTTTTCCCTCTAAACTCGCAAACACACTCTGCATCAAAGCCTAACATTCTATTCAACAAATAAAGATAAAAACGTTCGTATTTATACTCTTTCAATCTGTATCGATCGATCCCGACTAAAAAAAGCCGAATTTTGTTCTTTTTTCTCTTGTTTTCTTTTTTTTTTTGCAAATCTATTTCGTTCCGCAGATGGACGAAAATTCGGTGACGCACGATACTGTCGAGATAAACAAACAAATGAATAATGTTTTAAACATAAACAAGAAATATTACGCTGCTCCAAATAATGATGATTTCTGTAGCCATGGTCATTTTACATACCTTTTTAATGTCATTGAGATTTTTATTATTGCGACTCAATGTACCACTCTGTATTGTGAAAAGTAGCTCAAATGGAAAAATTAAACGAAACAATAGTCAAATTAAAGAGAGCGGGGGATTTTTCGTGGTTTTTTTTTTGGTTTTTTTTTTCACAATCAACAATAGCGAACCAAACATTTACTGCTCAAAATATACATGAAAAAAATGTATAAATGTAAAGTGACGTACAAAATGAGAAAAAAGACGATGAATTTTTTCTTTTTTTTTTCTCTATTTCTCCAAATAATTTTTACTTATTTTTTGACATCTGTCAAATTTTCGAAACACAGATTTTTTTAAGCAGTTTAAAAATATTTGAAAAAATTGTTATTCACGAGAAAAAAAAAATCATTTTTGTTTTTTCTTCGCGGTTTAATTATGAAAATTTTATGTCATTTTTTATCCAATTTTTTTTGCACGTCACTTTATACACCTATATATTTTTATCTGCATTTTTAATGTGCGTGTAATTGTATGTTTTTGAGAAAAAAATATTTAACTACGGATTTCAAACGGATGCAGGATTGTGACGAGTTTTTGTGGACAAAAATTTGCTGTTTAGTGTCACAGTTATTAGAAAAAAAAAAAAATGTGATAAAACAAAACGAAATGTAATTTTTTTTTGTTTTGAATTATTTGTATGAGTGTAAAAAAAAAAAAAAAAAAAAAAAAAAAGAAACGAAAAATTGAGTATAACGAGTGATTTTGTGAGTTCAGAAAAATGGATAAACAATGGTACGTGATTATTGTATTGGATTTTTATGTTGTTATTGTGTGTTTTTTTTCTACATTTAATGTAAAATTTCATGTAAAAATGTTTATCATTCATTTCTAACTATATTCTCAACGTTATTTTATTCGAGTATCAGTTTTGGGAGGATGGGTTTTTTGATGCAGCATTCCAAACTTTACATAAAATTCCACACGAGTTTACAAATTACATGGCAAATTAACTACGAGAATTACGATTTCGTCGATTCGATTTTCATGAAGTCTGATCTAAATTATTCGAAATTTTCATCATTTTCTTGAAAAAAATAATCCAAATTTAATATCGAATTCAAAAAAATCACACTTTTGTGTTATTCTACAAATTTTTTTTATCGATTTGAATAATTTTATATATTTTCGATAAAACTAAGATTTTTAAATAATTTCTTATTACTTTCGAATAACATTTCCAATGAAATAGCATCAGTAGAAATTTTCGTAAAGAAATTGGTCAAAAAAAATTCGAAAACTCGTACAACACAAGGCAAAAAATATTTTGTACGATTCCCAGTAAAATAGTTCGTCAATGACAACGATATTTATCAAACGTTAGAAAAAAAAACGTTCAAAATAATTAATTGTAAGATCATTCCCCAAAATGTTGGCAGCAAATTCAAAAGTATTTTTTCTTTGTAATTTGTCAAACCATTTTGTTAGTTAGAAGGAAATTGTTGAAGCAGTTGCTAAAAAGAAAGAGAGAGAGAAAAAGAGAGAAAGAGTGAAAAAGGGAAGGAAAATGGGTTTTTTTGTTGTTGTTGTTGTTTTCGTTGGTCGGAGAGGATTTGAAGGTGTAGCTAGTGAAGGAGGTCACTCTAGGTACGTACCCCAATTGGACAGGACCAAGGGCAGACTGGCGAGCGATATTATCGTCACTAATCAACGCGCGTGTCATGGACTCGGTGGGGTTCAAGCCTGCGTGCTCTTGCTGACGACACAACAGACAAGACACAACCAACATTAGCAACACTAGACGACGTACCACAATGCTCAAAACAAAAAAAACAAAAATCGAGAAAAGAAAAATGCCACACTCTGCAATGGGTGCGCTTTTTAAATGTTATTTTTTTATATATATATATTTTTTTTGTTCATTAAAAATCCGCGTGCAGATGTAAATCAAAAAAAAATTATTCATCGCAAAGTTTCAGAGACTCAAAATATCGATAGGCCATAAATTTTGGTTTTTTTTTCTAAACAATATTTTTTATCCATGAACTTACGATGACTTGTTTTTGTTTTTCTTTTTTTCTTTTCAAAATTACACCACACTCTAAATACGAATTGCCAAAACGGTTAATGCGACTACTCTCAGTCCACTGAGTTTTGTTTTGTTTTATTTTTTCATTATTTTGGTTTACGTTCACATCCAACGAAATTCCCGAAAAATTATTTTGTTGTTTGTTGTTTTCTGTTGTTTTTTTTTTTTACATGTGTATTACTATAAACGATTCGTGAAAATTGATAGAAATTTACGATAATTATGGCAATTCTTATTTATCAAATGCTTGCTTTGTGTTTTTTTTTTTTTTTGGGGTTTTTTTCATTCTGAAAATAAAGTTGTTACGAGGGGCTAATGGAAATACAAAAATTTAAAGATTCGGGGGTGGGTTCTAAAAGAAATAGAGAATTTTTTTTTTAAATAACGATATTGAAATACGTTAATTTCTACGTTTCTACGTAATACACGATGACAGGTCGTTCTGCAGTTGAATTCAATTACCTTCCCAATGGAAAAAAAAAAAATAATAATAATCGTTCCTGGTAAATACAAAATAAAAATAAAAAAAAGATTCGTCCCCTAATATATTATTAATTAATTTTTCATTTATCACACAGTATAAATTTTTTGGAATCGTATTCTTATCGAATAAGATTATTTACGAATCATAGCTTTTTTTTCCGTTGACGTTTTATTTTCCAATGTGTCGAGAGTTCCTCTTGAATGAAAGTGTGTGCTCAACGGTGTTGAAGAAAAAAAAAATTATATTTACGTAGAAACAAAAAATGCAAATGCACAGAAAACAGGAAAAAATAAACAAAGACACACACAACTGAAGCAAGGAAGCAAATTCGAGGTCAAGCAAAATGCAGTGGAGAGCGCTGTCGATGCAAAAAATAAAATTAAAAAAAAAAAAACAATCCTTTTTTTCCAGCTGCCATTTAAAAATCATGGACAAATCAAACGTTGACAAAATATTCAAAGTTTTTGACTTTATATTTCGATCCTTTGACAGCAGCTGAGAAAATGGATCGTTTTTTCTTTCGAGGACAAAAGCTGCGTGCTGTACAGGATTTTTATGTTAATAGAAGTACATTTTTTTGGTTTTTTTTTTCTTTCTTTTTCGTTGTATACATACCCATGGCCACACCATCATCATTTATGTTATTTACACAACATGTGTCTATACATTTAATAAATTTGACGATAAATCGAATTTTTTTTTTGACAAGGCTGCAAAAAAAAAAAATGTGCAGCTCAATACTCATTTCGGGAATTCATTTTCAGAGTTTTGCTGGTGCTCGATACAAATTTTCAGAGATATTCAGTTTATCCGCGACCTCAAATTCCTTGGCAAATATTATTTTTTTATTTTTTGAATCGATTTTTTATTTATTAAAACGACGATTAAATTATTCCATAAAATATTGAACTGTATTGTTGTCTGGAATCCCATTTTTTTCGAAATACATTTTATTGATACAACAAATCAAAAACTTTTCGAGTTTTTTTTTGTTTGTTTGAAATTTTGTAAAAATACTTGTCGTTTTTTCATAAACACGTACGAATTTTGAAAAAATAAAAAATAAAAATAAAAATAAAAATAAAAACATTGTATCTCGGACGTTTTATGCATCACAAAAAAAATATCAAACTTATTCTTGATCCGCATCAACGTTGTGAGCAATTGGACCAAAATGAGACAGAAAAATTAATCTTTTTCAAAAATGGTGACACACCGAATTTTCATTATCAATTTTTTTCATTATTTTTTTCCTCCTCTACGGACCAAAAATCTAAATATAAAAATTATTTCGACTTAAGTCTGTTATCGTAACTAAAAAAGAAAAACAGTTCAGTGAACTTTAATGTGAATCAAATTTCAAATTAATCGACTGATCGTTTATCGAGAATATCGTGGTCGTCAGTTAAAAAAGTATATTTTAGAAAAAAACTCCTCAAAGTTATAAATCTTTTTGTCTTTTGCTAAAGAAAATGTGATCGTATTTGAAAAAAAATCAATAAGTCGTGAACAAAAATTCAAAAACAAAGTTCGAACTGTTAAAAATTGATTTAATCCTGAAAAGTTTTTCGAGAACGGAATTCTAAACAACAAGACAGTTAAAAAACGAATATACAAAAAAAAAATGTATTATTTCACAAGTCGATACAGTCGAATCTGTAGTTTTTAGAAACGTGCTCGAATCGTTATTCTAAAATCTATTATTTTATTTATTCATCGTTTATTTATAAATAAACTGTCTTTTGTGGTAATTAGAACTAAAAAAAAAAATTGCTCTGATATCTATGGGACACTCCGGGCGCAGCAACGTTTAAATGCGTGAGAGCTCGCGTAACAGCTACAGGCAAATCACATCGAGCAAGTAAAAAAAATAATAATAATAGAAAAAAAACGAAATAATTTGAAAAGAACAATCATAATTGAACGAAAAAAAAATATATAAAAAATTTTTTTTAATGTTTAAAAAACAGATCAAATGGCGCAAACTGCAAATAACTTTTCGTAACACAGCCTTGCCTTAGGGGATTCCTATAGTGAGCTCCTATGGTGTCTGCTGCAGTGTAGAGGTGCTGTAAACCATAGAAAACACTGACTTATCGTGCCTTCTAATTTTTTTCTTTTTTTTTCAATTTTTTTTTAACTAAATGAAATAAAATATAAAAATACAACAAAAGCGGCTCGGTGCATCTCCTAATGAAGACTATACGAAGGTGAAATATTTTTTTAAACAATTTCTAGCCCGGAGTTGCTAGCGAAATTACGAAAAAAAAGATTTTTTTTTTTTTTTTCGTAATTTTTTTTTTTCAGTAACTTTTGGTGCAAATCAATTTTTTTTCGCTGATGGGCAAAGTGATTGTGCAGGATCAAAGCACATCGCGATGTCCTAGAATGGCCTAGCTGATCAATGGATTTATGTCGAAAAAAGTTGTTCGAAATATATTGTTTTTTTTTTACGAAATTTTTCGACAAGTGCCAACGATCGAGAATCCCATTTTTTCGTGTTTTGTTGTTGCTGTTTTTTTTTTTGTTCGCAGAGTGCATTGTTGACGTTTGTGCAAATTGGTGATTTATATAGTGAAAGTTTGTCACATGCAAAATTATTTTTCCATCGGATTTGAGATTCTCGATCGGAGACATTTTTTTTTTATCCCGTTACAGTGCAGAGTGCAGTAGTCGAAGTTATGTGGAAAAACAAAATACAGATTTCATGTTTTTTTCTTTTATCGAAAAACATTCTGACATCGTTATTTGCGAATTTGATTGATAATTTTTTTTTCAAGTTCAATGACAGCCACACGAAAACGCAGTAAAAATCTTTTGGTACGAAACCAAGAGATTTTTTTAACGAGTTTGAAAATGTGGCGAAAACGATGTTGAAGTAATTGATATTTTTTTTTTAATTAAATTTAAATTTAATTTAAATTTCATTAAATTAAATCTAAATTCCATCAAATTTTATTAAAATGTAATCTAATTGAATTAAAATATAGTTTAAATTTAATATAAATTTAATTAAATAACATTTTTATTTATTTTGAAAATAATTTTGAACAAACTCTCTTGCTTTCTGCACTGCGATAAAAAAATTTAATCTTTGTTGTTGTTGTTGATTTTGTTGAGAAAAACTCTACAATTAATTACCCGAGCTTAAGAGCCTGGCCGCCAGCGCGGAGGCCCTCCTCACCCAAGAGAGTGACTTGCTCTTCCTCACGGCTTGGGTCTGCCATCTGCGACACGACACCTCCATGCTCAGCCTGGCAACAAACACATGTCACCCCTCGATTCGCTCTGTCTTTCTCTCCATTTATCTCTCTCTCTCTCTTTGATTGTTTAGTCAAAATGTCAACAATTATGGACCGAGAATCCACGTTTCATAAACGTCAGAAAAAAATCTTTTTCGATTTCATCGCAGTCTCTTCTCGTTCGGCAGCTTCAATGTCAGTGGCTTGTTTTTATTTTTTTTATTTTTGTGTCTCTGCGACAAATTGTGATAAAGTGTACAAAATCTCGGCAACGATATTTTCAATATTTTGCTACAGACAAATAAAAATTGCATCAAAGAAAAAAATAAAATAAATAAATTCGTGTAAATAGCCGACGAAGTAAATTTTCATCATTTTTTTTTAGTTGGTCCAATATCGTTACACCCATTGTTACAAAAAAAAATAACAAAAATACTGTTAATCCATGCAATACATTTATATACATCTATTTTTTTATTGTTATTTGGATTATAAACCGTGTGTTTTTTTTTTTATTTCCAACTGTCATCGCTCGTTATTGAGTTACGTAAATTTTTCCAAGTGCCAAAGAAAAAGACTGTGGACTCTCACAGCTGTTATTGCAATATTTGGCACACCATCTTTTCAATTCTACTCTCACAGCCTCTTTCTCTTTTTAAACAGACGGTTCACGCGCCGTAATTATAAAAGTATATACAAAGTAACGACAAAATGATCAAATGCAATTTTTCCAAGATCATTTTTTGAAATTTCGCGTTAATCTTCTTGAGCATCGTGTTATAATGTGTTAAAAGTTTGACAAGGTTCCACCGTCTGGTAATCGAGATGTTCGGTGTTTAAAATAGCCACTTTAACACGAGGTCTTGTGGGAAGTGAAGAAAAAAGACGATGTTTTACAACTAACAACTCGATTTCTAGACGTTAAACTTTATCAAATTTTATCCACGGTTGAGAATTATTGTCAAGAAGGTTCGTACGAATTTTGAACAATTAAACTTGGAACTCCTCTAACGCATGCCTGACGCGTGAACCTCCTTAATGGATATATGTCAACGTTACGCAATGACGAACTTTTGGATCGAACATTCATTGCCAACTTTGTGGCTCGGGAGTTTTAAACTAAACTTCTTTTTTCTTTTTTTTTCAATTCAAGTCATAATTTTCATACGTTTTCTAAGTGATGAACATCACGTTTCATTTTCTTGTTAACCCTTTGAGCCGTTTGTAGGAACGAAAATGCTGTCACATATTTTTTCAACATTTAAATAATATTTCGAAACCGAATACCAAATTTTTCAGTTCTACGTAGTCCCTGGGCCGTTGATAAATGTAAAAAAAAATCGAAACAATCTTTATTCGTTAATTTGAGACACACTCAAAATAAATAAATAGTCGAATTTTCATGAAAAAAGTTATTTACTAGTAAACTACGATGATCATCGAAACGTCAATTTTTTCACAAACTCAAAACACTTCAAAGACTTTAGAAGAATTATTTCAAAATTTTTACTCCGCTGGTTTTTCTTCAAAAAAAAAAAAAACAAAAGGGAAACAATTAATTTCTAATTTCTAAATTTTGACTTCAGATTCGTAATTAGCGGATCCAAAAACTGGCAAATCTGAAATTTCAAGCGAATTGCTCCGTAAGGAAAAAAGTACAGCTCAAAGGATTAAATGTATAAATTTCTTATCTTTTACTCCAAACTAAAAGAATGAATGGAATTCTTTAGATTGATTGACGACTTCCCACGTGAAATAAAATACGAGAAATATCTTTACAGCGTGCCATAAATAAATGAAAACAATTAATTTAACTGAAAGAACGAAAAAAAAAAAAAAATTCCTCCACGAAGAGAGGCGAGTGAAACAAATTTGAAATCGATAAAAAGTTATCAGAGTCGTGAAAAGTCAATACATAAATAAAGACAAAAATGTACCCACATAAATACATAAAACACAATATCAAACACGAAAGATCATAATTTCTTTAGACGAAAACAAAAAAAGGTGATATATACAAATATAAATATCGCGTTGATTCATTCTAATAATTGGAAACTTGTGTTTACGTTACTGATAAGATCGAATCGTCTTGAGTTCTGTCCGATCAATGATTATCATACGTGCGTCAACGTGCAATGATAATATTCAGTCAGCGTTGAAGGAAACATTTTTTTTTTAAGTATGAAAAATGATGTACACGATAAAAGTTGCAAGGTTTTTGAACAATTCACGAAAAATACAATCATGAAGATTTTAAGGAGTTTCGGTACAAGTGACGAAATGTAACCATTTTATTCAAATTTCTACAGTACGTTCTTTCACTTATCCTGAATATGCCCTCCAAGTTTCAAAACTATTGTCTGCACCGTTTTCACAAAATTCTCAAATGAAAAGTCACTTTTTAACACAGAGACATGCCTACGCTGTCCCTAAACTTCAGTTATGTGCATGAAACAATACAAAAAAATGTAAAAAACGTTCATAAAAAACTGTCAAACCACTAAAAATATTATGACAATTATGCCTCCAGAAAATGAAATATTTCGTCTACATCGTTTATTAATTATTTATTTTTTTTGTCAATGAAAACGACCAATTTTTCAGTAATCATGTGATTTTTATACGAAATTTTGTTGTGTGAAGTTAGTGCTTTGCTTAAGAACAAGAAAATTTCCACCCCTGATTCTCCCTAAAGATAAGCTGAACCATTGTATTGTACGACTTGTGCCGAAACTCCTTAAAACCGTACATGCCAATTGTCCGAAATTCGAAGTGCCAAAAGTTGCGATAATAATCGTGGGTAACGGAAATAAATAGGATCAACATTGAAATATATTTTGGCGGAAAACATGCACATGCGTACACTAGGAATGAAAAAATAAAAATAAATAAACGTTGACTAAAACTTGATGTTTCTCAGATATTTAAAATGTTCTTTTTTTCTCTTCTTTTTTTGTTTTTTTTTTTAAGCCTGATAATTGAAAGCTGCTGATGTACGGTTTGTACTTACGTAACAGAGTCCCTCAGTGTATGTATCGAACGAAAGGATAAAACTTTTCACGAGGAAAAGCGGTGAGAGAGATGTGAGAGGGAGAGACAGAGCACAGCGAGTGACTTGTGTTCGTTGCTTATAACCGCAACTCTTTTGTTAGTCGGCAACACTAACACATTAAGTAGTACTCCCTATAAAATAAATCACTCAACATTTTTTTATTCATTTGGTCATTAATGAAACACGAAAATGGAGAGATTTTAGAAGAAAATCGTCTGTCCATTGAAATTTTCTGTTTTAGGGTGACTTTAAAAAATGGAGGAGAATTAGTAAATTATTCTTTTTGTTTTTGCACTCCGGATCGAACTGATGACATGAAACATTGTGGTGATAAGTGCCTATTATCATTCGCGCAAAAAACTTCTAAGCAAATGCAAAGAGATGATGAAAAATCAAGCGCTTTCGAGTCCGGATCTCCAGAGTTCATGCACTTTAGTTTTTAAGGGGTTACATCTGGTCAGAAATTTCGAAATAATCGAGTTTTCGTTTTCGACGGATTCTTAAGAGGCAGCTACGTCGGCAGAAGAATTGTTGTATGGGCCGGGCATCGATGATTCAATTCAGAGTGTAATAAATCACACTTTATATCTGTATCCGCTTTCAGACTTTTACCGTGTTTATCTCGAAACAGTTTTTTAAAAATCGGGAACGACGATATCTCAAAAACGAGTGAACCGATTTACTCGAAATTTTGCATACGTTTTTTTTTCATATCAGAAGGCAGTTCTGATCGAAAGATTTTTTTTCCGATGCATACTTTTTTTTTATATCAAGGAAAATGAAGTGATTTTTCCACCAAAATCTAGACTTTCACTTTCGATCGCCAACGATTTTTTCAAAAATTCATAATTTTTCAAAGCCTTCGATTAAACACTAGATAATACGATACAAAAAGGTAATTCATTTGGTTTTTCGATTTCTGATGATCGGTAGAAAAGTTACAGTGGTCACCGAGCAAGGCTTTTCTTTAACAGCGGTCCGGGAAACATTTTATATCTGACACATTTGTAAATCCTTTACTGTGAAAAAAAAACAGTTTGAAACCTGCAATCATTTTACCAAAAAAAATCACAAAAACACGCTTTTTCCGGCCGTTAACCAGATGAAACCCCTCAAACAAAACAACATGGAAGTTTTTGTAGTCTCAGCGGCCAAACACAGGCGACGATAAATGCAAAAAATCATTGCAATGATCATTCCGTAGTATTGTTTGCACCGCGACTCTAGGAAATAGAGTTTCACTAAATGTTTTATCGATAAGCTTCTCTCTTTGATTCGTAAATGAATTTCTTCCACGGACAACCTTTTTTTGTTTGTTAGATAAATTTACGGTGTTACCGACGCTCTCCAACCAATTATTGCGCTAAATATTCTTGTGGACGAATCGATTAGTACAAAATTTTGTTAACGATTATGTTCCTGTTAAATTTGAAAAAATATATTATTCATCCCATTATTCACGAATCTCAAACGAAATGTTTCGCTTTTTTTTTACCTCGTCGAAAAAGACCTGCGTCTTTCTCAAAATGTGCTTCAGCTCCGTCAGCTCCAGAAAATTACGCTTCAACGCCTCCGCATTCTGATTCACCTCCCGAAGCTCGTTCTCCAGTTTTTCGAACGTCGCCTCCAAATCTATCATTTCCCTCGGCTGCGGCGCTTCCGGATTCTCACCCGTGTCCAGCATCGGAATTCCATCCTTTTTTATCTCCTTCTCCAGGTAACGAAGCTTCCGCTCCATTTCGTCGCAGCGACGCACCTCGTTGACAAACTTCCTTTGGAAGGCATTGACGTCGGGGTTGAGCTGAAGTTTTGACAATAAAATATGACGGATATTCAATTTTAGTACATTTGTATTTGAAAAACGCTGCCAGGGGACATCTTGGGACAATTTTTTTTTTCTCTTGTCGCAAACTTTAAAATATTTAAACGAAACCTAAGATCTGGACAATTTACTGAAACGTAGCCATTTTCTTACTTTTCCTTGATTTGACTTTTTTCAAAGTCCGCAAAATATTGAGAAAAAGGAAATTGATCCACAAAATTTTTTTATACCGTCTTCTATTCCTTTTTCAGTGAATTATTTTTAGCATTTGTTAAGGCAGAAAAATGTGGGTTCAAAAATGCATGTAAATTCCAATTGGGAGCAAATTCTGGGCCAAAAATTGTTTTTTTTTTCAAAATATGCTATAAGGCAAAGAATTTTGTCAATAAAACTTGATTGTTACACTTTTAAATGAAACAAATTTCGAAAAAATTGGACCCATAGTACTTGTTGAGATAATAATTTCCAACATTCAGCCACTTGCTTTTTCTTGAGGACTTGATAATTTTTAATTGCAAAGAATCGAATTTTCCTATTAAAGTTCCTAATTCAACTGGTTGAATGGATTTTAAAAATTACATTTGTCAGAAAGGTGAAGTTTTTGCAAAAATAAAATTTTATCGTAAAAATATATAAATAAATGATCAATCGAATGTGTCAAACTTAACATAATGAAAAAGTTCGTTTCTCCGATAAAGTAAAGTGTCAAAATGAAATTTGTATGGTGCAATAATTTGTATTTCATATGGTAATTGAAAAGAGTGAATAGTTAAACAGAAAGTGAGGTATAAATAACGCCCACTTGAGTTAAAGTGTCACGTACATGAAGTAACCTTGATTGAAAGAAGAGAAATTAAAAAATCGAGGCTAAAACTTACGTCTCGAAATTGTACAAGTCCGAGTTCTCCAAGCTCGGAAACACAGGCATAAGCAGCTTCACTTTGCAGGAAGAGTTGACACAAGGTCATCTCCTCGCTCCTGAACAGGGAACCCATTTTTTTTTGTCTGTTCGTTTGGGCGGATTAACACTTCGTCCGAAAGAATATGTCGATCAAAAGTTGCCTATGATCATCGCACGGTTTGTCGAATCGGTCTGCTCCGTCGGTTTATCGAAAAAACAAGTGTGCGAAATCCTTGTTCAAACAAATAGAGACCAAAAGATACTACGGAGGAAAAGTTTTTCGATGGAGGAAGGCACGGAGGAGATAACACTCGCTCCTGCGACTTTTGGTCGAGAAAACTGATCGAAGACTCACAGGGCCTTGCTACTTCGACGATACACACACACACAACACATTCACACAAACATGTCACACAGCCACGAAGCTCTGTATGAAACTAAATATACACTGGTGGTGTATTATACTGGCAAACATAATCGATAGCGAAATACGTATCACGAGGTATTTAAGGTTACGACAGCGCCATCTGCGATTTCGCGGAACTTCCTTCGTGTCATATGACTGGGAGGTGTGTTGCAAATATAATAGGAAAACACGATACAAATTTTCCAGCGAATGTAATTTTATATGAAAAGAAAGAATGAAGTTACGAATCTTTAATCCACAATTATCGTTGAGCCAATTAATAATTAAATAAATATACTATTTACCGAGGAATGTCCGGAATGCTCTGAGACTTCAAGCCCACTAGAGAGACATCTGGTGGCGAGTTTGACAGTTCTCGTGTCATATGATCGAAGGTGTACACGGGTT
The DNA here is from genome assembly GCA_013761285.1 of Campoletis sonorensis. Lineage (NCBI taxonomy): Eukaryota > Metazoa > Arthropoda > Insecta > Hymenoptera > Ichneumonidae > Campoletis > Campoletis sonorensis. The sequence continues at coordinate 2,117,447 of JACEOJ010000084.1, forward strand.
AGTCTTGGGTTAGGGGGAAGAAGTGCTCTGGACTGCAAATCGCGAGTTCTTCTTGAATATATAACGAAAAAAAGGAAGAAAAATGTTGCGTCCTATTTTGTGGGCAACTTTAGCAGTGGCGACTGGTAATTAATCGTTTTATTTTTATTCTCCCTCGAAATTAATAACTCCAGTGTATATTCCTATTGTTTTTGTTAAATTCGTTCAGGGTTGCGGGGGTGTGGCGTTTTTAAAAAACGATCGCGAATCTTTTACTTTTCTCGATTTTTAATTCGAACGAAGTTTGACAGTTCTTTTCGTTATGAATTTCAGTTTTCGCCACTGGTGAATTCACCGTTCTGTACAGTCCTGATAACGTCGTGTTCACGGGCAAGGAACCCGTCGATCAGAGCCTTTTGAAAGACGTTTTCACATCTGTTCTTGGTTTTACCATCACACCGGTAAGTTTTATGTCAGATTTTCCAATAAAAATTCTTTCCAACCCCTCCAAAATCTTTTTTTTTTTCGATGTCACGAGTTTTTTTTTTACACAAGTCAACACCTTGGTCCGGACTTCGAATCGAACCTCCCTTCAATCTCCCCGAAGCTGTCGTCGTCATCGCCATCGAAGGCATACAACAACTCGATTCCCAAATTGGCAAAGTTTTCAAACTCAATGACGACGAAGTTGAAGAAATTACTTGGCAGGCCGTCAGTGGAACTTTGGAAGAACGCGGCAAGGACAACGAATTGGTCAGAATGCGAATGGCTGACGGACTTGACGCGGTAAGTTTGAGACTCAATTTTTATCATTTTCTTTCAACTTTATTGACGACTGTCATACACGGAGAAGGAGCGAGAAATTTCAAGTTTAAAAAATGTTTTTATTCAACACAAATATTGCAGTTATGAGAAAATACTGTAATTTCTCCAATATTCACAAAATGTAGGTCACAAAAATTTTTTTAAAGACAGTTCCGCCCAAAAGTATCGTTTCACTAGTTGAAACTTTTAGTATCGGTATAAGTTCGATATCTCAGTGGAAAAGGGTCGTAAGAGGATTCAATAAACATCGTTTCGAAGGGGAAAGTTTCAGCTTCGCTTTGCCATTTTGGAAAAATTTTTACAATTTTTTTTTTTGGCGGTACACGCTTTTGAAGAGCGCAGTTTTTTGACAATTCTTTGAGCTTTGCAAGTGGGCTGCGCGTCTATTAAAAAATTTTCTTCACTATTCCATCCATCGTAGTTTCGAAGAGGACATCAAGCGCTTTATTTTCGTTTTTGAAAAAGTACCGTGCGATTTTTTTCCGCGAAAATATTCTGATTTTTGCAGAAAATTGATTTTTTTTACTAAATGCTACGTATCTCGAGAACGACGAGAGTTCAGAGAAAATATGAAGAGGGTAAAAAGTTGTATAAGATCATGGTTTACCTGCTAGAATTATTTCACAATTTTTTTGCGACATTTTTATTTTTCCTACTTTACCACATTTCAAGATGAAATAAAATTGAAAGCGGTCGATTTTTTTTCAGAAATTTTGTACAGATGTCTATCAATTTACTAAGGACACGTACAAACTTTTTCGAGGATTGAAGAAAATTATAAGAAACATTAAAGAGATTCATTCTAGAATTTGTTTTTTTAATTGGTGGCCAGAATATTTCAATAACCAGTTGGCTGGAGTTTTACAGCCGAATTTTTTTTCCACAATTTCACAGAATCATACAAAACTATGAAATTAAATATATTTATTCTTTTTCCAATAATTTTTACGTTTTTTCAATGGAACAATAATCACGTGTACAAATATTTGAAGAAAAAAAATTCCAAGTCCCAATTATTTATGAGAAAAATTTCACGACTCATAAATTTGGATTTTGACAGCTCGGCGAATCGGCTCTTGGCACGTTGAAGCCAACACCAATCGACGAAAGTACTCTGACCGCGTTGAGGCTGAAAAACGACGAGGATCGAAATATTCTTGAAGAAATAAAACTTCTTGATGCAATAGCAAAGAACGTTCCTTCCGACGTATCAGCGAATGGAAAATCCGACGTTTACTGGCTGGTTGTTTCTGGAATGCGACCACTCATCGAATCCCATGGCAAGGACTCGGCTGCTGTCAAAGAAGCTCTTAGTGTTCTTAATCAAGCAATCAGCAACGTAACCGAGGCTTTTATGAAAGGTTACAAAAACAAGGTACTGAATAAGTCCAGTTTTTGGAAAAGTCAACAAGTCGGATCTTAAATTAACAATATTTCGAAGTAAAAAGATCTTAAACTTGTACAAATAATTTCAGACGGTGATCGCAGCTTTCACGAACGATGCCAGCAAAGTCCGCAACACGCGAGCAGCTGAACTGTCAAGACAACGGCGAGACGACGCCAAATTGGTCAGTATGAATGAAAAAAAAAGCCACATGATTAATACAGAAAAAAAAACGATAGTAAATGAAAAGGCAATTGTCAGAAAAAGCGTTAAGGTGATCGATCGCCTCATCGCTTGGAAGAAAAGTTTCAAAGAGATTTATCGTCGAAATTTTTATAGGACGATAGCGATAAAAATGTAAAAGCACCAGAGAATACATCGTCGACAGCTGTTATTGACAGCATTAAGGTATTACTAACACCGCATGCTCTTCCGTTTGGCTTAAAAGTTCAAAAAGTAACGAATCGATGGTCATGGAAAGTGAAAAAAGAAAAATAAATAATTCAATGGTCCCCAATGTTTTGAGTATTGAAGTAGTTTTTGTGCATGCCATAAAGAGCACATAATCTAAAGATTTTTCAATAGAAAACGACGAAGTAATTTGATGTGTGAGAAAAATAAATGGAGAACGAGGACAAAGGGGTGTGTCGAAGGACGTTTCCGGTCCATTTAGTGGTCGATCCTAACATTTTATTCTGCATTATAGTTGCCATGAAACTCAGTCGAACACTCGATCAACAGATATATTTATTTAAAAAGAAAATAACATGAAACAACAACAACAACAAATCGACCCGAATATTTTGTAGAATGATGAAGAAGAAATTGAGAAAAATGAGGATGAAGAAGAGAAGACGAGGACGATCGACGAGGGTAGTAGTTTAAAAAAATCGGACGAGAGCCCCTCGATAACCGAGAACTACGAGGAGAGAAGTGAAAATACAGGCGACGAGGCTAACGAGGCTAGGGAAAGTAGTACCGTTAAATCCACTCTCGAACTGGATAATACGACACGTAACAATGAACAATCTTATACAGAGAACACAAACAGACCATTTAAGGTATCGTTGATGAAAAAACAAAAACAAAAAAATCAGAAAAAAATACACTTGGAAAGAGAAAAAAACGTACAAAGATCGAATTCTACACAATTCACGTGTACTCTGTACTCTTTTTTGTCCCAATTTATGCCCGATACTCTCAATTAAGGTGACTACTGTACTGCGTACGAGTCAAATGAGTGCTACATTTTCAAAACACTTTTAGACCGAGTTTAACGAACCAATTAAACGCATTGTTAGTAAATTTATATTACAGCATGTCTCATTAACGTAGAAAAAAAATAGTTAGCAAAACCATCAACTGACAAATGCAAATTTTCATGATGACACATTTTCACTGGGATTTTTCAACGGATGACCTGTATTTTTAAAACGATTTAAATTCACCTGGTCTCATTTTGTTGCTTTACTGATCCTCTACGAACTCACCACGTACATTTTTTTCAAGTTCATTCGTTCAGAAATTATTTATGAAAAAGTTTTTTCGCTCAATGAACAATTGACTGCAACAGTGAAACGATGAAGTTTTAAACAAAATCTACTCGGTGGATTCGTAGAGGATCAGTTGAGGAACAAAATGAGACGTGGTGCATCAAAATTGGTTAAAAAATACAAATAATTCTTTGAGAAATCTCAGTGAAATTGTGTCATCATGGAAATTTGCATTTGTCAGTCGATGCTTTTGCAAAACTATCGTTTTTAATATTTTTCCACGTTAATAAGACACGTTGTAATATAAATCCACTAACAATACGTTTAATTGATACGTTAAACTTGGTCTAAAAACGTGTTGAAAACTTAGCACTTATTCGACTAGTATGCGGTACAGTAGTTACCTTAAAACATTAAAATACGAAACTATTAGAATTTTAGCTTTACCAGCTTGACCACTTCTATGCAAAAGGCTTTTTTATTTATAACAACCAGTCGAATCTACTGGTTTAATTTACTGTCAGCACAATTCTATTTTTCGGTAGCCTCTATGAATTTCTTCCTTTCTACTCGGTTTCTGCATGTGCTTTCGCTCGCATGCTCGATCTGTTTTTTCCCCAACTTTAATTACTCGCTCTCTCTCTCTCTCTCTCTCTCTCTCTCTCTCTCTCGCTCTGTAGATTTGAAATATTTTCGTGTTGCACGATTTCAAACTCCTTTTAAATGCTACGAAATAAGGGAGAAAAACACACGAAGGAGCTACTTGCATCAAGTTCAAAATTATTTCAACTCCTCATTTTTTTTGTAACGACACATCGTCGTTGTAGAAAAATTGACGAAAATTCAAGACCTTTTTTCCACGCCGTTTACTAACAATAATCAATTATTAAAAAACAACTTTAGTGTAGAAATAATTCTTTGAAATAGCGCCCTGATCATCTAGGCAAAAAATTATCTTTTTTTACATAAATTAAAAAAAAAAATAATAATTAATTTTTAGGTAGCAAAAAACTGTCAAAATTTCGACTCTGTCGTTTTTTTATTTCGTCGGTAGCGCAAGTATCTCCTTAAAAGTCGCCGACATCCGCGGTCTTTTCCTTTAGCCTTAAAATTTCATTTGTCAAAAATTTCTGTGCTCTGCGATTCGCAAGAAAATCTCAAAAATTACAACAATTTTTAGTGTCACGAACTTCGATGTTTGATAATAAGATTATCAACAGATTGTTCGAAAAAAAATTGTTCCACCGTCTCGAAGAAAATATTTGCTTCAAACAATTTGTTGGTGACTTTTTACAATTAAATTATTAAAAATCGATGTTCGTACAGTTTAAAAACCGACTGAATTTTTTTTCAGAATTTTATGCGATCGCGAAGTCCTGGAATTTTGATCAAATATTTGGCTGAAAAAATGTGTCATTCATTCTTAAGGTGATCTGTCAGTTGATCACGTCAAACGTGAGCGATTATTGAAAAGCGGATTCACGATTTCCTCGAAAATCATTGACATTTGAAAAAATACAAAAATTGACAATTTTCAATGACAAGGAAAAAAAAAGTATAATTTTTTTTTTTTTTTTTCAACAACTGTGGAGAAAAAATGTGTGCAGCAGCAGGATTTTGACAGACCACGAGACTGACAGATCGCCTTAAAGCGTTTACAGCATGAAATCGTAGAAAAAACTACGATTGTGTTAATTAAGTTTATTTATTAGTTACTCGGTCCAACTCGTAGGTTTTATATTTTACGATTATCGATTATGTTGGAGCTTGTTTTATCTTCTCGAGTATATTAAACCCGAATCTATTTTTATTGAGCATTGAAAATCTCGTAGAAATCTAGTATCGATTAAATAGTAAGTATCGTTAAAGTCTTGACATCTTGAGGCTTCATTTATAAATAATCATGAGTATGAAAGTATCGTTGAATGATTTCAGATGGAGGATCTCAATCTTTCCAAGAGGTACAACGAAAATTATCCAGTCATCTTCAATATCTTCCTCTGGTTCGGCGTTGTCTTCTTCTTTTCTCTTCTAGCAATTTGCAGTAAGTACAGTTATAAATAAAAATCATAAGAAAAAAAACTCTGGTTCGAGAGCTTTCATAGACGACAGAAAATAAAAAATGTCAACTCAACAAGAATATTTTTGTTTGAAAAAATCTCGAAATCGATAATATTTTGATATTAAGACGTAAATTTTTTTTCTCAATTTGGCGAACTCTCAAACATCGAAAGAATCTTATTGGAATTTTGTCTTTGGAAACAGTCGCCATTCTATCTCGAAAATCGAACGATTGCGATGACATTTTTTTTTTAACTAAATAGTTTTTGTAAATGTGAAAAAAATGAGAAAAAGTTGGCAAAATATCGACTTCGTGATTGAAAACTTTGCAATTTATCAATAAACACATTTTGTTTAAACCAGTCTCGATATAGACCGAAGTTATTTTTTCAATTTAAGGAAATGTTTTTTTCATTTTTGCGTTTTTTTCCTGAATAATCTTTCAAAATACAAAATAAAATCAAAATAAACAGTATAAAATGTTTCTTTTTTTTAATTTACCATTTTTGACACTTTTACGGAGATAATTTAATAATAAATCAATGACAACATTAATTTCCCTTCATTTTCATTTTTTAATCAGTCTCGACCTAGACCGAAGTTTTTTTTTAATTTAAGGATTTTTTTTTGCATTTTTGCGTTTTTTTTCTAAATCATCTTTCAAAATACAAAATCAAATTAAAATGAACAGTACAAAATGTTTTTTTTTTCACATTGATCATTTTTGACACTTTTAGATAAATAACTTAACGATAAATTAATGACAACACTGATTTCCGTTTATTTTTGCAGTTACCATTGCTGACATGGATCCTGGTCGCGATTCGATAATCTACAGAATGACATCGACTCGCATGAAGAAAGACAACTGAGTGAATAGAGAATCATCAACTCGTCGATTATTCCGAGTTGTTAATCCATCTTCTTTTTTTTTCCCTCAAATTATTCCAATTGGTTGGTCGTGAGACTCCCGCGAAGCTGTTTTCGTTCCTGTTTATTTGTTTCATCGGTTCGTCGCGACGAAAAACTGTTCGTTTGCGAACAGCAAAGTGCACAACTTCAATAACACACTCGCATTTTTCTGTGTACATTGTTTAGAAATTTGAGTCAATATTAATCGGCCGCCTAAATTCAAAGAGGATTTGAAAGAAGCGTTTGAGCCGCGATTCGAATCCACGAATAGACACTTTTTGAGTAAAAATTCGTTTAAAAGACAATTTTTGAATCGATTTTTCAAGGATTTTTATCGCCACAAAAATTGGTCACTAAATATTTCGCGATTTCAGCGAAATATTCAAGAAATATTCATTTTAGCGAAATTTATTCAAATCTTGTTTATCCGGGACGTCAAATTTGTGGCTTTCAACAAATAAAAAAAAGAAAAAAAAAGGAAATCCTGTACATAAATACATAATAGTATCAAACGTTGTATAGATTATTTACGTTTAAAATTGTAAATCCCATTTTTCGGTATTCATCACGTTTATCACCCGAGCTGTCAAGTCGGGAAAATAGTAAATTAGATAATGAATCAGCTCTTCGACGAGCTTATGTAACGAGCGCGTGTATTAATTAGTATGAATGCTAAAAAAATCCGAAAAAGTCCTTTGAAGGACTTTCGAAGGTGTCTTGAGGGTTAAATATTCGAAAAAAAATTCGAGGCGCTTTTATGCGAAAACTAAATAAGGTCAAGTCCATCGTGACTGCAAAATTAATGAACGTTTCCAACGATAATTATCTGTTAAGATCGTAAAATGTTATTGGTTCTTCAACACTTCGAACATAAAACAACAACAAAAATGTACATCAATCGGAGTGGGTGGATAAAAATATAGATTACGATACGATCGAACGTACGGACTCGAGAGTTTAATTGTTTTTCACTAATCTCTTAGTTCGTAACGATAATTAATACGTTTATGTCAAGGAATTTTGAATCTTATTCGAAATGAAATTCGTCAACATGGTCTTTCTTTTTTCACTGGGATTTTTTTTCGGTGTCGCCGAATCCTTCGAATCGTTTCGCTTTAAATCGATGATGAAAAATGATGGGAATCCAGTATTGGTCGGTGAGTTATTTCGTTCCTTAAAGCCTTAGGCCACTCTAGAATTTTCGAAAAATCGATCTGTATTTTAAATTGTCTCTCAGGACCTCAAAAATGATGTCACAAAATATTATGGCCGGGAAAAACCTCTAAGTACTCGGTTTTCGAATTTTAGTACAAGGCCGTCTGATCCGCAGCGAGCCACTCAAAACTTCAAACGCGTTTATCTCAAAACTGCATTTTTTAAACTGGCTGGACTCACAACTCGGACAATTTTCAACCGATTGACTTGAAATTTTGAGCATATCTTTGAAAATACATTGTTTATGGAAGTACAAAGGATTTTTTCCCTATATTGCACAGTTCATTCGTTATCAACACTTATCTGACTATTTTTTAGGCAAATTTATCACTTTCCACTTTAGAAGTGCGCAATTTGGCCAAAAATCACTGTATCGCAAAAATCTTACGTACTCCTGTAGCAGTTATTATATGTAATCGAAACAAAATCATCGGCTGATTGTGATTAAAAAATTACAGGAACGGTTAGTCCGGCCGTGCAGCCTGAAAAAACGAAGACGTCATCGCAAATGCGCTGCACAGCCGCCACTTTGAAATAAATCGCTTGAAAAAAATTATTGCAAACATACACTGATATGTATGGTAAAATCCCGTTTTCGTAATCTCGATTTATTTTGTAGTATCTCTGAAAAAAAATCCCCAAAAGGCTTATTTTTTCGGGCTCTAGAGTGGCCTGAGGCGTTAAACAAAAATATTAAACAGATTTTCTCTTAAATTTGACGAAAGTGAACGATATCGAAACTCAACATTTCAAATAATCATTAAACGAACTCAAATTGATCAAAAAATCTTCCCCAAATTTTTTTTATGGAACATAAAACTATAAAAATACTCGAAGATTCTTGAATATTAATTGTTAAAAAATATTTTGTTATCAGGTGGATCCTCACATCCGTGTTACCGGGATTGTAAAATCGGAGAAAGTTTCATCTGCAACTACAATTTCACCTTAACGCAGTACACTTCGATGAGCTGGGCCTGTCGCGATTGTCCGATCAACAAAAACGATTGTTTTCGTGATGGATGTGTTTCCGCCGGTGGCTACGTCCGTCCAATAACTGTAGCGAACAGAATGCTGCCTGGACCGAGTATCCAAGTGTGTGAAAATGACAGAATTCGTGTCAAAGTTCTTAACGCGTTTGCCAGCTCAAGTGCAACGATTCATTGGCACGGTATTCATCAAATTAAAACTCCGTTTATGGATGGCACGCCTTTCGTAACTCAATGTCCAATCCCACCGCACAATACATTTGTCTACGACTTTGTTGCTTCGCCTGTTGGTACACATATTTGGCATTCTCACATCGGTGAGTTTATTGTTAAAAAAAATATATATATTCGGGTTTGTTACCATTTTTCGAAATATTTTTGGCACGAGAAAAAAAATAAAAGAATTCTTTTGGTCTCGCCGAAACATTTTTCGACAGAATTTCTTTCAATTTTGTCAATGTATTCAGGACTCTCTTGGAAACTACGTGCAAAATTTTGAAAAAATTCACCGTCATGAATTCGAGATAATGGCCATTGAAGATTGTGCAGTTCGTTCACACAAACGTTCTTATTGGGAGCAGTAAAAAAATTCGATTTTACGAAATAACTTCGGAAATTTTTATAAAGAATTTTGTTGTTTTTCTTTTTTCTATATTACAGACGTACATGTGATGAAGTTGGTCTAAAAATATCAAAAATTTTGACCATTTAGTTTCGAAAATCCAGCTTCTGTATACAAAGTTGTTATAAAAAGTTTTTTTCTCCATCAGAGACGTACATGTGGACGAAGTTTGACTAAAAATATCGAAAAATTTAGACCATTAATTTCGAACACACAGCGATGTAAAGTACGAGCTCTGTATTTCTCAAAATTCATTCCAGAGATTGTTCTCCAAAATTTATACGTTCTTACATTCCTATAAAACATGAAAACTGACATTAAGAAATGAATGAATTGAAATAACAATAAATAAATAAATCATTCATCGTGCACTCTGACTTTCACGAGGTCAAAGATTTTCGAAAACAATAACTAACATTGTTGAATATTAAATAAATTTAAAGAAAATGAGATTTACGTTGAGACGATTTGCAATTTGTGCGAACTCAACTTCTCCTCAAGCGAATTCATCAAGTTTTTTATTTCAAGATTATGTTATTTTTTCAATTTGGTCGATTTACATTTTACGAGAATTTTGTATATTTTTTTATTTCCATAATTTTGCACTGTTATGCATTTGCCTTTGGGCAAATATTTTTTTATTTTTCTAAATATTTTTTTTACGAATTTATCTAACAATTGTTTTAGCGTAATAATCGCAAATAAGGATTTGAGAAAGTTGAGCTATCGCATTTGTTGACTTTTGATAACGTTTCACCTTGGATTTTATCTTCTAGGTTTCGAGGAATCTGATGGCCTCTACGGTAGCTTAATTGTCCGCAAAGCGAACGATCCCTTATCAAAATACTACGATTACGATCTAGCCGAACATGTGATGATCGTTTGGCATTGGTACAACTCGTCAACTGCATTTCAACTGGAAACTGCTCTCCATAGAAATGCCAGTGTCTCGGGTTACAGTTTGCTCATTAACGGCTTAGCTTCCGGAGCCGAAATTAAATTTGATGATGAAATATACAAAACGCCAAGAAAAGTATTTCAAGTCGATCCGGTAAGGATTATCCAAATCGACAAAAAAAATCAACTTTAGAGTCATTGGTTATCAGTTTTCAAAATATTATTCATTGAATATTCATTAAATTCGATGATAAAATATACAAAATGCCAAGAAAAGTATTTCAAGTCGATCCCGTAAAGATTATTCAAATGACAAAAGAAAATCAAGTTTAGAATCATGTGATATTATTATTTTTTTGATGTATTATTCATTAATTATTTATTGAACTCGCTGATCTGGAAGCAAATTTTTCGAAATGAATTTTTTAACACTTCAATGTCATACAACGTGGAACCTGTCAATTGGAGTGGAAATTATAAAAATTGCATCAAGATTTTGTAAATGGTAATCAAACTTCAAACGGTTTGTTGAGCCAAAGATTCCATTTCAAAGATTATTCCTTCAACGACAGGGCTGGAAACTGTCTCGATATTTTTTTTTACCTTAAAACGTTCCTCGTGTACGATATTCAGATGTTTTTATATACCATTTTCTTCTGTTTTTTATAACAAAGAGAATGGTGTATGAAAAAGTTTGCACGAAATTCGAAAAAGAAGTATTTGAAGCAAAAAAAATTTAGTATCTTTCTTCTTATCTGATTGCGGGGATCTCGGGCAAATGAAAAGTGTTTAAAACTCATGAATGAAGGAAAAAAAATGTTTCAGGGAAAAAGATATAGGTTCAGGGTGATATTTAACAGCGCCGTATATTGTCCGGTACGAATATCAATCGACAATCACGAACTTTTGATGATAGCTTCTGAAACTGCTACTTTTACGCCTCTCCTGGTCGATTCTTTTATCATAAATGGCGGAGAACGATACGATTTTGTACTGAACGCTGACAAAAAGCCTGACAATTATTGGATAAGATATCGAGGATTAGGCGATTGCCAAACTCATGGCGTTCAAGTTTCCGAACTGGCTATTCTTCGATATAAAAATTCAATGCTTTCAGAGCCTCAGGGTCACACCAAATACGAAGATACCATGAGATCCGGAGTGGTAAGAAAATCGAAAAAATAAAATACCGTAAAAACATTTAGCAAAAAGGGAACAAACATTTAGTATCGTCGAGGAAGTGCTCGTAATTTTTCAGCTTTTTTTTCATTCCAAAAACTACTTTTCGACGATCATAATATTATTATTTTCAATTTATTAAGTATTTTTATTTTTAATGAAAATCTACTTCATCAATTAATTTTAATAAATAATTAAATGAATTAAATACTGAATAAATAAATAAATAAATAAAATAATAATTTAATTAATTCAATTTATCATTTAATAATGAATAATAATGAATCATAATAATACTTTTAATTCTTATTATTATTATTTCAGCTTTTGAATCCAGTACAAATGGATACGTACGATTATTCGAACAATACGATCGTCAAAGTCGTAGATTTAAACAATACCGAAAGTCCAGAAAGTCAGAACGTCTTAGGAACACCGAACCACACTTTTTACTTCGCTTTTTCTTTCAATCATTATGGCAAGTTACTGCAAAATTTATGGAGAAATTTTATCAGACATTTTTAGTTTTCCTATTGAAAAAAACCCTCTTTTTGTTATTTGATTTTTGCAGATTCGTATTTTGCTCCTGGACCCTATCCACAAATCAATAATCTGAGTTTTGAATATCCTACTCTGCCTTTGCTAACCGAACAGGAATATATAACGAACGATATGTTTTGCACTGAGAGTGATGACTCGAACAAAGATTGTGTTGATGGATTTTGCTCGTGTCCAATTATTTATCGTGTTAAAAAGGATAGTCTGGTGGAAATTGTTTTTGTCGATACTAGTAAGCCTACTTCTCTACTTATTTATTCAGTTATCTATCTATTTCTTTATTTATTTATTGATTTATTCATTCATTCATTCATTTATTTATTTATTGATTGATTAATTAATTAATCAATTCATTGGTTTATTTATTTATTAATTCATTTATTTGACTATTTAGTACGGGCAAAGACTCATTTTTATCCGATCCTTAGTTTATAGTAATTTTTTTTTTGCTAAAAATATGTTGTATTAATATAATTTTAGGTTTGAACAGAGATCAAGATCATCCGATGCATTTGCATGGCCACGATTTTCGTGTCGTAGCGATGGAAACCATTGGCCCTAATTGTTCTTTAGAGATGGTCAAAAGAGCGAATGAAGCTGGAACGATATCGAAAAAACTGGAAAAAGCTCCGATAAAAGACACGATTGGTGTGCCGACCAGAGGCTTCACAATCGTTAGATTGATCGCTACAAATCCTGGATATTGGTTTTTTCATTGCCACATTGCCAATCACGTGGAAATGGGAATGGGTTTTGTGCTCAAAGTTGGAGACGACAAAGAAATGGTTAAGGCACCAGCCAATTTTCCCAAATGTGGTCGAAACGACTGTTCTCCTTAAGGCGATGGAACAGTCGCTGTTTTGCCACCTTGAGCACGAGAGATAGCTGCAAATTTCGAAAAGGAAATTTTTCCACACTTTCCGTCTGATCGCGATGAAAATGGATCAGCTCATTTTTGCCACCGTCTTCCGTGGGCTGATCCATTTTCATCCCGATCGGATGAACGTCGTCGAAAAATGTTATTTTTGAAATTTCGAGGTGAGGTAAAGTAACTACTGATCCATAACCTGCTTAAAGTGAACCATCAGTCGTATGGAAAAATCCCATTACACATATTTGACGAGGCTTGATATTTTGAGAAAAATAAAAGTCGCATTTGCTAATGTTTAAGTTTTTATTTGTAATTTGAGTGTTTTTTTTTAACCCAAAACTTCGACTGCGTTGTCGTCACGAGTTTTTTTGTACTTTTTTTCCAGACTTTTTTCGCTTCATAGAAATTTTATCATCGAATGTTCACTAAAATGAACTTCGTCATACGTAATTTTCTTTCTTTTGAAAAAAGAAAAAAAATCTCATTTTATCTCATACGAAAATAGTTTTTTGCTGAAAAGAAGATTGGGGTCGATTTTGACCCCGTTTTCGGGAATTCACGTTCGAAAAAATCGAATGCGGAAAGATAGCGTTTAAAAAATATTTTCTGTGACTTTGTTTCACTGTTTAGTGCACTGTTGAGTCGAACAATTTTACGTTTTTATCCGCGTAAAGTTGAATAAAAAATTGAAAATAGATGCGATGCATCTTTACGCAATATTCCAAAAAATTCAGCCTCCCGGAACAGTATTTACGAGGCGGATATTCGTTTGGCTGTCCTCCCGAGGCGTCCTCTGCAGGCTCTACAATCGTAAAAATCCACTATGGCTGCCGTTTCCGGAGAGAATCATCGAATGGATTGAATGGAAGAAAATAAAAAAAACAAATAGTATGTAGCCGCGTGTGAGCATTTATACTATTATTATATATGTACTGCTCTGTTGCATAGGCGTGAGTTAGGGATTCGTAGTAATTGTCAAAAACTTTGAAAAGTTATATGGACGAGCTGATACCGAAGATAAATTGATTTTCTAATAGAAAAATAGCGAAAGGTAACGTCGAAAGCTAGAGAAATTATAGTGGAAGCTTTTCTTTCTGTCGAACTCATTTTTTTTTCTCTATTTTGCGGTTAACGGTGTCATGGCTATATTAAGTATTTATCCTTGATGCCTGACCATATACACGAGCGAAAGGTTAGTGGGCGAAAGAACGGTGCGTTCGAGTGTGTAATGTGTTCGTAGGCTTCGAGGAGGGATTGAAACAGTGTCGTTACACATTTTCGCAGTGTTCCGATCGTTTTAATTACAGAAAACAAACGCAGAGGAGAATATTTAAAGAAAGTGTACGGAGCAGAAAAAATCGCGAGAAAAATAAATAAATACAAACGCATTCCCCTAAAATTTTAGGGACATTATATTCTTTCTACTCTTCTTCTTCCACTATCGAACTGCAGGAAAAAACTGTATTTAGTTCAACGCTAATATGCCGGGGTAAGCGATGACGATTTATCTCACTCTATTTTTGGAAATGACTTCACAAGTAACGCCCTTCGTGTAACTTCCTGTTGCTTTATTCGTTGATGCTCTTTCCTCTGTTTACTGTTTTGTAATCTTCATTATTAACGAAATATTTAAACAATACGGTAAATAACAATCTCGAAAGCGTTTCAATTATCACTTGTGCTGAAATTCTAACCTAAAAATATGTCATTTTTGTTATCGTCAGTGCAATGTCGTTTTAGGTTTAAATCAATGTTTCAATAAATCAATTAATATTGTAACAGTATTTTTGGAGGTTAAATTACCTGTTTTTCTTGAATTTACCTATTCACTTGCGATTCTTTAGATTAATTGACTGCTTTTTCGAGTATTACTAACTTTTCGCAATTCCCCATAAACAATCCTCGATTAAATCATCGTAAAACCGTTGTATTGATATTTTATGATTCCAATTTCTTTTAAATTCCTGCAAAACCCTAGTTCTCTCAAATCCTTCGTTCTTTTTGACAAGTGATTTTTTTGCAAACAATTATTATGCACGACCATTTTTATTGCACATTAAAGTATTTTTTCACATTTAATATTTTTAATAATATTCGTTCTTAACAAGAAGTGCGATTCTTTGAAAAAACAAATTAATCGACAAAACATTTGTTCACAACAAATGTTTATGAAACATCACTTTTTGTAACACCAATAATTTCATGGTTTATTTTTTAAAATGGAGTCTGTTTTGTCTTTTTTCCTGAAAAATGGAGTTTAATCGTAGAATTTTTATTGTTAATAATTAATAAATACATCGTGAATATGCGACGGAAAACAAAAATTCGAAGCACAAGAAACTGACTCACGCGATAGTTAGCCAATCCTCAGATCCACTGAGAAAATTTGTGACGGCAAGTACGGAAGTGCTATAAAAATATGATTGGAATTTCTAGAACCAATTTTTCATTCTTATCTTTTGCCTGACAACGTTATCTCCCGCTATTGTATACACGAAGAAAGATATCTTATCGGCGAGTGGCGTTTGTGAGTTTGTTGAGTCGGTAGAAAACAGAAAAGAGCAATAATCGTCCGCAAAAACATAGAAAAGTCGAGTGACATTGAGAATCATTAAACTTTCAATTTTCGGTGAAGTTTGCAATTTGACAAGATGATTAAAAACACGATCAGTCCGTTTCCAATGTCGCTTTCCCAGTTTTCGTTGACGAGCAGCGAATTGTATCTCCGGCGAAAAGCAAACTCGAGAAATAATTCACGCGACAATTCACCCAAACGCTCGCTCGAGACTTTAACGCTCGACAACAATCCGGGCGTGTACGAGGAGTTGGAAGAGTGGCGCAGACCGCCGTCTTTGCCTCCCAGAAATCTTCCAAACGTTTATGCCGATCAAAACAATGAAATAGAAAAAACACTCGAATCTGGGTATTCGCGGAAAGCAATAATCGTCGATCGTTGCAAATTTTCTTTTTAATAAAAATCTTATTGGTCAAACGCAATTTTTTTGTTACAGCGTCACAGGAATGTCGCTGGATCACATGTTCTGCTCCCGATGCAGGGAAGGCTTCGAAGCGCACGAAAAAATCGTCAATTCTAACGGCGAGTTGTGGCATCCTCAGTGCTTCGTTTGTGCACAATGTTTTCGTCCTTTTCCTGAGGGCATTTTCTACGAATTCGAAGGACGAAAATACTGCGAACATGATTTCCATGTTCTTTTCGCACCGTGCTGCGGAAAATGCGGTAAGCAAAGAATTCTCTTTATCGAAAAATTTAAGAGTTCCTATGACCACGAAAATTGATCGAAAAACTTGGCTCATCGTTCCGCCAATTTCGCAAATTATCAATTATTTAAATCAAATTCCATTTTCTCACTTCGGCATTGTTATCCTGATTTTTATTCTTAATATTTATTGTTTTATTATTATTTTTTATTATTTTTATTTTATTTTTTATTTTTTATA
Organism: Campoletis sonorensis; assembly: GCA_013761285.1. Classification (NCBI taxonomy): domain Eukaryota; kingdom Metazoa; phylum Arthropoda; class Insecta; order Hymenoptera; family Ichneumonidae; genus Campoletis; species Campoletis sonorensis. Next base: position 2,133,891 of record JACEOJ010000084.1, read on the forward strand.
TTTTTACCATTTTTTTTTGTTCTATTTTCTTTAAATTATTATTAAAGGCGTTCGTTCGTATTTAAATAGTGGAATAATTAATTTTAACGTTTATAAACTAATTCGATTCCTTTTTTTGGACTCTAATTTCAGGTGAATTCGTAATTGGTCGTGTGATCAAAGCAATGAACGCAAATTGGCATCCAGGATGTTTTAGATGCGAAGAGTGCAACGGCGAATTGGCTGATGCTGGTTTCATAAAATGTCAGGGAAGAGCACTTTGTCACACTTGCAACGCGCACGTCAAAGCTGGAGCACTTGGAAAACACATTTGCCATCAGTGCCAGTACGTCAACTTTTTAAATGTTTTTTTTGTTTTTCAACTTGGGAATTATTAAAACAAATCGTGTAATTACAGTGGAGTTATTGATGATAAACCACTTCGTTTTCGAGGAGAAGTGTATCATCCTTATCACTTCAATTGCACCGCTTGCGGAATAGAATTGAATTCGGACGCGAGAGAAGTTCGTTCGAGACCGGGATATGCTGCAAATGAAATGGTAGGATAATATTTAATAACAAAATTAAAAGACCGTGAAGGATGAATATTGAATGTTGTTAAAATCACTATTTTATGCCAATTTTTAAATTATTTCTTAAGGAGCTTCGGTACAAGTTTAAACCTCGTGTTGAAAAGTTCACATTTCAAAATCTATTGACGAAATATCGGTTTTTATTAATAAAACACTAATTTCATAACCAAATGATATGAAAATTGGATGGACTTGTATTCAGTGTCGAAAAAAGTGACAAAGGAATGTGCTGCAAAGTGTTTGATGAAGATCATAATTTTGAAACGAAAATTTCAAAATTGTAGCTTGAAAAAAATAACATAAACTGAAGCACTTTTACTTTTCTAAGAATCATATCGAAACGAGAACTTTTCAGTGGTATTTTACTGCGCGAATCAATTAGAAGATGAAATTGGACGTTATTTTTTTTCTTTTTTAAAGAAAAATACTTATAACAAGTATGTAATTTTTATACGAAAGATTCTCCCTAAAGATGAGCCGGAACATTGCATTGTATGACTTGTACCGAAACTCTTTAAAATACATCGAATTTTCATGAATTTTATCATTTTCTTAATAAACATCGACAGAACGAACTTTACTGTCTACGCTGCCACGACAAAATGGGAATTCCGATTTGCGGAGCTTGTCGTCGTCCCATCGAGGAACGTGTCGTTACAGCGTTAGGAAAACATTGGCACGTCGAACATTTCGTATGCGCTAAATGCGAGAAGCCTTTCCTCGGGCATCGACATTACGAAAAGAAGGGAATGGCCTATTGCGAGACTCACTATCATCAACTTTTTGGAAATTTATGCTTCGTTTGCAATCAAGTTATCGCCGGCGATGGTACGATATTTCAACATTTATTTTTTTATTCTTTTCCGTCACATTCCTTCGAAAATCACAGCATAATATTTCCCAAATTTACATCGATTCTCGGTGCCAATTTCAACTGAGAAATATTTAAAAATCTTTGCTCCAAATTCGTCGACAAAAATTCGAACGAATTTGATTTTTGATTGAACTATATTTCGTCATTTTGTTCTAATCGATTTTGAATCTTTTTCACAGTTTTTACCGCTCTCAACAAAGCCTGGTGCGTACATCACTTCGCCTGCGCTTTTTGCGACCAAAAAATGAACCAGAAAACCAAATTTTTCGAATTCGATCTAAAGCCCGCCTGCAAGAAGTGTTACGAGAAGTTTCCACAGGAATTGAAAAAACGTATGCGTCGAATGTACGATCTCAATCCCAAAAGACTTCCAGCCTCATAATTTGACGAGAAGAAAATTACTTTTGCAAAAATATACGTCTCGGAGGAATATTGTAGCATTATATTAACCAAAGTAACAATTCATTATTCTCGTAGGCTACTATTTCTGTTTTCTTAACAAATTTTATAAAGACGTGTATTTATGTATGTATCCATTTACATATTAATGATTTTAACGGTGCAACGAGACCGCGACAATATCGTCGAGTTCAAGCAAATGGCTACCTCTGAATAAGTTCAACAGTACATTAAGGAGGGTTGTTACTTACACCCAGCGATGATGTCTGTGTTAAAAGCAGAGATCATTTCAAAAAGCTTAGGATTTGATAAAATTTGTCGAGCATATGCTTTGGTATTAAATATGAAAATAGCAATTTCTTTAGATTTTTTTTTCTACATCGTTCTCGAGTAATTAAATACTAAAATTCACGTGAATAAGCAGAGTGCTAACATATTGATAGATATACGTTGCGTGCAAGAAGGAGTCTAATTACTCGATAACTATGTAGAAAAAAAAAATTGAACAAGCGTTTGTCTGCATAATTGATGCTGAAGAATGTTATCATCAAATTTTGTCAACTTTTTTACATATTGATGTATGTAGCCACCCTCCTTAAGGTGACTACCGTACTGCATACTATTCAAATGAGTGCTAGATTTTCAAAACGCTTTTGGACCGAGTTTAACGAACCAATTGAACGTATTGTTAGTGAATTCAGATTACAGCGTCTCTTCTTAACGTGGAAAAACATTATAAACGATAGTTTTGCAAAACCATCAACTGACAAATGCAAATTTTCATGATGACACGTTTTCACTGGGATTTTTCAAAGAATAACCTGTATTTTTAGAACGATTTTAATACACCTGGTCTCGTTTTGTTCCTTTACTGATCCTCTACGAACTCACCACGTACATTGTTTTCAAGTTCATTCGTTCAGAAGTTATTTGTGAAAAAGTTTTTCCGCTTAATAAACAATTGACTGCAACAGTGAAACGATGAAGTTTTAAACAAAATAGTAGAGGATCAGTTGAGAAACAAAATGAGACGTGGTGCATTGAAATCGGTTAAAAAATACAGATAACTCTTTGAAAAATCCCAGTGAAATTGTGTCATCATGGAAATTTGCATTTGAAAGTTGATGCTTTTGCAAAACTATCGTTTTTAATATTTTTCCACGTTCATAAGACACGTTGTAATATAAATCCACTAACAATACGTTTATTTGATACGTTAAACTTGGTCTAAAAGCGTGTTCAAAACTTAGCACTCTTTGACTAGTATGCAGTACAGTCGTTACCTTAAGATGATCTGTCAGTTGCATGAGAGAAAAGTGCAAAGTAGATACACATTTTTCTCAGACATGCTTGATATTTTGTGATAGATAAGAGTTGCACATTGTTCCCTGACTAAAAGAGAACCTTAAGGTGATCTATTAGTTGATTAAAATCCTGCATCACGTTTCGTTCGGAACGGCTTGAAATTTCAAGAGAAATGAAAGTTACAAGTTCTTTTTTCATCAGAGAATAAGGTGAAACTTTTTTATTGACAAAATCTCAAGTGTGTCCGACCGATAAAAATCGTGAAACCTGCGGTTTAGTCATCTTTCTCGAGCTCACGCAACCGATAGAACCCTTCAAATCAAACAGAAACGTGCAAAATCTATTTCTTTAGACACAAACGCCATCGTCACAATTTTTTTTTGTATCGATTCTTCCTACAAAACAAAAAGTTTCATCGAAAATTTCAAACAACTAAAAACATCCAGTTGATGGGTCAACAAATTAGTTACAAAGAATCTCTAAAGTTAATTTCTAAGTTTCCTTTTCCAATAAGAGTGAAAAAAAAAATTGTTCATGCATAAGCGACGACAAGTTTTTGCTATAAACCAACAAGCCTCGTCTCCATTTAGCAACGCCTTGTAAACTGAATAACAACGTGCCTTTTAAACGTAAAACCGAACAAGATACTTAAGTAAACATTTTATTGCATTTAATGAAAATATTTACACGAACCGACAGATATATTTTATTGAAATAAAAAAAAAAAAATTCAATACAAAAGGAAGATAAAAATGTACTGCCAAAAATTGGGAAAGATAAAGTTTTTTCCGGCGGAATAATCTTTGTAAAGAATTTATTTAACAAATCTAAAAAAAAAAAAAAAACTTAAAAGAACTGGAGAATTTGGAAAACGTGAGAAAATAAATTCGAGAGAATTACAAAAAAAAAAGTATTATGTGATTACAATTGCGTTTTATTTCTCAAGGATTTTTTTATATATATTTTTTTTTCAACTATAAAGATAAGTGAAAAGAGGTAGGTATTTTTGTTCGAAACGATAAACTCGTGGAATCGGAGAAACGTTAGCAGTTATCGACTATCTCGCAACGATGAGAAACGGGTCAATTGCTCTGTTCCGAGACTAACGCGATCTATTCGAGAATGACGTTTCTCGAGTTATATCTTCGATTCCTTAAGAATATTTGTCGCTGTTTTAGCTCGACGTTTTGAAAAAAAGTAAAAAAATCGAAAAGAAAAAAAAATTGTTACGCACATTGACGTTCGATTCGACCGACGAAAAATCGTGTAACCAACATTGGCAAGATTTTTATCAGATAGATATCTCGACTGATATACTTTCAGGAGTGCCTCTGATAAGAAATATCGACTTGTGAGACCAGAATGTCGCGAGAGAGCCGAAAAAATTGTTCTACGATAAGTTGTTCCGCGATTGTTTGTCAAGAGTGAAATTCTGTGCACGGCAAAAACAAATTATAAAAAACAACTTAATTCTCAGCTTGCGAGGTGAGAGATTTACATTTAATTCATATTTTTTTTTGTGACTGTTATCTTAGTTTTAGGTGGTTCTATCGTCATATCGTTTTCGCAATATTTTGTTGGAAATTTGGATAAATCTTCTTTAGTGTCATACGCACGTGTGCAATGAATTTTAGAAGCTTTCACCAAGCGGAACGTTCAGATATTTATTGGTAAAAATCACAATTTTCGGTAGTCTCTCAAAAGAGCTCGCGTTAAAAGTTACATTTTCATCAATAAATATTTTGGTTCCTACATGGTGAAGCCTTCTAAAACTTTGCATACATTTTAATGGAACATCGAAGAAGCTAAATTGAGTTTTTCAAAAAGATCTAACGAAAAAAATGTTGGCAATTTTTGTAATTATACAGCAAGTACATATTCCTTTGGATGAGCTTGAATTTGGAGTATGTTGTTCTTTAGTCAATTTCCAACAACTTTTCTTCATTAACTTACGCCCCCAAACCATTTAGTATGTGAGAAAAACTGAAAAACAATTATTTGATCTGAATGTCACGATGGAACTACCTTAAGTATCATTATCGTTTAGGTGCTCGAGGCACGCACGTGAGAAACGTCTAATAAACGCTGTAACATTGGTGCAGCGAGAGAAAATGTTTGTTTAAAAAAGCAGAGTCGTGAATCAAGCTTTGTCAATGCCTCGACTCGACGAATAAGAAAAAAGAAGAGAATAAAAAATGATTCATCAGCTCAATTTAAACACGCGGGATATTCCCTACACGGCCAAGCAACGACGAGGCTTATCTCATGGAATGTTTGAATCTCCCTGTGGTGGTTATTCATAATTAGTGTACGAGTGTCCGGTACTCGTGTTGGATTCACTCAAATCGTATTAAGCCTTGTAAAGTATTTTCTCGTCTTGTGTACTTCCTTCTTTTTTTATACCTACACACGGAGTCATTCGACTCTAATCTCTGTTGATAATTCTTAGTAAGACGTCATTATCCGTTTGATAATCATAGACTTTATTCCGCAGATTCATTTGCCACCTGGATCCAACGACATCGATCTGAAATGGAAACGACGAGACAATCAATAATTGTGGAAATATATTCACCGTAAGATTGCACACGAGTTTTTCTTACTATTTATTTTCTCACGTGCTCCAAGGATGTCCAGCTCGTCCTACAGTTACAGCCGAGTCGATGGTTCCATCAGCGGTACAGCAAGGTAAAAAAAAAAGCAGTTTTAATGTAACTACTGCACTGCATACCATTCAAATGAGTGTTAAGTTTTCAACACGCTTTTAGACCAAGTTTAACGTATCAATTAAACGTATTGTTTTATTAACGTGGAAAAATATTAAAAACGATAGTTTTGCAAAAGCATCAACTGACAGATGCAAATTTTCATGATGACACAATTTTTCTGGAATTTTTCAAAGAATTATGTGTATTTTTTTTACCGATTTTAATGCACCACGTCTCATTTTGTTCCTCAATTGATCTTCTACGAATCCAGCGCGTAGATTTTGTATAAAACTTTATCGTTTCACTGTTGCAGTCAATTGTTTATTAAGCGAAAAAACTTTTTTACAAATAATTTCTGAACGAATGAACTTGAAAAAAATGTACGTGGGTGAGTTCGTAGAGGATCAGTAAAGGAACAAAACGAGACCAGGTGCATTAAAATCGTTTTAAAAATACAGATCATCCGTTGAAAAATCCCAGTGAAAATGTGTCATCATGAAAATTTGCATTTGTCAGTTGATGGTTTTGCTAACTATTTTTTTCTACGTTAATGAGACATGCTGTAATAAAGCGTTGAGAAAATTTAGCACTTGTTTGATTAATATGCAGCACACTAGTTAACTTTACAAAAATATTTGATATGAATTAAAGATTATTTTTTTTACTTTACGAATTATTTTTATACGTTTTTCAAATATTTCATTTCTCTTTAATTACAGCATGGAATCCGGGAGCCAAGGACAACTCTATCCTCGAAAAAACAACGATCTCAAAAGAAATCAGCACAGCTCTGCTTACGTTCCTCACAATCGGTTGTCGAGATATGCAACTGCTTTGGTAAATTTAGTGCCAGTTAGATTCACGAGGTAATTAAAAATGTTTATCAAAACAACCGAAAAGTAATAATAGTTTTCAAATTTTCCTCCGAACCACAAACATTTGAATCAATTTTTACCAGTTTCTCATATCCAGCAATTACTTTGTACGTCAGTTTTATAACTCAAATGAGATTAAGATTGAAAATTTGACAAAAAGGTTTACCTTCGTCGTAAAGATAATAAAAATTTATTGCGCGATTTTTAAACGTCATTGAGATAAGCAGAATTTTATGAATCACTTGGACATCCAAGAAATATCTTAACGTTTTTTTTTTTTTTTTTCATTCTTGAATATTGAATTTTATTTGTTTGAATTGATCAGAGTTCCAGGATCGGAAATGCCTCTGGACAAAATAGGTCTCTGTTCGAGTGTTTCCTTCAATTGGCTGAACGAGTATATTTCAGCTGGTTACAAAAATGGAGCTAAAGACAAAACAATGCCAACTTTGGCAAGACTCGATTCCTGTCAAGTCAATGGCACGAGGTAAAAAATGTCAATGGAACATTTTTAGGAGCTCAAAATCAACTGCACGCAAAAAACGAATCTGTTTCGTCAATCGATACTTATAATTTTCTTTACGCCGAATATTCGAATTAAATTTTAAACTGTACTTAACAAAACAGATTCGTTTTCTTCGTGTGACGTTATAACAAACGAATGCCTGTACTCATGAAAATATCCATTCGTAGAATAGAAGGATTGTGGCACACACATGTTGTGAAATGTGGCCAGGCTGGTGCATCAGTCCCAAGGATAGCATGGCAATTTGTACGGACACGAGTACTGGTTGCTTCGTTTATCTATCTATTGGGGATGATAATTTCCTTCTGCAGTCCGGTAATCCGTTGATTTATTCACCAAATACTAATTGATCGTTGTTTTTTTAAGAGTTGCAATAATTGTGGACGATCAGATTTTGTGTAATTGTTGTTTTTTATAAATTGTAATAATTTTGGGAGATCAGATTTTGTGCAATTGAGAAAAACGAACTCGGTTCTTGTCTTCTTTTTAAAATTGTGGCAAAAATAATGAAAAAAATAAAATAAAAATCAATCAATTCTTGAATTAAAATAAAATTATTATTTTTGTCACCAGATGATCGTACTGCAACGAATCATCACGACAACGGACCACAGGGCGACTTTGTACAACAAATACTACGGAGATTATCGACCGGAAAATTTCACGTTGAGCAGCAACGAAACTTTTATGAATTCGTTAAATGACACAAACATGACAAATAGGACACTCGTGGATGTGGAAAACGTCACGAGCAAAGCAATAACAAACGGAACTTACAATCGAACCAGTCTACAAATTCCAGACACTGTGGGCTTCTCTTTGTTTGTTGACGAAATCGTTATATTTATTAATATCGCTGCATTAATCATCGCTGAAGTAATTTCACTTTTTTTGTACTCTTGGAGCGCTTCAATGAATTTGCGGTAAGATTTTACGATTTAAATTCAAGTTTGAGCTTCAAACTTTGTATTAATTTTAATTAATCCAAGTCAATAGTCTCAATCAAATTAAAGAGACAATTTTTTCGTTAATTTTTCATTTGAAAAATTTCATATAACTTGACAAATAATCTCATAATATTAACTGTTATATCCTAGAGAAATGTTAAAACGTATAAACTTTTACGCTTCTGTTCCCTTTTAATGGAGAAAAAAAAAGATAAAAATCTGTAGAAAAGTTTCGGAGTTATGCCGTGAATTGTAAATTTTTCCAATAATCCTTAAGATTGTTTCAGAAAATCGTTGGCTTTGGCTAAGCTAGTTCTTTAAAAATATTAAAATTGAAAATATTTTCATTATTATTATTATTATTATTATTATTGATATGCAGAACAGCGACTCGATTGCGATCAGCTTGTCTGGCGTTTGCTTATAAAAAGCTTGTACGTTCGTCGATTCGTTACGAGGCTTCGGCTCATCAGGTTTGTTTAATAGTTTTGCCGAAAAAAAATTCAAACTTCAGTCTTTTACGTTGTTGCAATAGTTTTGTTTTTATTTTGCAGATAATGACGTATTTTGTACCGAGCAGTAAAACACTGTACGAATTGATAGCAAACGGTCCTCTCATATTTTCGGGACCATTGATTCTGGTGCTTTGGTCTCTTTTCATGTGGTACTCGATGGGACACTGGGCTCTCATCGGAACTATCGTTCTTGTCACTCTGTACTTGTGTCTGGTAATTTTTTTTTTTCCTTCAACTTGAGTAGCACAAAAAGTCTGTTGATGGCATAAATTGAAAAAAAAAACGTGTCCATCGTGACGATAAATCGCCAGCAACGAAAGAGAGAATTTTTTTCACGTTTTCATTCAAAAAAATACCCAAATATTCTTATTCAATAAAATTAAATGGGCATTCATTTTTTTTTCAGATTCCAACTGCTTATTTGGCAAAAATATTCGGTACGAAAGCCATGAATTATTCGCTCCAAAGAATGTCCTTGATGCAGGAATTTATCGACAATGTATTTTTGGCAAAAGTTACACTTTGGGACAACTATTTTTTGAAAAAGATTCGAGGTGAGCCTCGTCAGCTGTCGATCATGGAAAATTAAACAAAAATTAAACATCCATTTAATTGATATCTTTACCAAAATCTAGTGATCAATTCTATTTTTAAAAATTTTTTTTTTTTCAGAGGTGAGAAAAAAAGAACTTGCAATAATGCATTTAGGAGGATTGAGCGAAGGCTGGAGTCTTGGAATGGTTCATATTATTCCAATTGGAACAATGGGCGCTGCGCTGATGGCGTGTATCCTCGCGAACGAACATTTTGTTCCAGCAAATGTGAGTTCAATGTTTTTACAAGACGGTTTAATTTTTTGACGTTTAATATTTTAGAAAAAATCACTCAATAACTTGGTGACGTTTAATTTTTCAGTACATTCCCTGTCTCGTCCTTATTTTAATAAATCTCAAATACTGCGTGCGCAACAGTTGGCTCGCAATGAGCAGTATTTCACGAGGAGTTATTTCTCTCAATAAATTGAAGGTATGCAATAATCCTCGAACTAAAAGGAACCAAAATAAATGGTTCACTGATAAAATGACTGATTTGACGATAAAAAAATATATATACTCATGTGTATTTTCGTATTTTTAGACAGTTCTGACGTTGAAAGACACTGATCGCTTCACGGACCGACCAATCGATAAAAATCTAGCAGTGACGATAAATCATGGACATTTTACTTGGGAGAGAGATAAGTCCGTTTCCGAAAAAGCCAAGAAGCGTAGTTCTCAGTAATGGCAAAAATGATATTTTCATCGTGTCCTTTTAGCTGAATTTTTTTTATCTTTGATAAGGAAAATGAAAAGAAATCGGATTTCTCAAAAATGAAAAACGGCTCGGACCTGTACATTTAAAATTAAATTATTGAAATATTAAAGAAAATCATTAAAAAATTATTCAATTAATAAATAATTGAATAATACAAATAATTAAATAATTGAATAATTAAGGCAATTAAAATAATTACAATAATCAAATTAGAATTATTAAAAAATGACAATTATTGTGTTCCAGTTTTTTTTTGGACAGCTACGACGCTCTACCCGCGCGTTTTGCCGATTCGCATTCGGTCGAATCTTTGATCGACATCAATTTGTACGCTCCAAAATCAAAACTAATTGGAATTTGCGGTTCTTGTGGTTCTGGAAAAACGTCACTTTTGCTCTCGTTAATGGGACATTTGAACAACGTAAGTGGACGCGTCACCATCGATGGAACATGTTCCTACGTTTCACAAATTCCTTGGCTCTTCGAAGGAACGTTGAAGGAAAATATTTCATTCGGTGACAACCTTGACTCTGCCTGGTATTACAAAACCATTCGTTCCTGCAATTTGACCGAAGATTTGGCGCGTTTGCCTGGCTCTGACGACACCAATTTGACCACTGTCAATTTAACTCTCGCTCAGAAACAAAAAATTGTACTCGCGCGTGCTGTTTACACTCAGAGAGACATTAATCTACTCGACAATCCTTTGGCCGACGTTGAACCTGAAGAAAGTAAAGATATTTTTGAAAAATCAATTTTACAAGCTCTTGGCAATAAAACTGTCATTATGATATCGGACAAAGTGCAGGTAATTTAGAAATATGTTAAAATATAAAAAAAAAAAATTAAAAAAATACAAAAAAACAGTTTATTACTCGAAAAAAATCATAGAAAATCAATAATTCCGAAAAATTTATATCATTCTTTAGTTTCTCAACCGATGTGACATTATTTACGTTATGAAAGAAGGAACCATCGTCGAACAAGGCACTCACGAAGAATTGTTGCAGTGGAACAGCGAATACACAAATTTGCTCAATTCTTATATGAAGAAATACAAGAAAAAATATTGCAGGTAAATATTTTTTCGAGTATTTTATCACCGTGAACATCATTCTTTTCTTTCGAGACCATTTGATCGTTTAGAATATTGTTTGCAAAGGTGATTTTTGTGATAAACAATTTAAAAACCTTTGAAGTGTTTTTTTTTTAAATTTTTCTTACACGTATTTATTGTTGAAAAAATATAAGAAAAAATAGTGCAGATAAATATATTTTCGAGTATTTTAACTCCGTGAACATCATTCCTTCGTTTCAAGACCACGAGACTTTCGTTTCAAGATTGTTTAGAATATGAAAAATAAAAAAACTTAAACATGACAAATAAAAAATTTTAAAAATACGAGAAAAAAAACATCTCGAAAAGTTTCAAACTAATTGCATCCTGAAGACGTTCTTTGAAAACAGAATTGGAAACAACGATACGACCAAAATTTTTCAAATTTGTATTATCTCAATTTTTTGTCAGCACTGCCATTAATTATTTTATTTTTTCAATTATTTTAGATCAGGAGACCAAATAAATACGTCAATGAGTCAATTACTAACGACGCCAGGGCCAAGAGGAATTTTATCGAGTACGAGTACCGCTGCATCTTTTGGTCTTGACACGGATGTAAGACAAATTTAATGCGAATCATTTTTAAAAAAATACCAAGTCCATTTTTCTTATTTCAGAAAACTATATATATTTTTTTTTTTTTTTTAGGAAGAAATGGTAACGATCGATACCAACGAAGATCTCGATGAACCGACAAAAAACTCCATTTACCAAGACGGATTACAAATAACAGAAAATTTTTATATAAGAAACGCTGGTGGTTCGTATTTGGGAATCTTAATTGTTATTATATCGACATTGTTCTCGTTTCCTATTGCTGCATCGCCGCTCGTCTTCGTATACATAGGACAGGTAAAAGAAAAAACATTAAAACAGGAAAAAAAAACGTTTTCTGAGAACAATTATCCGATTTCCTACCAAAAACTAATTAATTTGAAAAAACTATTATGTACTGTGTCTCGGAAATCGTATTTTCTTCAAATTCTGCATTTTTACTTTTAACCACAAAATTATAAGCTCAACTACAAATAATAAAAAATACGAAACTCCTGAATTGGAGAAAAAGAAGAAAAAAAGTGATTAAACAATGAAATTTTGTTATCAACAGAAAACAATCAGCGACATGACAACAATCGCAATAATATTGTCAACAATGGTTGGATTTCTTGTTTTTTCGTTAATTGTTCTACTCGCCGCGTACAACAAAGTAAGCTCTCAACGATTCAATTTTTATTAACAGATGACAATGTGTTTCTTTTTTTTTTTTCATGAAAAAATAATATATTCAAAAATTCGTTGTCAATTTTTCAGATGGTTTTTGCAGCTGCACGAAGAATCCATGCGAAATGGCTGCACGAATTGTACAGAGGACAAATGTTGGTTTTTGCTACGATACCACAGTCGATACTCTTAAATATTTGCAGCTTAAACTTGCAAGAAGGTCGGAAAACAGAAAACTTGTTTATTATTTAAAACACTTGCTTAGAAGATTGCGTTTACCTTTTTTTTGTTATTATTTGTTCGCAGTTGACTCCGTTTTGCCGAGATTAATGACTACTGTTTTAATGCACTCGGGAATCGTCATATTCAGTGCAATAATCCTTGGCTATCTTTCGTTCTGGCTGCTCATACCAATAATAGTGTTTATTTTGGTTTCCATTTCGTACGTTTTTTACGCCAGGTAAAAAACAATTTTTCGTTGTTTTTTATATATTAGAACCATTAACACGAATCCCTTTCTAAAAAGTTGGTGTGTAACGCCTGAAGTTGGTGAGCAATGGTGGGCATTGTTGTCGTTTTATTCGTGGCGTGATTGGTCGCTAGACGGTTACACACGGGGCTTTCAAATTTGGAGTCCTGCTGTCAGTTTGACAGATGTGAACTGCCAGTTTGACAGTCGAAAAACGTTTTGAAGTGAGTTGTCGAAGGGTTAATGTTCAAATTTGGGCGCAGCAGCGCAATAAACCCCTGTACGCGCGCTTCAGCGCGCGCTGAAATACCCTAGTTCAAATAAATTGTTCATTGATTCCATTCTCATTATTCTTATTAAAGCGTGAGGCCACCCTAGAATTTTTGAAAAATCGATTCTTATTTTTTTATTTGAAATGGTCTCTCAGGACCTCAAAAATGATGTAGCAAAGATTATGGTCGAGAGAAACCTCTAAGTACTTGGTTTTTGAATTTTGGTGCATGGCCGTCTGATCCGCAGCGAGCTACTCAAAGCTTCAAAATCTCAAAACTGCATTTTTTAAGTTGCCGGACTCATAACTCAGACAATTTTCAACCGATGGACTTGAAATTTTGAATATGTCTTTGAAAATACATTCCCTATGGAAGTTCGGAGGATTTTGTCTTTATATTGCATAGTTCATTTGTTATTAACACTTATCAGACGATTTTTTAGGCAAATTTATCACTTTCCATTTTAAAAGTGCGCCATTTGGCCAAAAATCAATGTATCGCAAAAATCCCACTCACTTCTGTAGCAGTCCTTGTATATAATCGGAAAAAATTCATTGATTTTGTTCACTTTTCATATTTATGTGACGAAAAAAATCAGGAAACACCAAAATATTGCTGCAATTATAAGTAAACAAAATTAATTCCACGTTGACAGATGCTTAAACGTCAGAATGCTTTTACTCGAAATGGTGTTTTCAAAAACACGGTAACCATTCTAACTTCATAACTAAATGACCAATTTTGATGAAATTTCGTTCACAGGATCTTTACACAATCATCTAGTCTCTGTCGAACAATTTTTCTTTTAAACGTCATAGTTTTTGTTGTACAAAAAAAAAGAAAATCAATTCAAACAAAATTGAGACTTTAGGGATTGAAACCTTTGCCACATTGCAAAAAATGAATATAAAAGTATCAAAATTTGACAGATTGGTTGTTTGAATCGACTTGGTAAAAAAATTGTGTTATGATGCAAAAAACTCTTTCTCAAAACCTGGAAAATTCAAATATTCATAAATAAAATTTTCAACAGTCACTGACAATAATGTTTTCTCAAAGTGATAAAAACTCGTTTAGATTTTTTTTTTTTTTAGTACGAAAAAAATCAAAGTAATGAAAACTGTAGTTACATTTTAATTTCTTGTTTCAGGGGCTTGACTCTGAGTTTGCACGAAATAATACAAACAGACTCGGTTGTGCCAATTTACAATCACTCCGTAAACACGATTGCGGGACGAGCAGTTATTCAGGCGTATCACAAAGAGCGAGATTTCACGAAGAAATTTTACAAACATTGTGATACTAATTCGACTTTTGATTTTATGCTTCACGCCATTAAATTGTGGATCGAGTACAGAATAAAAATGTGGTCAGGTAAAAAGAAAACACCCAAATAATAATAATAATAATAATAAATAAAAAATAATTAATTTTATTAATAAAAATATATTTCGTGTATTTGACGTTTCAGCACTCAATCTCGGAATAATTGTTTTGATGTGCGCTTTACTGAGCGATATACGCGATCAATACGAGATTCTTGGACTCGCTTTTATTTGTACTCTTCAACTGACTCTGAGTATTGTTCACTTGACCGGAGCATTCACGAGTGCATACGCGAGTCTTCTTGCAATCAATGCTGTCAATAATTTCGTCGAGGTAAAAGAGAACTCTCAAAAAAAAATCTTATTCAAAATTTGTCTAGTTTTTAAGGAGGTTCGGTACAAGTGACGAAACGTCACCATTTTATTCAAATTTTTACAGTACGTTTTTCGACTTATCCTGAATATGTCCTCCGAGTTGCAAAACGATTGTCTGCACCGTTTCCACTAAATTCTCAAATGAAAAGTCACTTTTTAACATAGAGACATGCCCACGCTATCCCTAAACTTCAGTTATATGCATGAAACAATACGAAAAAATGTAAAAAAGGTTTTAAAAAACTGTTGAACCACTCAAAATATCATGACAATTAGGCTACAAGAAAATGGAACATTTCGTCTACATCGTTTATTAATTATTCATTTTTTTTGTCAATGAAAACGATCAATTTTTCAGTAATCGTGTAATTTTAATACGAAATTTTGTTGTGTGAAGTTTGCGCTTTGCTTGAGAACAATAGAGTTTCTCCCGATGATTCTCCCTAAAGATAAGCTGAACCATTACATTGTATGACTTGTACCGAATCTCCTTAAGTTCTTTTTTTTTTCAATTACAGAATTTACCTAAAGAAAAAAGTTGCAACATCAATCTACCGGACGACTGGCCTTACGAGCACAGTATCAAATTCGAAAATGTCACTTTGAACACGAGTTCTCTTCAAGAACCAATTAATATGAATATTGGACCAGGCGAAAAAGTTGGCAAGTATTTTTTCAAATTAAATACTCAATAAAGTCATTGCACCAAAATAATTGCATTAATAACAACGTAAATGTGAGTCTTTTTTCACAAATTCTTACTTTGACGTTGTTTAGATATTTGGAATGTTTTTGGTTGTGAATTTTTCGTTGTTAAAATGTTCGTTTTTAATTTAATTCAAATATTTTTTGGAGTGAATTATTTTGTCTGATTTTTATCGAAATTTTATAGAAGTGTTTTTTTTTTTTTTTTTGCAGCTTTAATGGGAATTGAACCGACATTAAAATCGTCGTTCGTCACAGCGCTGTACAGGTTCGTGGAGATGAAAACGGGCGACATATACTTAAGCAACACAAATATCGATGGAATTCCTACGGAAAAACTTCGAAAAAGCATTAATTTCGTACCCAGCGATCCATTTTTATTCGACGGCAGTATAAAGTACAATTTGGATCCAAATAACGAAAGCAACGACAAGACGATCATGATGACTTTGCAAAAAGTTTATCTCTGGGAAAAAATATCAAAGTTGCCGAACAAATTAGAAAGCTCTGCCAAAGTTATGTTCAAATTATGGGAAAAAAAATTGTTGTTCCTCGCGAGAGCCCTGCTCAACAGTTCCAGCAAAGTAAGTTTCGAAAAACTTTACATCGAATTCTCATTATTCATCGTTCAAATTCGAGGTAGTCCTATCGTTACGTCGTTTTCTTAAGATTTTGTTGAAAATTTTGATAAATCTTCTTTAATGTCATACGCACGTGTGCAATAAATTTTAGAAGCTTTCACCAAGCGGAACGTTCAGATATTCATTGGTAAAAATCACAATTTTCAGTAGTCTCTTAAAACAGCTCGTGTTAAAAGTAACATTTTCATCAATCAATATTTTGGCTCCTACACGGTGGAGCCTTCTAAAACTTTGCATACATTTTTATGCAACATCAAAGAAGCTAAATTTAGTTTTTCAAAAAAATCTAATGAAAAAAATGTTCGCAATTTTTGTAATTTTACAGCAAGTACATATTACCTCGGATTACCTTGAATTAGGAGTACGTTGTTCTTCAGTCAATTGACAACAACTTTTCTTCATTAACTTATGCCTGCAAACCATTTTGTACGTGAGAAAAACTGAAAAACAATTTTTTGACATGAATTTCACGATAGAACTACCTTAAATATTTGATTGTTTTCTCAACAATTGCAAATAAAAATCGGTCGTTCATCAAATTCTCTTTATTGTTATTAAAAAAATAAACATTCGACAACAAATTGACACTTTTGCGTCGTCCCTATTAAAAAAAAAATACAAAAATAACGATTACGGACCGACAGCACCAAACTTTAATATTTTCAACTCGTTCTTTCGTATTTATAATTTAAAAAAATATATTATTCGTTGCAGATACTGATAATAGAAGAATCCATTGAGCAGCTCGGTTCGGACGAAGATATCGTTGAAAATGTACTGCTCGATGTCTTTGCCGATTACACAATAATTGTCTTGTCTAGTCGTAAAGTGCGTTGGGCGACAAAAACGTATTACCTCGAAGACGGGAAGGTGAGAAAAGAAAACGACGAACAAGGTTTTTTTTTTTAACTTCCCATAATAAATTATCCGATAAAAAAGTTATGTCTGTTTTCTCATGAACAGGTGATCGAAGCTACAACAGGAAAATCGGATGCGTCGGGAGCCAATATTGCCGATGTTTCGTTATCCGTACCAAAGAATATTGTACAAACGAATTTTTAAAGTCTATTTTCATCGTTTATACGATCAATCGAATTTACAAGTTGTTCGTATTGGAATATTTATATTTATCTCCCTTGCGAACAAGAAGGAAGACTCTTGCGTGTAGAATCTTATTGTCGATTAGCTTTTATACTTAAAACAACGAAAAAAAAATAGAAAACAAAAGAAAGAACAAAAAACGAACAAAATAATCGTATTCTGCCTCAAATTAACAATTGACAGACTTGGTTGAGTGAAATTTGTGTCGTCGCAATCTACCTCATTGTTTCCACCAATTTTTTGAGCATTTCTTAACAATTCGAAACTCCAAATAACAAAAAAAAAATTACGACTACATTGAAAGGCTTAAAAAATAATTTGACTTCAAGAATTAATTCAAGAATTAGTTTTGTTTTTTTTTGTTTCTTCAAATTAAAATGAAGACGGTTAAAACGAAAAATAATCAGGTTTCTACCATTATTTCGAAGGTAAATTAAAAAAAGAATTTTGTTCTTAAGCTTTTCAATAGTAGTCTTCGTTTTAAGAATTTTGAAAATAACTAATTGAAGGAAAAACCTAATTTCGTTACATTCCAATGATGGATTCATTATCGTATCGATTCAGTAGACATTTTACCAATTACGTTCAATTCCGCGTATGATTTTTGAATGTAGAAAATTGCAAAGTACGTCATACCTGCTTGACCTCTCCGCTACAGTGAGGACAACAGGTCATGTACGAATCACTAACTCTCGAAGGTAAAAACATTTTACCTCCTATCGCAACAGCTGCTCCCATTACTGCGCTGCACGCTGCGTCTTGTCGTCCAGACATCAAAAGATTTGGGCTCATTAACAACTGAAAGGAAAAGAAAAATTAATTCTACTATTTTTATCATTTTTTTTACAATTTTCGTGCTATTTTTTAAGAAGTTATCGATTAAAATCAATAGAAACATAGAACATCGATCATTTGTATGAAAAATAATTGTAAAAAATATTGTCAGTCGTTTCAAATAATTCATTTTTCTTATGGAAACAAAAAAAAAACTAGTCAATTTATCGTCGTTAACTCGTGTTGGTGACTTAATAAATGTAGAAAAAAAGTTGTGGAATGAGAAATTCTCACAAACGTAGAATAAAAGTTGAATAATGTACAAAAATCGATCATTTTAAGCTCCATTGACATCGTTACCTCCTCTGCACTCTTTTCCACTATTGTCTTCATTTCTAGACCCTCAATGTTCACTTCCCTCTGAAGAGGAACATTGTCCATTCCACTAAGAAGTTGAACTTTGAGAATGTCAGCTAATTGGCGAGAACCTTCGACCAAATCGACGATATTTGTGCTCGGTAATTCGTGTCTTTTGAACGACATTGAACCAACTGGATCAAAGTTTTGTCGAAGAATACTCAGAGTTCTGCAACATTGAAACAAAACTTCGAAGTAAAATTATGTAAAACGCAATCCAATAAAAGGTGAAGATCTTTCTTTTAACTCGTATTCGAGATAATCTCTGAAACTCGACTGCAAAATCGTGTTTGGCCACTTTTCACGCGATAACTAATAAACCAATTTTGATAAATCTTTCACAAGAATGAAGCCCATGAATCAGAATAGGTGGTACGCCGTATTACATTCCGATAAATTATGTATTCGGAGAAGGCCAACCGAAAAATTCAATTTTTCATCATTTTTTGTACTTTAATATTTCGCTTGTTATTAAAAAAAGACTATAAATGAAAAACACTAATTACAAATTTGAAGATGATTCCAGAATGAAGAGAAGGAGCGGTGGCTGGGGTCCCAGCTTCGAATGGAAAAAAAGCTACGGTAATTTTCGTGAATTTGATAAAATTTTGTAGATTTCAATTCTTTTTGTCATTGCTTATCTCTATATAAATGAAACTCAACTGCAAAATTCCGAGAAAAAAAAAGCTAGGCACAGCTAGGTTTCAACTGCGAAATGTTTGACAAGAAATTCATAAAATTCATTAAAAAATTCATGTTCGAAATTCGTGACAATCGAGACCTAAGAAAAAAATGAAAACTATTTCAATAGCATTAGAGTTTTCCTGCTCAATTTTCTAGAAAGATTGAAATCCCGAGTCGAAAATTTTTAAAATTATGCAATTAGACAAGAATAAATTTACCTATAAGTTCTCAAAGCAGTGTCCCTGACTTTACTGCGTTCCTCCAGCAATCTTTTGATGCCTTCCTGAAGATCAGTCGTTCTCTGGCAAAGCGCAGCTTTCCATTTAGCAAGTTCTTCCACCATCAGGCTGCTGGCCAAAAATTTGCTTCTCCAGACTTCGCACTGTCCAGCCAGCCATTCGGTTTGTTCCTGATGAGTGCTCAAGTGTTGCGCAGAATTCAACAAAGCACGAGCTAGTTGCAATTTGTCTTCCGTCAACAAATGTACTTTTGTCTGGAGATCTTCA
The DNA here is from genome assembly GCA_013761285.1 of Campoletis sonorensis. Lineage (NCBI taxonomy): Eukaryota > Metazoa > Arthropoda > Insecta > Hymenoptera > Ichneumonidae > Campoletis > Campoletis sonorensis. The sequence continues at coordinate 2,153,536 of JACEOJ010000084.1, forward strand.
CCCACGGCGGCTACAAGAAGGTTTTTTAATTCTCCATTCACCTGTCAAATAAATGGAAGATTACATAAAAATAGGAAAATCGAAAAAATCTAAATTAACAAGAAAATTTTGGGTATTTTGTTCACGCGGGTCGTCTGGTGTGTCAGATAAAAAAAGTCTTTAAATTTACTCATTTATTATGAATTATATACAATAACTTTCAAACGCGTTTTTCTCAAAACACGATTTTTTCAAACTGCTGCCATCGTATCTCAAAAACTAGTTGATTGATTCTGCTCAAATTTATACAGCATTTTTAGTACATATGTAACTACAAGTTGAACTGAAATAATTAAGATTGCTTCATTAGTTTTCTTTTTACCAGTTAAAAGGCCCCAAAAAAGTGCGAGAAATTGAATTTTCTCTTCTGAAGCGTAAAAAAAAATTTCCTTTTGCAATTCTGACATTATTTTAGTTCCACGCAGAGCCTCGAGTCTCAGAATTAAAATGGGGTTTGGTTTTTTGAATTCGGATAAGCAAAACGGCCAGAACCATGACAGCAGCGGAGCACCTTTTTTTTCAAGCGTCTTCCTATTGCACGGTGTGTCTCTGATTGTGTTAAATATATTAACTTCAAAAGATTGACAAAGATTGTTCGAATAGTAATGAAAGTGACGTACAATTTAGAATTTTTTAAATTTTAATGATTTGTTGAAGAAAAAATCGCCAAAAAAGCATTAAAAAAATAGCCTCGGCACTAGACGACCCCCTCGGTCGCTTACTAGTTAATTACCTGAGCTTGGAATTTGAGCTGATTTTCAAGCTGACCGTTCTCGCTCTTCAGATTCTGAATTTCAGCTTCGTAAGCTTTTTTTTGATTGTCCCATTGTCTGTGCTCGTCGTCAATCGTCTCCACTTTTTCTCGAGTCTCTCCTTGACTCTTGGTTCGTCTTTCAACCTCCATGGATTTGTGGATAGCCATTTGTGCCACCATCTCATTGATGTCCAGATTATTTTTGCACGATTTTTTGAATCTACTCTTTTGGTCCGGCACAATGGGATTAACCGCGGCCTTGTAAGGTTCGTAAGGTACAAATTTGGGTTCTTTGGACTTGAGCGAATGTAAAATATTCTTTTTACTGTGCGTTACTCCCTTCGGAACGAGATTAACTATCGTTCCGGTCGGCGTAACGGGCGGCGTGCATGCCACTTGTTTCAGATTTGTCGGATGATAGATCAGAGTGTCGCCGAGACGTGTTTTTTTTTGTTTCGATTCTACTTTATCAGAAATAATATTTTCCATTCCGTCGCCTTGGGTACGTCCAGGGCACGGCATACTTTGAGCATCTATTGAAAGGAATTTAGAGAATTTATCACGTTTCAAATTTCTGTCAACGGAGAATTAATCAACGAAATTTGTAATTTTGACATTTTGTGTTTGAAAAAAAAAAAAAAAATCAGAGCTAATTTCGAAATCATTTTCCGTTTTTTGGATTACTGATCATGGATTTTTTTCATTATCGTAACACGAACCTGTTGATCTGTCACTGACAGCACTGCATTTCTTGGAACTCGTAAATATCGTGGGATTGTCATCTTTCAGTAATATTTTTTTCCGTTCTTCCATTTAAAACGCTTGTTGATAAAAGCTTGGAGTAAAATTCGTAAAGAAAAAAATTTGTCATACGATGATATGATAATCACGTGTCTTTAATCGCACGTCAGCTGTTTTTGAGTAGAATTCCAAATGGAGTCGTACGATTTTCAATTTCACAATGATTCCGTAAAACATATGCCGTCACTTTTCAATGAAATAACAACGATCATCGTGTCACAATGAGCGTGTGTGGGAGAAGTATAGTAGGACACTTTTTCTTTTGTCTCATAACCTTACTTTTCAGAATAATTAAAAAATGAGATGACGTTTTATGATTATCGGCACGACTTTACACACGTCACGAATGTTATTTTTGGTAAAACAATTTTTCAGTTTCAAGTAATGTTTACGAAGAAAATTCATTTATATTTATATTTAGCGCTTTCTCACGGTGTCAATTCACGAAACTATCATCTCGTGGAAGAAACGTGATAAACAGCGTGGCCGAAAGATTATAACTAATAAAGAGCATCGAATTATCGTCTGCTAATAAATAATAAAACACAACATTAATTGTTATTACGATTCGATCGTGCAATGTGTAATCTGTGAATCTCATAGAAACCGTCACCGTGACATTTTACAAGAATATGCCGCGAAATTTCAATATCGTATGTATTCGTAAATAAACGTCTCATGGCGTGAGCTTGCTCAAAAATAAACACGCGTGATTTGTCCCGCCCCGCCAGTACTGAGAAAAAAAGAGCAAGGAAAAGCGGAAGAAAGAAATCGAGGAAAAAAACAAAGCTACTGTCATCAGAAAATTCTCGGTCCTCACTGGAGCGTACACGAGTACCGATACCAAGGGCGTTCAGTCATGAATTTTTTTCATTCGACTGTATTAACGACGTATGCTGGTAAGGGCCGATAGGAAAAGTGTTTGCTAAAAAAAGAATCCGACGTAAAACGTTAAATTGAACATTTTACACACTTTTCCACACATTCACAATGAAAACCGAGTTTTTTGTTGCAACTTTTGAAGAACGCGCTCTCAATAATTCCTCGGTTCTGCCTCAGCGCCACTGTCGATTTGTTCGTCTGCTCTCAGATTTCTTTACGCGGCTCTGTGGGTACTGCCGGAAGCACAAAAGTATAGCGGTCCGGTAAAAAAAAAAAAAACATAAATGGTTTTGGTACGTAGTACTACCACCTAACTAGTACGTTTTTTTTTCTTAGAACTCTCAGTACATTTTAAAATCACGAAGTTGCAACTCTAAGGAAAAAAAAAAAATTTAGTTCAGTGCTGAGTGTTCCTCGCGGTGCTTTGCGCGCACGTTACAACCGAAAACAAAACGCGACAGTACTCTTTGCGGTTCTTCGTTCGTTTTCAGTTGAATATTGTCATTTAATTTGGCACATATATTCTTTCGTGCATCAACATCAAAAGAAATCCACGATGTTTCGGTGACATGGCGTCAAAATCTCGCGCTCGACGAAAAGTTGTGTTTTCCAAAATACAAAACGTTGTAAACAAAGTGTGACCAGATGAAGATGAAACGCTCGAAACTTGACGTGATAAATGCGACTGTCGAATCCTATTTGAAGAGACGGCATTATCAAGTAAGCAAAATGATGCGAAGTTTGTATTGAATATTTTCATATCAATAAAACGTTTTGATTAAAGAGGAGGGAAAATCGTGGGTAAAATTGACGATTTTTCGTAACATAACCTCAATTCAAATAATCTCTATATTACCAGTTATTTTTCGGTCTTTCTTGTCGCATAGTTTTCCTTTTCGAAACTTTGTTTATTCTCGCATTTCAGGACGGCGATTTGTATCACAAAAGTGAGAGAATTGGCTGTCGATCGAGCGAGGAAATGACATTAAATGCGACAGCCGAATGCGGCACATCGCGTGACAATTCCATCGTCTTTAGCGCTATTATAAACGATGTTGCAGCTGCTGATCAAGCTTATCAGAGGTTTGTCATTTTAATCACATTTTCAATATATTCAAGATAAACACTTCCATAAGACTGTTCTCCCGATCACATTGTCTGTATTCGGACGATGAAAATTTTTCATTCAGACAGTAAACAAACGGCTCAATAAAGAGTGGCGGAGATCTTGAAAAAATAAATAAAAAAAATAATAAAAAAAACCAATCCATTAAAAAGTTTTGTTATCCTCTCGGACAATCAATTTATAAATAAACGTATATAAAATCCATCACAACTTACTTTTGAAAAAATTATCTGTGTACTCCAAAATTAAAAAAAAAACTTGAACAATTGTCTTTTTTTTTAAATTTGAAACAAATCAATGCTTTTAACATGTCAAATCACTCGACACGAAATAAAATATCAATCGTGGTAAGGATTTTCGTTAAAAAATTCTTCTCGTCTTCGATCTTAATGTTTTGAGGCAATTCTATCGTAATATCGTTTTATTAAGATTTTGTTTAAAATTTGGGGAAATCTTGAAATATTCTTAAAGTATTTTGTTCGTTGCATTGGATTATTTAATAATAAAAAAATCAAATAGAATAAACAGTGAGAATGACTCGTCAGGAAAAGTATCCCCGATCGTAATGATTTTTTTAAAATTATTATTATTATTTGTAAACTTATCGTTTTTGTTAATCAATTAACGAGATTTTGATTGAATGACAAAGTGAACCAGACTTCATTTTATTTTTTGCTCCTACGTAATTACAAGCTCCACCGAGTCTCGTTTAGCGAAACAAACGCGTTTTTTGTACGACTGCTGTAATTTCGACCGGTTACATAAAGAGTGTTTGAAAAAAAGGAAAAAAATCTCAATCTTTATTTATATTCTCTCATAAATTTCCTTAACTCAAGGTAGTTCTATCGTTACATTGTTTTTTTAAGATTTTGTTGAAAATTTGGATAAATCTTCTTCAACGTCATACGCACGTGTGTAATAAATTTTAGAAGCTTTTACCAAGCGGAACGTTCAGATAATTATTGGTAAAAATCACAATTTTTGGTAGTCTCTCAAAAGAGCTCGTGCTAAAAGTTATATTTTCGTCAATAAATATTTTGGCTCCTACATGTTGAAGCCTTCTAAAACTTTGCATACATTTGAATGCAACATCGAAGAAGCTACATTTAGTTTTTCAAAAAAATCTAAAGAAAAAAATGTTTGCATTTTTTGTAAGTATACAGCAAGTTCTAATTACCCCGGATGAGCTTGAATTCGAAGTACGTTGTTCTTCAGTTAATTTACAACAACTTTTCTTCATTAACTTACACCCGCAAACCATTTTGTATGTGAGATAAACTGAAAAACAATTTTTCGATATGAATGTCACGATGGAACTATCTTAAATTCATCTTTTAATTGCAGGCTGAAGAATTGGATCAACAACATAGTGAATGAGAGAATGAGATCAGAATTAATGGGTCTTCTGTATCCGGTTTTTTGTCATCTCTATTTGGAGATGTTACACGCGGGCAACAGGCAGGCAGCCCTGCAATTTCTCAAATGTCATCAGAGCGATTTTCTCAGCGACACTGAGAGGGATTTCCTAGAGGAATTGTCCAGCGTATTTTCCATTCACGACATAGAATTAAGGCCGTTGGTTAATGCCTTCAGAACCAGAAAGTACAAAGTCGATATGTCCGACGAGTCTCATGTTTGTCTACAAAAATTTCTCACTAAACACGGACATATCATAATAATGCAGGTAATCAATCAAGTTTTTATCATCTTTAAGTTTTCATCATTGAAATAAAACCGTAATTTCTTAGGGTTTTATAACAGAGCCCAAAGTTTGGATTTTTTTATTGTTCACAATAAATAAACAATCTTTTTTTCTAATCGGAGAATCAAGTCTCCGTTAAATGTGGATGTAGCCAGAATTTTGAAAATGAATAGCAAAATATTTTTTGTTGCTTTCTAACGAAATTCCTTTTTTCTTTTCTCGACAACTGCCCAGAATTTTTGCTGATGAAACCCAACCTTCTTTTTTGTGGCATTCCAAAACTAAGTTTGAATAAAAATTTTGAGAAATATTGTTGGAATTGATTGTTTTTTTTAAATTTAATTGTTATCGTAATTCGAGAAATTCTTTTTTTTTTTCATTATTTATGTATTTATGTATTCCAGGTCATAAATATACACCTGACGATAATTAGAAAAATAGTCGACACGAACTCAATGGATGAAGAAACTTGTGATAGAAGTCAAAAGAATGAAATCAGCATAAACGGGCACGTCGAACAAGCTTCCGGAACAGGGGTAGATCGTGAAATGCGTGAACTGCAGGAAGCGATACGATTGATACGTAACAATGCTCATCAACCGCTACGAATTATGACCATAAACAACGCCGTCGAAAAGTAAATATAAATTTAATTACAAACAAATTACAAGAACAAAAATAAAATGATTTTTTTTCCATAAAATAATTAGATCGTTCGGTGGCGAATCATTTTTTCAAAAAATACATTTCAAAATCTAGCCTTCGACTTCCTTCCATCAAGTCAAATAAATTGATTTTTTTATTCATAAATCACTTAGGGGTTGTACTATTTATAAATTTAATTACGAGTTAATTACAAGTACAAAAATAAATCAATTTTCTTCCCATGAATGTATTGAGGCTCGTACAATGGTTCGTGGTGGCGCAATTAAATCGTTCGGTGGTGAACAATTTTTTCAAAGAATTAATTTCAAAACTGAGCCCTCGAGTTAGTGCCCTCAAGTCGAAAATTTAATTTTTTTAAAATAAGTCACTCGTACAAATCTACGCCACAAAAAGATTTTTTTTTTCCAAAAATAACATAATTGACAGTAGGAGGGAACTTTTAATTGTACTCCAACGATCTAAAAAAATTCCAAGTACCAGAATTTTAACTATATATTTACAAAAAAAAACCTATAATTTCAGTCACGATTTCATCTAATTTCTCTTGAAAAAATCTAATTCTTAAATTTAAAAACAAAGCAACTATTTTAATTATCTCAGACACAAAGTTTGAAACGTCAATATATTTTTGCAGCGCAAGTTGTGGAAGGATAACACCGAGCATGGATAAATTAGCTTCGGGATTTAGTACAGCAGAGATAAGACTTTGGGGTATCGGCGATACGGTATTGATGATGCCAAAAACTCGGCAACCGTCGGTAACTTTCGCTTGCGACGCAGCTTCTACGAGCAGATCGCCGGAACCCAACATAGACATGTGAGTAGAAAATATTTTATAATTTTTAATATCGAATCAAAGCAATAAATCAAATATTCAATCAATAGATAAATAATTTAAGTAAATAATCAATAAAATCAAATAATTATACAATGTTCTTTATTTTTATTTTTTAACAAATCAAATATTTAATCAACGAATAAATTAATTCAATAAATAGTCAATAACATCAAATAATTTTACAATTTTCTTCCTTTTTTTTTCAACAGAGAAGAAGCAGGGGCTGTGGTATTACGTGGACATACGGACGTCGTTCACGATTTAAGATTCGTCTCTGAATCAGAAATACTTCTTTCGGTTTCGAGTGACAAAGACATGAGAGCATGGCGACTGAGCGATTATTCTTGCGCAGCTATTTATAAGTAAGAAAAATTACTTAACAAAATCATTTTTATACAAAAATAATTTGAAAAAAGATCAATAAGTCATTTGAAAAGTAAGAGAAAAGTTAAATTTGAAAAGTTAATGAACAAAAGTCACTGAGAATATTTTTTTTTCTTCAGAATTACTGTTTTCTTCAATTTTTTCAAATTTATATGAATAATCGAGGATATTAATACTTGAATTTCTTGCTTACAGCGGTCACAATTATCCGATTTGGTGTATGGACACGAGTGTATTTAATTTATATATAGCAACTGGTTCTCACGACAGAACTGCAAAACTTTGGTCGCTCGATCGGAAGTTTCCGTTGAGAATATTCGCTGGACATTTTTTAGACGTCAACGTGAGTACAATTAAAAAAAATTTCCACTTTATTTCGTTATGATAATCGTACGATAAAAAGAGGTTGAAAACAAATTGCTTTTTCAGTGTATAAAATTTCATCCAAATGCTCGATACTTGGCGACTGGCTCGGCGGACAAAACTATCAGGCTGTGGAACAAAGACGACGGTAGTCTTCTGAGACTTTACGTAGGAGCTCAATCTGCTATTTACAGTTTGGTTTTTAGTCCCGATGGAAAGTATCTTGCAGCAGCTGGTAAGTTCATTACTTTTTTTTCATAAATTCGACATTTGACTGAGAAATATCAAGAAAATACTTAATAATTAATTAAATAATAATGATTGATTACTATTTCGATACAAAAATTCGATTTATCATTATTTAATTCATTTATTTACTTATTTATTCATTAAATTCGGATATTTGAATTTTTAGTCTTGAGTCAATTTATTTAATAGCAGTTTATCATTTTAGCGATCAATAAGAATTCATTTTTTTTTTCTTACCAGGCGATGACAAATGTATTTCGATATGGGATTTGGCAACCGATGCTCTGTTAACCGAACTCAAAGGTCATCAAGACACTGTTATGAATTTGGATTGGAGCGCGGATGGTCAGTACATAGCGAGCGCTAGTATGGACGGTGTCGTCCGTCTCTGGTCAACTCAGGAACACATTAGCAACACCAGTAGGTCAGTATTAAGAGGGAAACCACATTGGGAAGCTTATTTTCGGTGATACTTTGAGATTTTTGTTTCGTGGGTAAAATTAATCAGAATTCTACAAAGTTTTTGACATCATTTCAATGATGTTTCGATGAACTGTAATGAATTTTTATAAATATTTTCAACCAAAAATGACAGAGTTACGCCCTGAAGTTCGCTGACGGTCGTAGTCCAGAGTTTTTCGATTGCGGGACGTGTAGCCATCCCAATTTTTATCCGATATTACAAAAGTTTTCATTTTACATTAATAACTTATTTTGTAAGAATATGAACCTCAATGCAGGTGGAAATAATGAAAATTAAAAGTTTTGCAGAGTTTGGAAAAATTTTCTTCAATTTTTGCAATATTTTTTCATTCAAGAAAATAAAGGCACCTTTATAATCATGATATCATCTCAAAAGTTGGTTCATATTCTTACAAAATAAGTTATGAATGTTAAAAAAAAGTTTTTTAATATCACATAAAAATTGGAATGGCTACACGTCCCGCAATCGAAAAACTCTGGACTACGATCATCAGCGGACTTCAGGGCGTAACTCTGTCATTTTTGGTTCAAAATATTTTCAAAAATTTATTACAGTTCATCGAAATATGATTAAAATGATGTAGGAACTTTGTTGAATTGCAATGAATTTTACCCACGAAAAAAAATCTTAAAGTATCACCGAAGATAAGCTTACTAATGTGGTTTCCAAATAAATGGTTCGTCGAATTATTCAATTTACCATAAAAAACATAATTCTCCGGATTTTTAAAAATAATCGAACGTTTACTCGTATTTTTCAGTGGATCGAACAATTCGACTGCAGGAGTAAATAGTCCTCAAGTATACTCAACAAATTGCTCAAGTATCCTCTCTCTACAATATTACCGCAAGAACAATTCTCTCGTATGCATAGGCACGGTATGAAATAAAATCGTCAGTCCATACCGAAGGACACACGAAAAATTTCACGATACGTCTCGAGCGTGTACAAAAATGGAAATATTTGGAACGGCCGATAACGATTTTCTTTTTTATTTAACGGGGCATTCACGAAAAAGAGTGCCAAATTATGGAAAAAGAACCAAACGAAATATATAATGAAAAAAGATATTAGAAAGGGAGGAAAAAATGGAATTATTTGGTCATTATCGAACGAGTTTTGAAAAAAACTATCAATTTTTTTTCTTTAGAACGACCAATTAAAAGAGAGCTTTTCAATTTTTGATAAACAACAAATAAGCAATGGTAGAAATCGACATTTGGCTGGTTCGAGTGTTTTATTTTTTTTTCCGTCATTATTACTTTTTGAAACAGAAGAAATTTGGCAGTGTTTCTTCTTTCGATAAATATTTTGTTGAACCTTCTAATAATTGGCATTCACTTCGGCAGAAATAACGAGAACGAACTTAATGTTCAAATCGTTGCTACCATCGGTTTATTCCCGTTTTTCGTGTCATTCTGAATTGGAGAAAAAAAAAAATTGAATGCAAAACTTCTTGATTATACTTTATAGGCCGTAAGGAATTTAAAGAGCCACTGCCACAAGATTAGCTTAAAGTAAACTGCTAACTCGAAACTTGTCTCGAATCCCCCCGATTTTTGTGAATTTTCTACCAACGACGATGAAACGTCGCGAAGATTCACAGCAGAAAAATTTAAATTGCATCACAAAAATGCGTTAAATTGCATTACAAAAAAAACGCGAACCCACAAACGTTAACCTTTCGGCTACGCGTCAAAATTCGCCACCAGCTAAAAATATTCCCAAATAATTTTAAGTGGTCATTAAAAAGGAAAAAATGGGGTGTGAACAAAAGATAAAAGTTTGCCAATTGGGCGGCGCAGATTCGCACGACGCTGTAGCCGAAAGGTTAAACGTCATTAATAAAAAATCATTCGTCTTCGAAAGCGTTGCTAAAAAATGGCAAAAAAATGAAATAAAAACAAACAAAAAACACTAATGCTAAAACTGCATATACTAATAGTTCGGTTAGTGACGAATCGAAACTATCTCGTGCTGGCTGTGGAAAAGCATAGTATTCTTCCGTATTTTCACGTTTAAAATCTCGATATGAAGACAAATTAAATGAAAAAAAGAGAACAAAAATCGTGAAGGTTATAAAGAAATTCTAATTGTCAAACCTGTCCGAACGCGAAGATATGATGAAAATCAAGATAAATTAGAATTTAAATCCCTCGTTCATGATGTTCGAACACTGAACGACACTAGAATTATGAGAGACAACAAGAAAACGAAAGAAAAGTACGTTTACCGAGTGCAAATGGACGCTCGTAATCGGCAAATGTTACAGTATCGATTGGCAATAATTTCTAAGAAAAAAAAAGTGAAAAAATGAATTTGAAAAAAAGTTGAAATAATTTAAAACTCTAGACAAGAAAATTGGGATAAACTTATGGCGATTTTTTCATTAAATTTCAACTACAAATATTATTCGAACTGTGCAGAGACCAATTCTTTAGAAAATAAATACAATTTGATTTATCTTGTAACGTAGGATTGATGAGATTGAACAAGAATTTGTAGGAAGATGGATCCATTTGTGTTACGTAGCATGATATTAATTGTGGTAATGATATAGTTTTTTTCTTTTTTTTTTCAATGCTGAATCTACCTCATTACCTAAGATCGGGTGTAATATTCTTCCATATACTTAAGTGAATATAATTTTCGCACTCACAAGTTACAGAGGGATTAGGTGTTTAGTAAATCTATTTGTCAGGATTGTATACGAAATTGTATAAACTGCGTTGAAAACTTTTGCCGCAATATACAAATGCGATGATAAAAAAAAAAAAAACAGTTGATCTTTCAAATGATTTGATAAATCGTGAGAAGAGGATTAAGGTAGTTCTATCGTGACATTCATATCGAAAAATTGTCTTTCAGTTTTTCTCACATACAAAATGGTTTGCGGGCGTAAGTTAATAACGAAAAGTTGTTGTAAATTGACTAAAGAACAACGTACTCCAAATTTAAGGTCATCCGAGGTAATATGCACTTGCTGTATAATTACAAAAATTGCAAATATTTTTTTCTTTAGATTTTTTTTGAAAAACTAAGTGTAGCTTCTTTGATGTTGCATTAAAATGAGAGACTACCGAAAATTGTGATGTTTACCAATAAATATCCGAACGTTCCGCTTAGAGAAAGCTTCCAAAATTTATTACACACGTGCGTATAACATTGAAGAAGATTTATCCAAATTTTCAACAAAATCTTTAAAAAAACGATGTAACGATAGAACTACCTTGCGTTAAGGAAATTTATGAGAGAATACAAATAAAGATTGATATTTTTTTCCTTTTTTTTAAACACTCTTTATGTAACCGGTCGAAATTACAGCAGTCGTACAAAAAACGCGTTTGTTTCGCTAAACGAGACTCGGTGGAGCTCGTAATTACGTAGGAGCAAAAAATAAAATAAAGTCTGGTTCACTTTTTCATTCAATCAAAATCTCGTTAATTGATTATCAAAAACGATAAGTTTACAAATAATAATAATTTTTAAAAAATCATTACGATCGGGGATACTTTTCCTTACGAGTCATTCTCACTGTTTATTTTATTTGATTTTTTTATTATTAAATAATTCAATGCAACGAACAAAATACTTTAAGAATATTTCAACGGATAATGGGTCAACAAATTGTTTTGTTTGTTCTGTTTGTTGTACTTTTTAAGTGAGAAAATATAACGATAAAAGAGGAATGGAAGTTGTATTCACGTAGCCAATATTTCAATTAATATTATTGGCGTTCAAACATATATTCTTCATTTCGTTACAACACCCTCTCGACATAAACAATTTCGCGACAGACATAAACACGTATTGTAAATTAAAATTGGTCGTAATTCAGTAAGATGAGAGCACAGAAACGGCCAAAGAGACCGTTTTACATTTTTTTTAACTATTAATTTATGGAACAAGTTTATTTTACAAATTTGTATAATCTCGTTATACTTGCATTACATAATTGAGAAAAAAAAATAACCAAACATGGATATCACTTTTTTTCATAATTCAATTCATACGGAGCAATTGTGGGGAAGTTGAGACGAAAGAAAAGTGAATTAAAAAAAAAATCACGTATAGACATTGTACACATCGTTAACCATTGAAAGTCCGTCTTTATCGTTCGGATATCGGTTCTTAAAACTATCGCTTGTATCGGGATTTTATCAGTTGTAACGCTTTTGCCATCAGTGGCGCTTTGTTCTTCTTCCCATTGCTCGAAGCTTCAATCAGAAACAGAAAAATTCACATGACAACGAAGCCAGAAAATGATGAACAAAACATTTTGTGTTGATCGTTTGGATGCAATTAAAGAGTTTCGGTACAAGTGACGCAATGTAACCATTTTATTCAAATTTCTACATTACGTTCTTCGACTCATCCTGAATATGTCCTCCAAGTTTCAAAACGATTGTCGGAACCGTTTCCACAAAATTTTCAGATGAAAAGTCACTTTTTAACGTAGAGACATGACTACACTATCCCTAAGCTTCAGTTACGTGCATGAAACAATACGAAAAAATATAAAAAAGGTTATTAAAAACTGTCAACCACTCAAAATATCATGACAATTATGCCACCAGAAAATGAAATAATTCGTCTACGGAGTTTATTAATTATTCATTTTTTTGTCAATGAGAACGATCAATTTTTCAGTAATCGTGTAATTTTTATACGAAATTTTATCGTGTGAATCTAGCGCTCTGCTTGAGAACGATAGAATTTTCCCCCCTCATTCTCCCTAAAGATAAGCTGAATCATTGTTTGACTTGTACCGAAACTCCTTGAAGCTCGTGTTGAAAAGTTCACATTTCAAAATCTACCGACGAGACATCGGTTTTTATTAATAAAACGCTAATTTCATAACCAAATGATATGAAAATTGGATGGACTTGTATTCAGTGTCGAAAAAAATGACAAAAGAATGTGCTGCAAAGTATTTTAAACCGAAAATTTCAAAATTGTAGCTTGAAAAAAATAACATAAACTGCAGCACTTGTACTTTTCTGAGAATCGTATCGAAATGAGAACTTTTCAATGGGGTTTTATTGCACGAATCAATTAGAAGATGAAGTTGGACGTTTTTTTCTTTTTTAAAGAAAAATCAAAGAAAAATACTTACAAGATGTTTTCATGCGTGACATTGGCGGTGGAGGCACAGCAATATTTGTCGCAGAGTTGCTGCTCCCGCTAAGTATTAATTTCTTTTTTAAATCTGACGACGATGTCGATGACTTGGCTGTGCCATATTTTGCCTGATTGCGTAATACGTTACGAGGAGGTTTTACAATGTTGTCGACGTAGGCCAGTTTTGTCGATCTAACTGGCACTGATTTGTCGATCGATTCTTTAATATTCGCTGTTAAAGCCTTCAATTTGACTTCTCTTTCGTCACGGCAACGCTGAAAACAAATCATCACCATATAATCTTTCAATCTCGGTTTATAGAGATTTTTTTATTTATAAAAATTAAAGCAACTGCATTCTAGTCAAGAGCAAAAATTTTACAATTGTTTCATGCGAAGTTTAATCGATTAATTCAACGTAGTTTTGGTAAATTTATATTTCAGAATGTCTCAGGAAGGACAAAAAAAATATTCATCATGAAATTTTGGAAATCATTAACCGCCATATGAATTTTTTAATGAATCAAGCTTTTTATTGAGATTTTTCAAAGAATTGATGGCAATTTTTAATCAATTGTATTGCACTGTGTCTTATTTTGTTCTTGAAGGAATTCTTTACCAATTCACCGCGTTGATTCATTTTAAGCTCCATCGTTTCGCTGTTACAGCCAATTGTTCGATTAGCGAAAAACATATTTTGTAAAAAAATTGCTACAATTAAAAAAAACAAAGAAGAAATTTCGGAAAAAATCTACGTGGCGAATTCGTGGAGAATATTTTGATGAATGAATTAAGAAGTATTGCGGTAAAAACAATTGAAAAAAACGGATTACTCTTTAAAAATTACTGATGAAACTGTTTCATTGTCAAAATCTGCATTTATTGGTGAACTTTTTTTAAAAACTATCGTCTTTAATATTTTTTTATGTTGACAAGACACGATGCCATATAAATTCTCGGTCACTGCGTTTTATTAGTGCATACAATGGAGTATAAAAAAGTTGTAAGAATTCGCACAGATGACGGTTTCCAAATTTTTGCAACTGATACTGAATCGTGACTGGATTTCTAAAGCCACGTATATTTCTTTCGTTGCACACAATTTCAATTAGAAAAATAACAATTGTTCGAATAAAGTTATTTTACCATATACATGTCGCGCCAACTTTCCATTTCCTCTCGTTGTTTTTCACGAAACTCCCGATTGCAATGGAACTGCCAAAGGGAATCGGTGTCTTCGATCAAATATGGATTGTAATTTTCCAATGTGAACAATTGATCGGGCATGGCACGTTCCAGTACGGGTTTCAAAATGTCGTATGGAATTCCGCCGGTGAAACCAAGAGCTGAGAACGAAATTGAAGAAGTTTAAATAAAACTTTTAAAAGGGGGAAAACACATCAGGAAGCTTATTTTCGGTGATACTTTAAGATTTTTTTTTCGTGGGTAAAATTAATTGCAATTCAACAAAGTTCCTACATCATTTTAATCATATTTCGATGAACTTTAATGAATTTTTTAAAATATTTTCAACCAAAAATGATAGAGTTATGCCCTGAAGTCCGCTGACGCTCGTAGTCCAGAGTTTTTCGATTGCGGGACGTGTAGCCATTCCAATTTTTATTCGATTTTAAAAAACTTTTTATTTTACATTGATAACTCGATTCCTAAGAATATGAACCAGCTTTTGAGATGATATCATGATTTTAAAGGTGCCTTTATTTGCTTAAATGAAAAAATATTGCAAAAATTGAAGAAAATTTTTCCAAAGCCTGCCAAACTCTTAATTTTCATTATTTCCACCCCCATTGAGGTTCATATTCTTACAAAATAAGTTATCAATGTGAAATAAAAACTTTTTCAATATCAGATAAAAATTGGAATGGCTACACGTCCCGCAATCGAAAACCTCTGGACTACGAGCGTCAGCGGACTCCAGGACGTAACTCTGTCATTTTTGGTTGAGATTATTTTAAAAAATGCATTACGGTTCATCGAAATATGATTAAAATGATGTCGAAACTTTATTGGATTCTAACTAAATTTTACCACTCAAAAAAAACTTGAAGTAACACCGGAAATAAGCTTCCCAATGTGGTTTCCCCCTTAAATATCACCTCATCGTACGAAGTGTCAAAAAATAAATGACAAAACTCACCATCCATGTGCTGAATCAAGACACGAATACAAACTTCACAGAGCGAAGGTACTGACGTATAACCAGATTTATTTCCGGAGTATACTTTCGTTCTAATAAAAATGTCACATTTGGTCAAATTGCATTAAAATTCATGACTTAATCAAAGAAATGTGATAACTATTGAATTTTCGTAAAAATTCTGCCACGATCTCGAAATCGCGGACTCGTCAAACGCTCCTAGTGCTTTTCTCTAATTACCTCTGACCCTTTGTGTAGATCACGTCGCTCAGAGCTTTGTCTTCGTCTTGTCGACGATGAAGAGGATTCATATAATTGGC
This sequence comes from Campoletis sonorensis, assembly GCA_013761285.1. Taxonomy (NCBI): domain Eukaryota; kingdom Metazoa; phylum Arthropoda; class Insecta; order Hymenoptera; family Ichneumonidae; genus Campoletis; species Campoletis sonorensis. Next base: position 2,169,422 of record JACEOJ010000084.1, read on the forward strand.
CGGTAATGGTTTGTAATTGGGGCTTATTTCGGGTAAAGTTGAGGCTAAATCAACGTTGAGTGGTTCTAGCTTAACGTTTGGAGCTAATAGAGATAATGCCTGAAAACATAGAAATTTGATTGATTAACATAACGAGGAAGTATTATTGAAAAACAAAAACCCTGGACTTATCAAATTTATCAACTCCGTGAAGTACGTTTTTTCCTTGATTGTGATTTTCAGGATTTTTTGACAACGATTTCAAACTAGGGTTTTAAATAAAATTAAAAATTTTGAAAAACTAGGGTACCTGAGGCTCGTTGCTGGCTGGAATCTCTGATTTTATTTTAACGGAGCTTTTACTGCTCGACGGCATTGACGACGACGAAGAAGTGCCTGGTTCTGTTTTTATAGTTTTGATCAACGGCGAGGTTGGAGAAACGGGATTTTTCTTTCGAGATGATGGTCGATCTTGACACATGCCGAGTGCCTCTGCAAAACTTGCACCTGGAGAACATTAAGAAATTTTATTTTATGTTTGCGGGCATAAATTAATAAAGACAAGTTGTCGCAAATTGACTAAAGAACAACATACTCCAAATGCAAGCTCATTCAAGGTAATATGTACTTGCTGTATAATTACAAAAATTGCCAACATTTTCTCCCTAGATTTTTTTGAAAAACTATATGTAGCTTCTTTGATGTTGCATTAAAATGTATGGAAAGTTTTAGGAGGCTTCACCATGTAGAAGCCAAAATATTTATTGATGAAAATGTAACTTTAAACACGAGCTCTTATGAGAGACTACCAAAAATTGTGATTTTTACCAATAAATATCCGAACTTCCGGTTGGTGAAACTTTCTAAAATTAATTACACACGTGCGTATGACACTAAAGAAGACTACCATTGAAAAGCTTAAGAACAAGATTTTTTTTTTTTAATTCATTGGCGGAATAATAGTAGAAACGTGATGATTTTTTGTTTTAAGGGTTTTTTCTTCATTCTAATTTGGAAAAACAACAATGAAACGGAAATAATCTTTTTACCACGATTTATTTAGTTGAATTATTTTTCAAACCTCGACATTTCCAACAAAATCTTAAGAAAACGATGTAACGATAGAACTACCTTAGACGAATATATTTGTTTTTATTAGAAAATAAAAACGTACCCGAATTACAATCGATTCCATCATCCTCGTTAATCTTTTTCTTTTTAACTTTCTTATCCTTGGGTTCTTTGAATTGTTCTGTGGAATCTTTGCGATCAGATTTATCGTCTCTCTTGTTTTTCGAAGATTTTTTACCGTCATCTTTGTCTTTGTTGGTATGATTATGATGATCCTTAGAACTAGAGGAACTTTTACTCTGACTTTTCGATTTGGACGAAGATTCTCTGCTCTCGTTGCGGCTTTTGTCGTCTTTTCGTTTCTCGTTTTTTCTATGTCCCGACGTTTCTCCCTCGGTTTTTGATCTCTCGCGTTTATCGTTATCGCGTTTCGATTTGTCAGAAATGTTCGACGAAGATTTATCAGACTTTGATTTCGAGGATTTATCAGTTTTTTGAGAATTTCTAGAATCTGCGCTACCGCGTTCGCTGAACGATGGTGAATCAAGAATTTCACGTTTTATTTTTTTCTTTAATATGGTATCGTCTGAGTCGGAATCGAAGCAAGTATCGGGCTGATTTTTGCCAGATTCGTCGTCCGAATCTCTCGATAATATTTGAGTCGGTCTGTCGTCGTCGTCGTCGTCCTCGATTTTCTCATCAATTTCCTTCTCAATGCGTTCCTCCTCGTCGTCCGGAGATTCTTCTAAACTTCTTCTTTTCTTTCCGCTTTCTCTCCCGCTCGACGAACCATGGAGTTTTCGTTTTCTTTGCGAATCGTGACTTTTCGAACGATTTTTACTCGCTCCGCTGTGATTACTGCTCCCGCTGCTGCTCGAAACTCTGCTCGAACTTTTACGCTCGTCCTCGGTTTTCACTTTACCGATTGCGCTGCTCGTCGTCGACGAACTGCGATGCGATCCTTCTTCTCTCGAAACCTCCCTTTTGCTCGTCTCGTGTTTCGATTCTCTTGTACTTTTCGAACTTTTATCCTCGCTCTTTGTCTGTTTCTTGTCTAAACCGTTCTTCGAACTCTTGTGTCTCTCGTCGTTCTCTCTCGATGTTTTCGATTCGTTTTCACGAGATTTCGAGTTCTCTCCTGACGAGCTCTTCGTACTGTGACGAGATTCGTGCTTTTCGCTCGTTCGACTTTTGTCTCGAGACTCCGTGCTCCTGTGTCTGTAATTTTAATTTTAATTAATATTTCGAACAGTCTTATAGAGTATTCGTCATTATTAATCAATTTCAATCAATTCATCAATTTCAATCAATAAATCAATAGATAAATATATGAATGAATCAATTTAATCGTAGACGAGTCGTGGATTCTTAAAAAATTGTAATCATGAACTTTCGTTGTTTAGAAACCATTCGTTTCTCTCCATTTCTGTACAAAGTTGTTAAAACATAAATCCAATGATAATTAACCATTGTCATTGTAATTTGACAATATTTTAACCACAGTATTTTGATGTTCTGGTCTTCGGTTCTTTGTAAGACGAGTCAATAAATTTTACAGCAAAATTTAACTCCAATTTCAATGATTGACTCCAACTCCAAATTCAATGAGATTAAAAATCGTAATATATCTACATATATTATGGAAATGCCCATTTTCCTAGGTGTTTCCTTCAACGAAATTAACTCTGCAATCAGAAGGATGTAGAAAAATGAAGAAAAAGTTCAGATAAGCCATGCAGTTAACGAGCAACTAATCGAAAAATAATAAAAAAAACAAAATAGCCAAAGGTTCTACATTTTTTTCACGAAATTACTGAAATTTCATAAACTCTCAGCCACAATTCCTCGGTAAATGGCTTAAAAGTAAGAAAAAACAAGCGACCAGTTAGGATTTCTTTGGCGGGAGGAAAGAATTAGGTAAAAACGTAAAATTCTAAATAATACATTACTCAAATTCTCTAAGAATCTTAATTTATTACTGTAGAATGAAAATTAAATTTGTACTTTGAGGAATTTCTGGACGATTGGTCTCTGTCGTTTTTCTCAGGCTTTGGCGAATTCGAGTGATCGCTGTAGCCTTCAGGCGCGTCCGGAACACAAGCCTCGTCCTCGTCGTCGCAGTCGCTTGTGTCCTCGTCGACGACCATTGTTTTCCACTTAGCGACAAGCGCCTTTGCCGCATCTCCGATGCTTCCGTCATACTTTCTCAATGCATTGACCGTTCTGCCGACTCCGGTTTCTTGAAGATGTTGAACGGTCACTGGCAGTCTGTAGAGTTTTTCTATGCAGTGAAGAGTCTGTGGAAAAATATTTGTCGTTGCCATAAAAATTGGAACGCATTGAAATTCTTGATTTTCTTGAAGAAAATGTAAAATTTTTATGCAATATTCGACTGCGGTAATTGAACAATGGTTTGGCGCGAGCTGACAACTAAATTCATAAGAAAAATGAAGATAATTGGAAAATTTGCAACAACTGCGATTAAAAAAATTTTTATTCCGTTGTGCTCCGACGGTGCAAACTTCAATCTCATTCAATCGTGACTTTGAAGTTTTTTAGGTTGGGATGCATCGAAATTCTTGATTTTCTTGAGGAAAATGCCAAATTGATATGCAATGTTGGGCTACAATGATAAAATGATAGTTTATCACGAGCTGAGAACTAAATTCACAAGATTAATGAAGATAATTGAAAAACTTGCAACTGCAAATAAAAATATTTATTTTTCGTTGAATTCCGACGATGCAAACTTCAATATGATGGGAAAAAAAAATTCATGAGGATTTTTAAATTGAATTTATTTCTACGCCACGAACATACAGATTGCCGGCATTTATTCTGCTTAAGAGACGAAAATTCTGTAATGAAAAAGAGACCGAAATTCGTAACAGATGTTATAACTGTATTTTATAATTATTAAGATTGAGGTCGTATGTTTTATTTGAAAAGGGATCAATGGTTAATGGAAAGATAATAAATTTATATATATTGAATAAAAACGAGGGTTAAAAACTGAGAAATGGAGAGATTAGGGTGAAAAATCGGTTGAATTAATCGAAGAGGTTATATCGCCCATTTTTCTAATAGTTGTCAACGGTCGTAATTTTTTTTGTTCGTTCCGCGTCGAGGGTTAGGCAGTATCGTGATAATTTTCGTTCGCGATCTAATTAAATGTCGTTTTGATTGTTTTTTTTGTATTTACACACCCTGGTCCCGTTGTCGGTGCATCTTTCTAAGCTTCGTTGATAATGCTGAATCTTATCCACAACGGACATATTGGCAATTGCCAGCTGTTGAGACTAGTTGAGAGGAGAGACGGATCACGGATAGTAACTTGAGACTTAAAATATGAGATGTGGTAGAAGTGGCTACCGAAAAAAAAGGGAGAAAGAGAGAGAGAGAGAGAGAGGACGAGAGAGGGGAGAATCTTCGTTACAAACAGGATGATGAGGAGTATCAAGACGCATGAACAAGGAACAAAAAGATATTTTTATAACAAAGCACTCGCAGATCGATTGTGCTTTCAAGAAAACAACGAGGAAATTTTTTTTTTACGTAATGAAATCACAATTAGACACTCGCGTTCATATCGTTTCTGCACGTTTTCATATTTTCATACTCAATTGAACTTGCTTTGACATACATGTAGATATATTTACATATATAGATTGTGTACAAAAAAATATATAAATGTATACAACTTTGCGATAAGTTCTTGTCTATTCGGCGAATATCTGGAATGACGTTAAATGCGCGTGTGTGCACACATGATCATCTGTCTCTTTAGATCCCCGAATGTGTGCGTGCGTAAATATATGTTTACGGAGATCGCGATGGAGAAAAATATTCTTCGTTCATTCTCCACTGCAGACGCGCAACCCACTGAAGTTGACGCGAGTTAAGAAAAAACTGGATTAATGTGAAAAGAATGCGGAAAGTTGAAAAATACGGAACGGTTGCTTGTTCAAACAGACGTTTTTTTTATTGTTGTAATTGTTATTTTCCTGAATAATGTAAAGTTCCCGCGTTTTTCAACCATAGGACTGGACGGTTCGTAGTGACATCTGTAACCCCAGCTAGATTGTTAATTTTCCTCCGGTGCAGTAGACCGTTGGTACCAGCGAAATACTCTAAGGAGGTTCGATAGTTTTTCATGCGTTCGATAGACTCCAAGTTCAGTTGTTTAAAATTCGTATGAATCTTCTCTCAACAATCATACTCAACAGTCGGTTAAATTTGAGGAAGTTTGACCGTTTAGAAATCGAGTTATTAGTTGTAAAATATCGTATTTTTTTGTCACTTCCCATAAGACCTCGTGTTAAAGTTGCGATTTTAAACACCGAATGTCTTGATAACCAGACGGTGAAACCTTCTCTAATTTTTTTTCACATCAATAAGATTCACGCAAAATTTAAAAAAACTATTTTGGGAAAATCGAACTCCGTTAAATTAACGACCAATTTGTATGATTTAGACTTATGATAATGAATAATGGATGAGAAAATAATTAGTAGATTTCTCAAGCGTTTAGACAGATTGTCCGAAACTTTGAATATCGAGATGTTACCCGCGCTTTTTTTCGTAGAGTTCCCTACATTTTAGTGGCGCTATTTGCTGGGCAAGTTGATCGCGGTGGCTGCATCGTCCGAGTAACCTACTTATTCTTCCGTGGTACCAGACATTCGAGCTTTGTGGCCGGGTCTAAATTCAACACAAGGAAGAGGAAGATGTGTTTGTGCGGGATATAAAACGAGGAAAAAGTTGGTGTTCGATCGTTGGTGCGCGCGAGAGCTCAGTGTGCATTTTGCGGTTATTGCGCACGGAGGGTCGTCATTTTCGTTCTCACCGGTTGAAACGAAAAGTAGAGTTTTTCCGGATTGTCATAAACCGCGTGTCGCATTTGAAAGTTGAAAAATAAAATACAAACTTTATTAAATTCTTAACTAAAATTCAAGATGTTTCACGTAAAGAGATTATCGGGCTCTTTGAAGCAAGTACCGGCCACGGATATTCAGGGTGTTTTACTATCGCGTGCATTGCCATCCGCGACGACGACGAATTTACAAACGAATCGTGGCTATGCCGATCACCAGATACCTGACAGGCTCAAGGACATACCGGTTGCGGAAAATCCCAAATTTTTCAACATGGTCGAGTACTTTTTCCATCGTGCTTGTCAGGTCGTCGAAGATAAACTCGTCGAAGACGTTGGCCATCGCTCACGAATGACCATCGAGGAACGCAAAAAAAAGGTCAAGGGTATTCTTATGCTCATGGAACCCTGCGATCATATCCTTGAAACTTGCTTTCCGCTTCGACGTGATTCCGGCGATTACGAAATGATTACCGGCTATCGGGCTCAACATTCGACCCATCGTACACCCTGCAAGGGAGGTCAGTATTTTTTATCATCCGCACCCACATGTCTTACTCTCTTTTTCCTTTCCTACCCTTATTCCGTCTCGGAGCGATAAACAAATCGGAAAAAAAAAAAAAAAAAAAATCCCCTCAATCCGGTGCTTATCGAGTTAAAAATGAGTCAATGGAATTTTATCAGCTTTTTTTTCATTTCGTCGATTCGTTATAAATCATACACCACTTAAAAACTCAGTCGTTTAACCGATTCATTCGAACATCGATCGAAATGTGAAGAATTTCGACTGATTTTCAAACATTTCAATATTCAGACTTGTGTCAACAAAAATCGAGCCGAATCATCGTTATTAACGTACTTTTTTTCGAGATTTACCGTTGTTCAGTTCGATTCAATTTATATCGATAGTGACGGTCTAATTTACTGATCATTCTATCCATTTTTCTCGTCCAAACATGGACGAATATCGTCGACGATATTTTACACTTTCGTAACATTGATTCGCCAAGTTTTCGATACATTTGACCTTGGAAATAGATGTTTTTTCAAATTATTCTCGTAATTAGAAAAAGAATAAAAATAGTGTCGATCTCAATGATTTTACATAGCAAACTAACACGTTTTACGTAATGCGTTTCCGATACAACGAGTTTTTCTGGTATCTCAACAATTATGAAAATTAAGGAGTCTATTTTCGCAACTATTTATAGTTATTTACTTGTCTTTGAGTCATGGAATGTGGAAAAAGAATGATTTATTTTCTTAGTGTTTTGTCCCTCGCACATCGTCTCGTGACACGTGGACGGAGAAACGAAGTTTTCGTATTACGACGTGAAATTAGAACCGTTACGAAAACGAAACTCGTTTAGAACGGAAATAGTCTTTCTTTTTTCAATTTTTTTTCTTTTTTGTACAAGTTGAGAATTTTTGACTGTCATTTTTTCATATTTTCATTTTTTTTTCTTGCGAGGCCTTAAAATCATAGAAATAATATCGTTTTGTTTTATCACACGTCGACAAATTTAATGTACGGTGGTCAAAACAGTCGATGGCGTCGACACGTTCGCTCTCGGGTGTTATGACGTTTCAGCATTTCAAATATCGACGGCAGTATGGAAAAACGTACTATCTCAAATTGTGACAGAAGAACGCTCTATCTAACAAATTTAGATAGGCAGATAGCACCTCCTCCTATCATAATTTGAGATTGCACGTTTTCCCATATTGCCGTCGATATTATCTCATTTAATTTCGGAACGTGTTTCTCATTATTTCACACCTATTTTTTTTCTTTTCATAATCATTCACATTTTTTATTTCACGATCTAAATTAGCAGAAAAACGAACATGACCTTCGAGTCAAAACAATGTTTTCATCCAATTTTCGTACAGTTTTCTTCTAAATTTCGGGTTACAACGATCGTTGAGTTAATCTTCAGTGAAAAATAATGCATTAGGCAGTTTGCATCGTTCAATTATTACAAAACATTTTTTTTTTCGTACTTTTTTTCACTGTTTTATGGGAATTAATCGAATTTCATTAACCATGGGCTATGGGATCAGAAATTTAAGAGATAAAATTGCCATGAATGCAATTATGAACCACAACATTTTTGTTTTCGTAATTATAAAAAAAAAAAAAATCATCGAGTTGCAAACTCAAATTCGATCATGACTTTTATTCAAATTTATTTGTTTATTGATAATATTTTCAACGTTATCGACCATTTTTTGAATTTTTTTTTTCTGGATTTCACTGTTCGTCATGGAATTTATTTTTGAATAGATTAATCGATTAATGGTGATACTCTCGACATTGTAGACTATTTTTTGAATTTTTTTTCCTGTTCTGCTGCTTATCTCTACTTTGGGTGAATTTTAATTGATTTTCAATGAGATAAGATCGAACTTTTAGACACATCAGCTGTTGAGCCGCTGTCTTATATTTTCCCTATGATAATTAAGTTGCTCGGAATGTGACGTTTTATTTGTACAACCGAATGAGATTTATCACACTTTTTATGATATCTGAACCATTAAATTTCGGAACCTTTGGTATCCGAAGATTTTTAACGATGTTTTTCACATTTTTTTTAGCGTTTCTTTTAACATTTTCTTTACGAACTTGCACAACGATGCCAACATTTTATTTAAAACCTAAGTCCGGGCCATTCGACTCGATGAAATTCTGAAGAAAAAATCAATAAATAAATTATCATTTCTGAGATCTTGACTGAGACTTTGAGAAAAATCACTTTCACTTTTTTTTGACTTCAGTTTAAAAAACTGACGTTTTCGATATTTTGGCGGAAAATTAAAAGTTTAATGACGTTTATTTTTGTGTCGTTGGAACCCAACAAAATTTCTTTATTATTTTTTATTTATTTATCTGACCTCGAATTGATCGATATTTGAATAAGTTTTTTTTTGGACCTACGAATTCAATCTGCCAGAGAAATTGGGACAAATTTGAAAATATAAAAAATCGAAGATAATAAAAATATTTTTCGTTACGTTCAACTTTTTTTCCGTACCATAAAAAGTAATATAATTAATTTTTTGCTTTTATCAAATTTTTCGAAACTTTTATTATGAATACTCGTAATTAGCATTTTGACGCACATACTTTTTTTGTCAAATTCGTTTGAAATCCTGTTGGTTACGTGACACGTTGCGTTGTTTCTTGTAATTTACGTCGTATCTTATCAGTGAAACGAATTTTTAACATTTGAGCTCATGTGTTTAAAAAATACGATACGATTTGAAGAATTTTTACAGCAACGTAGCCAATTGTTTTTCTTTTGGAACGAAACTCGAAACGTTTTGAATTTTCGAGTGTATTTAGACAACCTCCCCATACAGACGTGACCAAAGCAAAGTTCATTAAGATAGAAGCAGGAAAACGAGTCAATATCGAAGTCTGCATCGTTGGAACCCAACGATTTTTTAAATTATTATTATTTTTTTCAAATTTTCGAATCTTTTTAATTTTTCGAGAAGATTTGGTTTTCATGTCGTAGAAAAATGTCGTTCAATGATCGTAGGGAATCAGTGACTGTCAATTTTCGCTTCTGTTATAAATTATAAAGGATTTTTGTTGCGTTCAAACGTTGCAAACATCATTAAGGCCTTAGGGCGGCCTAGAATTTTCGAAAAATCATTTTCATTTTAAATGTTCTCTTGGGACCTCAAAAATGATGTCCCAAAAGAATATGGCCGGGAAAAACTTCTAGTACTCGGTTTTCGAATTCTAGTACAAGACCGTCTGATCCGCAGCGAGCTACTCAAAATTTTAAACGCTCAAGTTGCCGGACTCATAAATTAGAAAATTTTCAACCGATTGACTTGAAATTTTGAATATATCTTTGAAGATACATCTTCTATGGAAATACGTAGGATTTTTCCTTTATATTGCATAGTTTATATTTGTTATTAACAATTATTTATCTGACGCGATTTTTTGGGCAAATTTATCTCTTTCCACTTTAGAAGTGTGCCATTTGGACAAAAATCAGTGTATTGCAAAAATTTTACGTACTTCTGTAGCAGTTATTATATATAATCGAAAAAAAATCATTGGTTCATTACGCCGAAAAAATGACGGGAGCTGTTAGTTCGGTCGTGGAGCCTGAAAAAACGGAAACGTCATCGCGAAAACGCTGCACAGCCGCCACTTTGGAATAAATCGCTTCAAAAAAATTATTGTATACAGTTACTGAAATGTATGATAAAATCCCGTTTTTGTAATTTCGATATATTGTAGTATCTCTGAAAAAAAAATCCCTAAAATGCCTATTTTTTCGGGCCTCTAGAGTGGCCTAAGACCTTAAACGAGATGGAAGATGCATTAATCGTTTTCTAGTGCTCTCTTGTGGTCGTTGCTCGAACGAGAACCTTCACAGCTTTTTCCAGGTCAACATTTTCGAGCAACGTATTTTCAGCACAAATACTAACGTCCTATGGACTCTCTAGGCCTTTTCAAGGGTCTAATGAGCTCTTCCCTCCTGACACTCTATTCTGGGAAATATTCTCTTACGTAAAAATACACAAATTATACATTTATCTTGTATTTTCATTTTTTTTTACATTACTACAATATTGAACAATAATTATTTTCAAAAAAACTGCTGCAAAAATGCTTGACTGACAATTTGAAGCCTTCGAGCCACGAATTATTTATTTTTAATGAAATGCTTTCGATGATTATTTATTTTTAATGAAATGCTTTCGATGATTGTTTGCCTTTTAACCGAAAAAATCATAAATATTTTTTGTTCAATGTGAAAGTATTGCGAGGCCAAAAAAGTAAAAAAACTTTTCCATCAATGGTTAAAAAGTCGTTTCAATAATGAAAAACTTTCAAAACTGAAGTCAGTCTTGCTGAGCAATTGTGAAACGATTTACGTTGTTCTACTTGTTTTTTTCTTTTCCATTTTTTACAATTTTTCTGATGATTAAACTTCGATTTTAACAACAAATATGTGGTTTTTGGATTCTACATGAATTCTGGGACATTTATAAATGTAAAAAAGGTCGAGTCGTTATTTGCTAATTGTTCAAATGTTACGTACAAAAAAATGGTCGATTTTCGGGATTTTTTTAAATTGACAAGACGTGTCTCAATTTAACAAAAAGTAAAGTAAGTAACTATAAAAGAATAACAAAAAAAAAAACGAAATAGAAAATATTAACAGAAAATATAACAGTAGCGAGTTGTGTGGTAAATAAAAAAAAAATGTATTTTGTACCAAACTACAATGAGCACCGGAATGGCAATTTTTTCCCAAGTTCAATACACTCCAAAGAATTTTATAGAATTTTTTCAAATTTTTTAGTCCACTGGTTTTCTTTTAAAAAAATGAACCAATGATTTTCGAAATTTAAATTTCGAATTTGGGTTCGAAATCCTGTTCTAAAAACTCCTGGGAACGAAATTTCAAGTCGATTCTCCATTTAAAAAAAATTAATAACAAATGACCCAAAAATAAATTTTCATTTTTCACGTTCTGATAAAAATATCGGTTCATTCAACCGTAAAGTTTCAACACAAAATTTCAAAATATTCTGCGCGTCCTCTGTGAATTTTCTCACAACGATAAAGTTTCGTTTATTGGCTGAAAGCGTGTCTCGGTCTCGATTGAAATGTTTACTCTCTAGAGCTGCGAATGATGTTATTTTTCTCGCTATTTTCGTCTCCCCATTGAGTGAGAAAGAAGCGTCAAAAAGAAGGACAAAAGGCGATGAGTAATTTTCCTGTTTTCATTATCGTTCCATAAATCCATTGCACTATCATCATCAACAATGTACTCGAATAAATATTATTTCGAATTATCCTCACGATTTATCTTTCTTCGTTAATATTGTAACAACAATATAAACAAAAATATGATAACAAACGTATTGATAAGCGATTTAACAATGAAATAATAACGAAAATGACAGATGTCAATGAAACAAATTCCCAGAATCTTATTACGTTTTCATAATAATTACATTGCCATTGTATCAAATCGAGAACAATGCAGCAATCGATCGATTCTTAATAAATTCCTTGAGAGATCATCCATTAATTTGAATCACATGTTAAACGCGTGACGGTGTCGCCCACAGCCGCTCGAAACTGGTTACATTGACATTTTTTTTCAACTCTTTCACTAAATTGCCAGAAAGAAAAAAAAAGATGGACAGAGAAACGCATATTTATGTGTCGACTGATGAAGAAGGTCAAAAACGATAGAAAAGTCAAGCTCAGCAAAAAATCCAAGCGGTGCTCATCCAATATGTAAAAAAAAAAAAAAAAAAAAAAAAAAAACAAATTAAACAAACGATTCATTATTGTGAGAAAAAAATAAAATAGTTTCGTGGAAAATACAAAATCGAATTTTCTTACGTCGATTGCAGAGATAAAAAAAACTACATTCGTATATTCATAGTTTGAAAAATTTTGTCCCAATTCGACGATCCATTGGATCGAGTGCCTTTGAAAATAAAGAAATTCGTTTGTGAACGTTTGTCTCACAAAATTTATTATTAATTGAATAAGTAATTAATTAAATTTTTCATTTATTTATTTATTTATTCGTTGACGGACGTACCCATTTGCATTATGATGGAAATATAATTTAAAAAAATAATAATTTGTCAATTTATTTTACAATATTATTCAATTGTTATCGTTTTAATGACACTCGATCAACAGTTACAATATCGAAAACTCTGAATATATAAATAATGACCTTAAGGAAGACTTTTTAAAGAGGATTCGCAACAACTGAAGCTAAGTAGGTTTTTTTAGACACAATCGTCGAGTTAGGCACTTCGTAGGATTCTTAACTACAGTGTTTCTGTCACGATGTATTATTATTTGAAGAATTTTTTTTTATTCATAATTATGTTGATTTAAACGAAAAGAATTGAAGATTCTGCTGAGTTAAATATTTTTGACAGACTTTTTTAAATTCTTCGGAGTCGAAAAGTAAAAGTATTTGAAATAATTATAGTCCCAGGAATAAAGAATTTTGTAAAATTGAAAAATAAGCCAATCGATCGAAAGACATTTGAGAATATAACGTCGTTGATTATTTTCAATACGTTTCTAGAATGGTCAGATAAAAAGCGCGTCAGAAGAAACTGAAGGCGTTGCCCTGCGTTGGACCGTATAACCCGAGCGAAGAAGAAACCAAGTCGCGTAGCGGTAAACGAGGTCGAACAGAAATCCCAGTGCATCGTAAGAGGTTTAAAGCAAACATATATATAAAAGAATCACGTAATAGTTATAACACGAGGCTCTAATTGCAAACATTCGATACATATAAACAAAAGTTTTCTTCTAAGTTGTAAAAAAAAAAAAAAAATCGACGAAACAAAGAACTTGGAGCAAAAGAAAAAGTGATAAAAACAACGAGTCGAGTTAAAAATAAATTTTCGACCAGAAATAAAGTTCGATACGTTCGAATTTTTTTGCCAACGAAATGGATGAAACTGGCTTGAAAAAAAAATGATTTTTTTTCAAATATTTTGCAGTACAAATTAAAATTGAATAAATCGACAAAATTGTGTTCATTTATTGACGATTTTTTTTGTTCAAAGCGAAAAAAATGAAAAATTCTGAAAATATTTATTGAAATATCTGAAAAAATCGATAAAATAATGATAATAATGAATATTCTCGTTCGAATAATCATGAGAAAAAGTAACGTTTGCGGAGATTATTGTCGTGAGAATTATTTGACGATTTCAATATTGACCTCGAGGCCAATCTGGCCCTGGAGGAAGAAGTTTAAAAAAAAAAAGTTGAAACCAAGGGTCAAAAACCTCGTGATGTTGACGTCGGAGTCATCGAAGAATTTTCGTTGTACACGAACGAAAAAAGAAAGGGACGAAAAAAACGAATCTTGTGACCGGATCGATTACGCACGATTAATCGGTGCCATGCTGTCTGTCCTATGTTGATCTATACCCGCGTGACTCTTCGATTGCGATTAGCTGCCAACAATTGACTAATCGATCATCCCCCTCGTTGCCTGATTTAGAGATCGATATATATTGTGAAGAAGGAATAATACAGATTAAAGGCCATGGCAGTCCTATTTTGAGGTGAAAATTGAAAGAGAAAATATTATCGTACTACTCTAACTGTTAGCAGAAAGATGATAATTCTTTATTTCCACATAGGCGAGAAAAAAAAACGTTTCTTATCTATGATAATTTTCATGACTATCTTTCTTTCTTTTTTTTTTTTTTTTTTTAATATTTACGGAGGTTCGATCGTTCCTCGTGTTTTCGATAAACTCCAAGTTTAATTGTTTAAAATTCGTCCGAATCTTCTTAACAGTCATACTCAACTTGGTGTAAAAATTTAAGGAACTTTGACGGTTTAGAAATCGAGTTATTAGTTGTAAAATATCGTCTTTTTTCGTAATTTCCCATAAGACCTCGTGTTAAAGTTGCAATTTTGAACACTGAATATCTCGATTACCAGACGGTGAAACCTTCTCTAATTTTTTATACATTATAATACGACGCTCAAGAAGATTCGGGCAAAATTTCCAAAAACTATCTTGGAAAATTTGTATTTGATCATTTTGCCGTTACTTTTTAGTATACGATTATGATTCTGGCGATAGAACCTCAATATTTAAAAACAAAAAATTAAATGATTGATGTGGTTATATTTATGCTTCGGGAAAATTTACAGGTCGAACACTATGAAAACCAACAATGAGATTAAAATAAAATAAAAATAGAATAATCATGACTGATGTGATCAGGAATATTTATATTGTCACAGAATATGACAAGAATGATGAATATTCAAAAAATAATCTTGAGTAATGAATATTTAAATGAAATTTAGTGTGAAATATCAATTTTTTCGAAAAATCGGTAATCAATTGAATCGCCAGATAATATTCGTAAGAATTTTGATCCAGTTTGATTAAAAATATCCTCGATACGATATTAAAATTTGTATCGTTGGTTCGCAACTTTAATATTATTTCTAAATCGATTTTTATTAGTTTACGTTGACTTGTGTCAAATTGTTGTTTTTTTATGCATCAAAAAATATACGAGGTGCGATTCTCTTATTTAATTTTCTGTTCTCTTGAAAATTCATTCCTGAGCGTTTTATTTCACACGATATTTTGTTGGTAGCTCCTGAATATCTGTGACGTTTTTGTCAAAAACAGAGCATGCTCCAAGTGGTCGGGCCACCAGGACAAATATCTTAAAATAGTTTGTCGAAAGTCGACAAGAACTCCACGAAGTTACGAGACGTTTCCAACTTCCCTGTTTCCTTCTTTCTCTCCAGATGAAGAAATTCTTCATTATCGATGATCATTTTTTTCGCCTTTTTCATTCGATTTTATTTGACGTATTTATTTGACAGGTATACGTTTTTCCATGGACGTTTGCCGCGATGAGGTAAAGGCCTTGTCAGCTCTAATGACCTTCAAGTGCGCCTGCGTTGACGTACCGTTCGGTGGAGCTAAAGCCGGCATCAAGATCAATCCGAAAATGTATTCGGAACACGAACTCGAGAAAATAACACGTAGATTTACTCTCGAGCTCGCCAAGAAAGGCTTCATTGGTGAGGACCTGCGATTCGACTTCAAAAATCTCAAAAACTTGAGCAAATTTTTCGAGAAAACGAAGAAAAAAATATAATAAAAGAACTTTTTATTATATTTTTCAACGGAACGGGAACAGAATTTAAAAAAAATGAGAATAAAAATGAAAATGAAAACAATTCTAACAAAGAATATAAGATTTTAATAAAATGATTGAAATGCAGGGCCTGGTGTTGATGTTCCTGCACCTGACATGGGAACTGGTGAACGTGAGATGTCTTGGATCGCTGATACGTACGCAAAAACAATAGGCCATTTGGACATAAACGCGCACGCCTGTGTTACCGGAAAGCCGATAAACCAGGGTGGAATTCACGGACGTATATCCGCTACAGGTCGTGGCGTTTTCCACGGATTGGAAAACTTCATAAACGAAGCAAACTACATGAGTATGATCGGTAAGTTATCATCAGAGTCTTTTTTTACATCTGAACAGAAAGCATTTTTTTTAAATAAAAATAAAGTATTTTTGAAATTTAAAAATAAAGGGTTTTTTTAAATAAAAATAAAATATATTTTTTAATAAAAATGAAGGATTGTTTTAAATAAAAAATAAAGGATTTGGAAAAAAAATGAAGGATTTAACAAAAATAAAAATTGATAAATTTCAGGCACAACACCAGGCTGGGGTGGAAAAACGTTCATAGTTCAAGGTTTCGGTAACGTCGGTCTTCACTCGATGCGTTATCTTCATCGAGCTGGAGCCGTTTGCGTTGGTGTAATCGAACACGACGGTTCGATCGTTAATCCCGAAGGTATCGACCCAAAACTCCTCGAGGATTATCGCATCGAAAACGGCACGATCGTAGGTTTCCCGGGCGCTCAACCGTACACCGGGGAAAATCTTATGTACGAGCCTTGTGACATTTTCATTCCCGCTGCAATTGAGAAAGTCATCAACAAGGAAAACGCTGGACGTATTCAGGTATTTTATTTTTCGGTATATCGGTTGAAGATTTAAAAAATCAAGAAAAGTTCGAAATAACGTGTTTTGGGAAACATGTGTTTATAGTTTTTATCATTAGTTTAAAAACTCTGCTCCGCCAAGACTTGTAATCGACCTTTTTTTCATTAAATTAGTACGGAAGATGAAAATCTCGGAACTTTAGCACCGAACTTTTAAATATAAAGGTCTAGTCTCTGAAAATTGAAATTCTTGAAAAAAGCGATTAAGAAACAATGTTAAACGTGAATAATTTGTTGACAAAAATGTGAAAATTGGAGTAACGTGCAAAATCGTGAAACTTATTTGATACTAGCTGTGCCTGAAGGACGCTAGCTTTTTTTTCTCGGAATTTTGCAGTCGAGTTTTATATCTATATTGAGATGAGCAATGACAATAAAATTGAAATCTACAAAATTTGAACAAATTCACAAAATTCACTGTAACTTTTTTTCCATTCGAAGCTGGGACTCCAGCCACCGCTCATTCTCTTTGTTGTGGAATTATCTTCAAATTTGTAATCAGTGTTTTTCATTTATAATCTTTTTTTAATAACACGAACAATTTTTAAGTAAAAAAAAATGATGCAAAATTGAATTTTTCGCTTGGCCTTCCCTGAATAAATAATTTATCGGAATGTATTACGGTCTACAACCTATTCTGATTCATGGGCTTTATTCCTGTGAAAGATTTATCAAAATTCGTTCACTGGTTTTCGCGTGGAAAGCGGCCAAACCCAATTTTGCAGTTGAGTTTAATGAGATTCATCAATATTTTTAATTGTAGGCTAAGATCATCGCCGAGGCTGCCAACGGTCCAACAACGCCAGCTGCTGACAAGATTCTCATTGAAAGAAATATCCTCGTTATACCAGATCTTTACATAAACGCCGGTGGTGTAACCGTATCGTTCTTCGAATGGTTGAAAAATCTCAATCACGTGTCATACGGACGTCTCACTTTCAAGTATGAGAGAGAATCGAACTATCATCTTCTGGAGTCGGTGCAAGAGTCTCTGGAACGTCGGTTCGGACGTGTTGGCGGCAGGATTCCAGTCACAGCGTCCGAAGCTTTCCAAAAGCGTATTTCCGGTGCTTCGGAAAAGGACATCGTACATTCTGGTCTCGATTACACCATGGAACGATCAGCCAGGGTAAGAAAATCAACGATTTTTGCATTTTTTAAGCAGATTCGCAATTCCCTTGAAGATGATTGATATTTTGGAGAAAATAAAAGTTACACCTTCTTTTTCTCGAAAACTCAATTGTGTCGAAAAACCAAGTACAGCAGGATTTTTTTTTACCAATTTTGTTACCCATGTTCATGAAAATTGATCCAAACAGTAGAAATAAAACACACGATTGTCTCCAAAATAATAAAATCGCGAACACAATATTACGAGAAGGAATTTTTCCCATATCGTGACAACATCTTGAATTAAATTTTCTGACATAAAAAATCTAGCATTTTCGTAATTTGGAACGAAATATTCAAACCATTTGAAACTTTTTGATTGAATTTGATTGTTTTTGGAATTCCATTGATCATTTGATCGTTTTGAAACTCTGCGAGCAATTTTTTATTATTCTTCAAATAAAAAACAATTAAACATTTACTCAGTTTCCAAGGAAATCACATTATCATAAAGAATTATTTTTGAACCAACATTAATTTGGTTTGTGTTCCATTATCCAAATAACACGAAAAATATTATCCAAAATTAATATAAATATTTAAAAAATTTGAAAAATACAAAAAATATATTAAAAAATGCAATTGCAGGCCATCATGAAAACTGCCATGAAGTTCAATCTTGGATTGGATCTGAGAACCGCCGCATACGCCAACTCGATTGAGAAGATCTTCACCACTTATTCCGAGGCTGGTTTAGCGTTTTAATTGTTCGAGTATCGAATTTTATGCTGAAAAAAAGAAAAAAAAAAGTATATAAATAACGAAAGAAAATCATGTAGAAAACGAACGAGCCATACATTATTGAGACCGGACTGAGAACAAAAAAATCGTTAAACCAATAAAATTCATTTCGTTCTACGAAAATATGGTAAGTTGAATTATTTTTTTGTGGAATCAAATGATGGACATCCACGAATCAACAAAAAAAATTGGAATGACCACATTTTCGTAAAAAAAAATGAATTTTGTTCGTTCAGCGAAATTTTTTTCGTCAAAAACATCGTTAAACGACCAAAATTCATTTGGTTGGACGAAAAGATCGTAAATTCATTCATTTTTTTGTTCGATTAAATGGTCTACATTCGCGATTCAAGAAAAAAATTGAATTGACCATAATCTCGTCCGAAAAACTGGATTTTCTTCGTTCAACGAAATGTTTTTCTTAGTCCGGAAACAAAGAATAAGCAAAAATAGTGTGTGTGTGTGTGTGTGAGAGGGTGTGCGTCTATGTGTGAATGTCGTTGAGCCAGTATTTCGGAAATCCGTCAAGTCCACGCAACGTGCGTACACGGCAACCCGATCGATCATATTATAATAATTATTGTTATTATTTCGTCTCGTTCGGTGCATATGAATTTACAAAAACGAGCGATAAACGTGAAGAAAGTACATCGTTCATCGTCGATCGGGAATTTTAACTTTTAAAAATGTCCCTCAACGCATCGTTTATAATTGTAAACACGATTATGTCTACAGTGCGATAATCAACTGTTGAGATTATGCGATACCGTAAGAGTTGAGAAAACGCTCGAAATTTTTTATATTTCAATTTTTATTCGAAAAACTAAAGAAAATAAGAACAAAAAACGTGGAGATTTCTCTGTGACGTTCAAAGCTCCATCAGTCTCTATTCCTTGCGGCGATCGATAATAATAATAATAATAATAATAATAATAATAATAATAACGATATTAAACTTGTACATTTTAATCGAATTTAAATCACGATGAACTCGCGGCACCGTCTGTATCTTACCGTTATAATCTTTACACTGAACGACGTACTCGAGAGCAAAGTGCTTTATTTCTCAATGCTGATTAATCTACTAAATGAATGAACAAGATAAATAAATACAAACAAAATGATACATTTATACAATACGCTTCGAGGACGCAATTTATTATAAATTCGATCGCAGTTTGACTGTTGGCAGCGCGGCTGCAACAATCACGTCTTAAATGTTATACTCTGATACTTTGCGTGGATTAAAATGGAGGAAAAAAAAGGAAAAAGATATTGGACGCTTTTTTATTGTGGAATTCGTCGATCCTTTCGATCCTTTCCTCTTTAAGGTAATTACTGCACTGCATACTTGTCAGATGGGTGCTAAGTTTTCAACATACTTTTAGACTATTGTTAGTGGATTTATATTACAACTTGTCTTATTAACGTGGAAAAATATGAAAAACGATAGTTTTGCAAAAGCATCAACGGACAAATGCAAATTTCCATGATGACACAATTTCACTGGGATTTCTCAAAGAATTATCTGTATTTTTTAACCGATTTTAATGCACCACGTCTTATTTTGTTCCTCAACTGATCCTTTACGAATCCACCGCGTAGATTTTGTTTAAAACTTCATCGTTTCACTGTTGCAGTCAATTGTTTATGAAGCGAAAAAACTTTTTCATAAATAATTTCTTAACGAATGAACTTGAAAGAAAATGTACGTGGTAGGTTCGTAGAGGATCAGTAGAGGAACAAAATGAGACCAGGTGCATTAAAATCGGCCCAAAAATACAGGTTATTCTTTGAAAAATCCCAGTGAAAATGTGTCATCATGGAAATTTGCATTTATCGGTTGACGGTTTCGCAAAACTATCGTTTTTAATATTTTTTGACGTTAATAAGACACGCTGTAATATAAATTCACTAACAATACAGTTGAAGGTTTCGTTAAAGTGTTTTGCACAGATTTTTTGGAATTCATTTTGGAGATTTGGCGATTTTGGAGAAGAAAAATGTCTCAATTACAGAAAAACATGAAAAAGGTTGTTAATAAAAACCAAGAATTTCAACACTTTAATTTTTTAGTCAACTAGACCTTTTTTTTTGAGAGTTTAGATATTCTTACATAAAAACTAAAAGTATTGGAATATTCTGCAAATTACATCAAAATTTACGCAAAATCGACCGAAAAATTAACTTTTGAATCTGACGGTGTTGAGACTACAACGGTAATGAAAACAATCGAAAGTCACGATATTTTCGTTAACTGGACCAACGTTTTGTAATTTAATTTTACAATTGATTTATTTATTTCCTTAGAGATTTTTTTTTCCAAGTCGATGCGATGCCAAAGTTTCAATCGATTATGAAAAATGTTGGAAATTTATTCACAAGAGTTGGGCGGAAAAAAGGAATGATGAAAATGTGTGTTCGAAGTGTTCACGAAATACCGGAGCATTTGAAGGATATCGAGAACACCGACGATCCAAATTTCTTCGAAATGGTCGAGTATCATTATCATCGAGCCGTTGCTACTTCCGAAGATACTTTTGTTAAACACATGGAAAAATATCGTAGTATGACGGAAGAATCGAGACTGCGAAGGGTCAAAGGTATCATCGCGGTTATGTCAGTTTGTCAAAACACCATGGAAGTTACGTTTCCCATAAGACGTGATAATGGAGATTACGAAATGATTCATGGATTTTTGGCTCATCATAATACTCACAGGTGAATTGCAAGATTAAGTACTCCCAGAAATGAAAAAAAATTATGATTTTATTATTGAACATTCCTCCATGTGCTCTGCAAATATTTTATCGTTCGGCTGCACTTTCCTGCGGTTTTTCACATCGTCCAATTTTAAGGCCTCGGGCCACTCAAGAGGCCGAAAAAATAGGCTTTTTAGGGATTTTTTTTTCAGAGATGCATCGATTTATTTCAAAGTGGCGGCTGTGCAGCGTTTTCGCGACGACGTCTCCGTTTTTTCAAGCTCCACGGCCGGGCTAACAGCTCCCGTAATTTTTCAATCATAATGAGCCAATGAATTTTTTTCGATTATATATAATAACTGCTACAGAAGTACGTAGGATTTTTGCGATACATTGATTTTTGGCCAAATGGCGTACTTCTAAAGTGGAAAGTGATAAATTTGCTTAAAAAATCGTCAGATAAGTGTTATTTACAAATGACCTATGCAATATAAAGAAAAAATCCTGCGTGCTTGCGTAGACAATGTATTTTCAAAGATATATTCGAAATTTCACGTCAATCGGTTGAAAATTGTCGGAGTTATGAGTCCGGCCAACTTAAAAAATGCAGGGTTGGGAAAAACGCGTTTAAAGTTTTGAGTAGATCGCTGCGGATCAGACGGCCTCGTACTAAAATTCGAAAACCGAGTACTGAAAGGTTTTTCCCAGCCATAATATTTTGGCACACCATTTTTGAGATCCTACGAGAGACCATTTAAAATGAAATAAAAATCTATTTTTCGCAAAATAAAAAAAAAAACGAAAACAAAAACTAAATTCACCGTGCAGGTTCGCACCGTAATGTGCAGCCGACGTGATTGTCACAAAAATTTAAGATTTCTCAGGTTTTTTAAAATGAAAATTTATTTTTGTTGGTTTCTTTTTTCGTAAAAAATCTCCATTTTCCCTTATATATCAATTCTTCCTTAGAGCACCGTGCAAAGGAGGAGTACGGTTTGGTCCGGACGTAACGAGGGACGAAGTACGAGCTCTCGCATCGCTAATGACCTTCAAATGTGCCTGCTGCAACGTACCATTTGGCGGTGGAAAAGGAGGTGTCACGATAGATCCACGAAAATATTCGTCGCATGAATTACAAAAAATCACGAGACGTTTTACTCTCGAAATGGCAAAGAAAAATATGATTGGACCGGCGATACACGTACCTGCACCGGATGTTAACACCGGTGCCAGAGAAATGTCGTGGATGGCTGACACTTATGCCAAAACGTTGGGTAAATCGTCTTGGTTGAAATATTCCAGAACTTCATTTTTTCAAACGGAGATTCGTATTTTTAAAACCAATTTATTCAATGAAATTTATTCTGCCAACAGCGATAAGATTTTTTTATATTTCGTATTCGAGAATTCGAATTCCGTATTAGAAAAATCGTAAAAACGAAAACTCGATAAAATGCTCTTAAAAGTGTCCAATCGGAAAAATGTTAATTTTCTATTGCTTACAGTGATAATACGCTAATCAGCTATTCCTGCGCCATAAAGTAAACCTACAACTAGGAATAGATTTTAACAATAAAAAAAGTCGATTTTTTGCGCCATACAAAGCAGGCTCCGATCTTAATCATTTCTTTTACCAAAAATTAATCATCTGAGAAAATTCTCACAGTTTTTCGAATTTTATTATCGAGTGAACCTTTCTCTGAGTCTCTTGAAACAGAATAATAAGCAATTCACGAAATATTTTGAGTAAGTCACGTCTTGGCGTTTTTTTGGAAGATTTTTAAAAAATGTTGAGAACAGATTCAAGGCACTATTATAAAATTACTTGCAAAACTTTAAAAAGATTCAAAAATTCATATTTCACGAAATAACTTTGAAACTCTTGTACAAATTTATTTTCTTCTTTTCTCCATTGAAGAGAAACATATTACGAAGTTTGTCGTAAAAAATAATGAAGAATCAGAAAAAAAAAACAAAAATTATTCAATTATTCCGAAAAGTAAATCCAAGTTTTTAAAAATTAACTGAAAAATAATAATAACGATTTTGGATTCAGGAATGAGCGACATAAATGCCCATGCCGTGGTAACAGGAAAGCCAATAAATCAGGGCGGCGTTCAAGGAAGAACGGAAGCCACCGGACGTGGAATTTATCACGCAGTGGATAATTTTTTATCCGATGAAAAGTGGATGTCGAGAATTGGATTATCGACAGGATTCAAAGAAAAAAGTTTCATTGTCCAGGTGACTGGATTGTGAATATTTGTAATTTTTTTTTGTTTTACCATAAAAAATGATTTGTTTAATATTTCTGCACCAATGACTGGGATTTTTTCGTACGTACAAATTTTTCAATGGATATTTTGAATAAATTTTTTTTTTTCCAGGGCTTTGGCAACGTGGGTCGTTTTGCTTGTTTGTATTTTACGAAAGCCGGTGCGAAATGCATTGGAGTGATTGAACGGGATATTTCGATCTACAACGAGAACGGCATCGACCCCGAGGTTCGACATAAAACAACGATTTAACTCGAGAAAATCAATTTTGGGACGAAAAAAAAAAAAAAAAAAAAAAAAATGATTGAAAATCGTATAGAACATTAATTATTTCTATAAAACATTATTCGGCTATCAGATTTCTTCTCCGGCCTTTTTCCGACTTGTGTCTCGTTCAAGGCCCTCATCAACCACATCAACGAGACCGGAAGCTTCAAAGGTTTTCAAGGCGCTGAAGAATACAAAGGACCTAATCTCATGTATGAAAAATGTGACATATTCGTGCCAGCCGCGGCTGAAAAGACAGTGAAAAAGAGCAATGCTGAAAATATTCAGGCGAAGGTACGACTCTGGCAATTTTTTTCATTCGCTTTTCAATGATTTCGTCAAATTTCGTATTCAAATAGGATCGAATTAATCGGTTTTTGCATTTTTCTCTAATTTCACATTGTTAATAATATTTGGAAATAAAAATTCCCGTTGAAATTTAAAAAAATTATAAATGCGGGGTGCTCTGGCGTCTTGGCTCGATTGTCATTCAAGATTATTTGTATGGAAACTGAAAACGTAGAATTGCAATAGACTTTGAATTTGATGCTGGAATCGCTAACAATGAATCTTGTTAATAAAAAAAAAAAAAAAAAAAAACCACCGCGAGAAGATTTTTGGAAAAATTCTATAAATTTCATTCAAGTGTATCGGGTTTTGAAAAAATTGTCATCCGAATGTTTTCGATAGTTGAGTAGAGAATAAATTATTTAATGAAAAAGAATAAGAAATTCGACCATTTATTTACACATTTATATATTTATTTATCTGTGGAATAAAAAAAATGACTGATCGTTCTTTTAATATATTTATGAATGTCTCACGGACTGTGACTTATATTTGTTGATGAAATAGTTATTTTGAGACTTAAAAACTTTTTTTTTTAATTGTCTTGTATTGAAAATTATAATTTGTGAATTATTTTAACATTAAATAGTTTTGACGTCGAAGATAGTGTGATGAAGTAGAAACAATCGCTTAAAACATAGAAACTTGAAAAACTTAACTCAAGTGACTTAAAAACTGAGAAAAAAATTGATTGATTGAAAAAAATCAAGGTAACGTAAGTTCCATTATGGTTTAAAGAGTTAAGTAAAAAAAAAATTAAACGCTTTACAGATAATAGCCGAAGGAGCAAACGGGCCTTGCACTCCTGGAGCAGATGCAGTTTTTCTAAAAAGGAATATCCTGGTGATCCCAGATTTATACATGAGTGGCGGAGGAGTCACAGTCTCTTATTTCGAATGGGTGAAGAATTTGAGTCACGTATCCTACGGAAGGCTCCATTTCAAATATGAGAAAGAATCGAATTATCATTTATTGGGTAAAAAATCGTAGATAATTGTGGCAACTGATACTCGGACGAAATTTAAGTAGAAAAGTAATGAAAAAAATGATTTTCTGTGGATGCAGATTCGGTGGAAAAATCTCTGAGCCATCAATTCGACGACGTCAGAATAAGACCAACCGAAGCGTTCGAAAAACGAATTTGCAACGCAACAGAGCGTGACATTGTGAACAGTAGTCTCGATCATTCAATGGAAAAGGCAGCTTCCGTTAGTTTTAACGTTTATTAACAGAATTTTTACAATTTTTTTGATTTTTTTTCTTGTCCATTCATTTTTTTGTATTTATTCAACAATTTTTGTCATTTTTTTTCTATTTTTTAGTGTATCATGGACACTGCAGAAAAGTATAATCTGTGCCTGGACGTGAGGAAGGCTGCGTACTGTTACGCGATAGAAAAAATATTCAAAACCTACGAGGAAGCCGGTTTAGCGTTTTGAGAAACAGATCAATTTGACAATAAATTTTTGTTGCTCGAACCATCGTAAAAATGGGTTTTTTTCGATCAATATTCAATGTAGTAGATCATGCGACCGTTTAGTGGCATAGTTGGACGGTTATTGTGATCGTCCCCTCCAAACAGATTGATTTTTCGAAAAATATCGATCTATAAATAGCCAGGAAAAAAAAAGAACAAGAAAATGAACATGTTCTGGCAGAAAAAATGAATAAAATTATAAAAATATCGAAAAATATCGATCTTTAAATATCCAGAAAACAAGAAAACAAGAAAATCAACATTTTCTGGCAAAAAAAAGGATAAAACAACAAAAAATGAATTGAAATAATATAATTATCGAAAAATATCGCTCTATAAATATCCAGGAAAAAAAAACGAGAAAGTTAACATTATCTGGCGGACAGAATGGATAAAACAACAAAAAATGAATCCTCATTATTCTCTTTTTGTTACCAGGGATCAATTAATTGATTAATTAATAGGGAATTGATCAATTAATTATATATTTTCTTCGAACCTGTTTTTTGTTTATGGATCGTGGAATTGCTGGAATGATCCAAGTCACAACTTCACGGCAGGGAGGAGTTGTCAATGAGCCGGAATAGGATACGTATTCGCCCGGAAAATTTAAGTCGAATTTCGACAATGGAAATGGTTTTATTGCCATTGTGTCCCCGGGAGATTTAATGGCATTGAAATATTTTTGCATTATTTGAATTCCGCTATTCCGCACTTTGTTGATCTGTAATGGATACGATATTATTCAACAAAAAAGCAAAGGAGAATCAAAATATTGAGAAAAATCTTTTCTTTTTTCAAATTACTTTAAAAAGAAGTCCAACGACAGCGAAACCGTCTTCAAATTTCAACGCTTCTTCTCGGGAACCATAACTTTTTTTGTAATGGACAATGTGCATCTCGAGAGGGAGACTTATATTGTTTATTTTGTGCTCACTTCCGGTTTCGTCACAGGCTCCCCAGTGAAAATGTAGCTCGTCGAATAAGTATTCACCCATGAGAGTACCTCCGGATATACATGGTGTATTTTCATCGTCCCAATGTGCTTTCAACGCAACTGTAACAAAGAGTTTAGTCGGAAAAATTCATACAATTGGAGAAAAAAATGTATCTCTTACGGAAAAAATGGAATTTAATATCCAGAAACTATTTTTCAACGTAATTAATCATTTGTTTTACTAAAAATTAATCAACTGGGAAAATTCTCACAGTTTTTCGAATTTTATTATCGGCTGAACATTTCTCTGAGTCTCTTGAAACAGAATTATAAGCAATTCACGAAATATTTTGAGTGAGTCACGTCTCAGCGTTTTTTTAAAAGATTAAAAAAAAATTTTGAGGACAGATTCAAGGCACTGTTATAAAATTTCTTGCAACACTTCAAAAAGATTCGAAAATTAACATTCCACGAAATAAGTTCGAAACTCTTGTACAAATTTATTTTCGTCTTTTCTGAATTACAGAGAAACATATGACGAAGTTTGTCTAAAAAAAAATGAAGAATCAGATAAAAAAACTGGAATGATTAAATTATTCCGAAAAGTAAATCCAAGTTTTCAAAAATTCACTTAAAAATTAACTTTTCAACGTGACAGTGACCCTTCATCTTGACTGCATTTTTTTCCCCTGTAAAAAATGTTAGTAGAATTTTTTTTTTTTTTTTCGTAAAAAATATGTAACTGATTTTTTTTTGTGGATTTACCTGAATGACCATTATGGACGATTGTCATGGTTCTCGGGGTTTGACGATATCCGGTCCAAACGAATGGCTGCTTGACTGTCAGTTGATTCATCAATTTCGATTTGAGATCAATGGGTGACTGTCTTTTGCCATTGCACTCAGGATAATGTTGTCCCCATTCTGCAATATTTTGATAGGAAAAATGCCACGCTGTTGGATCGTGTTCTGACCTATTAAAAAAGTTATTTTTTGGTGATTACTATTATTATTATTTTTTTAAATTTTTAATTCTAACCAATTTTTTCCTGTTAGTTTTTTTCCAGTAATCGACGTACCTGTTTTCGACGTTTTCGACTTGTCGATTAACGATTCTCGATGATGAAAGAGACGTCTCTGACACGATTTTACCGAGACAAGTTCCAGCATCAGTTTTTCGCAACGAGATGAAGAAAAATATAAAGAAAAAACCGAGAATCATCTTTTTCAACATCTTACACTTGTCTGATTATTTTTTTTTGCTTCGAGAAAAGTCAATTTTACGATTTTTATAAAATTTTCGATTAAAAGCACGAAAAAAAGGTTAATGAATTTATAAACTTGTTGTTTTTTCGAGTCACATGTCTGAACACAGATTTTTCATTGCTCAGAAATTGAATGTTGCACTAAATATAAAACGAAAGTGATTTTTCATATTTTTTTTAAATCACTAATTTCTCGTGATAATTTATTCTACAATTTTCTCCTCCGACTTCAGTCAAAACGTCAACGTAAAAAAAAAACTGAGCTGAAAAACCAAGTGATAGATTTTTTTTGACGTTTCCCCAATGACTTTCTGTTGTTTTTGTTAAAAATGCAAAAATCGATATCGTTCGAGCAGGCGGCACCATAAACACAATAAATTCAACGTTAAGTTCGAATTATCACAGTCGTAAAAAAAAATCAGCGTAGCCATAAAATTGCAACTGTAATCGCACTCGTAAAAAATAACGAGCACATTTGCCACATTTTTAAATTCGATTTTTAATGCACTTAGAAATAGACAATGTTGAGTGTTGACTAAAATAATCATTTTTTATTTTACATTTGGGAAAATTAATATTCTTTTTATCGAAAGATTTTTTATATTTTTTAACTCCTTTGACAAAAATCAGATGAAATCAATTTTTATGAAATGAAAGTTTCCTGCTGGAGGCTACGAACGATAAATCGTTCATTTAGGAACTTGGAGTAAACTGAAAAAGCGAAAATTCGTCTCACACTTTTTCTATGCGAGTTTTTACTCGGTTTTTATTAATTTTTCCATCACTGAGAGAAAAATGACTGTTTTTTGAAACTTTAACAACGTTTTTGAAGAAATACTCAATAATTAAGTTAGGAGTTGGTCCCCAAATGCTTATCAAACTTTTTTTAATAATTCTTTTCATCCCATCGCATCATTATTTACCGATAATGAGGTTCGACGGTAAAACTAGTACTTGCTCTAATCGTTAAACGTTACGCGAATGACTGTCTCGTGAAAATGAACGGGCTGGACGCTCGTAAACAGTTTATTCATATTTCAATTTCTGTTCGGATGTGCATCATTCTTCGATTTTGTATATTCATAATAAAATAACAATCATATCAATTTGGTGTCATTTTTGAGGCCCATTATTTGCAGTTGTTTGCGACCATTGAAAATTATTCAATTATAATCATAATTTGAAGAAAAATGTTCAAATAAAAATAATTGTATTAAAGAGGAGCGTGATTTATCAAAAAAAAAATTGACGAAAAACTATGAAATTGTTATCCTTCATTCACAAAAATGTTCGTTTTGGGTGGAGATGGAATAAAAGTTGTTAAAAGTTTAATCACAGTTTATTCATTATTACCCACTTTTAAAAAGCGATGAAAACGAAGAATTTTTTCCCTCAGCCCTTCGTTAACACGTTGAGTCATTTTGACCCTGACTATTTTTTCGCCGTTAATTAGATTTGCTCTAGAAATAATTTCGAAGACTGCCAATGTTTTTCCACCAGAATCAATAAATTTTACATGAGCTCAGCCAAGTTTACTTTTTTGGAGTAAATAACTTTTTTTAGAAATCTCGTGATGGGGCTATTTTGTTTTTTGAAAAACAACTCTTCTTATGACTTAATCTTCAGTTTGTAATCTCAAAAATAAAGAAAATTATGTGTTTTTGGAGTGAAATACTCATTTTTCCGAAAACCAAAATATTTGATAATTTTTTCAAACAATTCGATTTGTTTTTTATTATGTTTTAATAATATTGGTTATTTTTGTTGACATTATGATAAAAAATATAAAAAATAACGTGCTTTTGGAGTAAAATACTCATTTCTCCAAAAACCAACATATTTGATTATTTTTTCAAACAATTTAATATGTTTTTCATTTTGTATCAGTAAATAATCGTCATTTTCGTTGACATCATGATTATAGTTAATTATTTGCTATGAATTTGAAACAATGACATTTGTTGGACCTGTCAATAACACTAGTTATCTGGCTCGTTGGTCTAGGGGTATGATTCTCGCTTCGGGTGCGAGAGGTCCCGGGTTCAAATCCCGGACGAGCCCAAACATCATTTTTTTTGGTTCAACAACAAACTCTTCTGACGGAACTCCCGAAAAAAAAAAAAAAAAAAAAACAATTGTTAGATTTCTTTCATGTTCATTTCAGTTTCATTTCCATGTTTGAGCAATCTTTCAAGCAATAATTTTAATCGTTCAACTCGTTTATTGTGTTGATTTTCTATCCTCGTTGTTACGAATGTCCAACACTACAAAAAAAGTCGGAGTATGCGTGTAACTAAGTCATTGGAGTGATTGGAGTATTGAAGTAATTCGGCGCATCGTTCACGCCGTTAACACTATTGTAGTCATGGCGCTCGCGTGGAATCCGTCAAAGAAGCACAGTGATAGAGAAAGGTAATTGAATCGTAATCCAGCGCAATTGAGAAAGTGCATTAAAAGCGTCGTGAATTATTTTCATTCTATAATTTCATTGACATGAAAATTCAGTACCAAATAATATGACATCAGGAAATTAATGCTCCATATGGCAACATAACCTCAAATCTATTTGTCATCGACAATGTTGACACGAATCGTCTCGACAAGCGAACGATTTAAAATCGAAAATGAACAGTTTTTCAATAAAATTTCGATAACATCATTTCTTATTACTTAAAATTCAAAACGCTGGTTTTTTCGAACAATGTCAGTGCTGTGATTAACGTTTTTTCGATCTTTATCCCTTTCGATGCCCAAAAACATTTCCTCCCCAATCAGTGTTCCAAAAACCCGAAATGACGCTTTTCTTTTTTCATTTTTTGTCCAGATGGGTCTGCATTTATCCCATTTATTTAAACAGCAAAAGAACCTTGGCAGAGGGTAGAAAATTGACTAAAGATAAGTGCGTAGAAAATCCAACGCATCAGGAAATTCGCGATGTTCTCATAGCGGCAGGCCTCAAAGTTGGTGTCGAGAACAAATTGCATCCGAAAGAGAGAAGCAAAGAAGTTTTGTACAGAGGGCGGATAAGAGTTCAGTTGAAAAATGATGATGGCACGCCGGTCCATCCTTCTTTCCCGACGAGAGATTCGATTCTTCACCATCTCGGCACGACGATTCCAAATCTGAAAACCCGACAAGGAAAACAGGCGACGACGGAACAATCCTCGCAACAACCTTCCAGCTCTTCGACCAAAAAAGGAAAAGGCAAAGGAAGGAGATAAAAATATTGATCCTTAAATAATAATAATAATAATATTGATCGACGGAATGTTTTTTTCTATTCTCAAATACATAAACAAAAATCTTTACTAAAGTTTGAAAAACAATAATCGTTGAAATTCCGTTTTCATTGTTCCGTCAGCCTGTAAACATTCGACACTTTTTTTTGCAATTTTTATCTGGTCGAGGTGATCGTCTTGGTTCGACGAAATTTTCGTCCAATAACTCGAACCAAATTTTCGAAAAAAAAGTTATCAAAGACTACGAATTGGAATTTCCCTGGAATACAAATTCGGAATTTTACATTTTTGAAACACGGGTGTTGAAAAAAAATTAGGAAATTAGGTACAAATACGAAATTCTATGAAATATTTTATTTCATGGACTTTTGTATTTTATTTTATTTGATTATTTTTACTTCCTCGCCATTATTCAGACTAAAATACGAGGTCTTTGAAAATTATAGAAATTAAAGGCCCAAGAAAATTTGATGATACCGCGAATTTAGCTGCTTCACCAGGGCCCGTGAATTACTTTTCAACCGAATCTATTTTGAGGCGAGTGTCGACTGATGATGGATTTTAAAGTTCTCAGCAATTCGAACTGCACGGAAGCGAAAATGGAATTTATCGATTCTTAAATTCGAAAGAAGGTTCGTTCATTTGTCGCAGAGACTGATTACAGAAAGTGCAAAACTTTCAAAATAGATCCCCTCAATCGTCAAAAACGATAGCAATTTTCTGTTTAGCATAAAATATTGTTGGATGGGATGAAAAGATTTTATAACATGAATTTTTCTCTTCGTTTTTTGATAACGAAGAGAAAAATGTACGATAAACTGATACTTGGTAAACATTTAATGAAAAAAAACTCTCCGAAACATAAGAGTTTCGAAAGAAAGCCGAAAAGTTATTTTCTAAACAAAATTGGAGTCGTTTCCGGCCCCGGGGTTAGTAGTAAAAATAATCCAAAGTGTTGAGTCACAAAAACAAAATATTTTTTTCATCCACATATATTTCAAAGTTCAGGTAAAAAAAAGGCAGTATAAAACATGTTCTTAAAACAAAGCACTCGCTCAACAAATCGATGGATTAAGTTTGTAGACTTTTCGCTTCCGCTTTGTCACTCGACTGAACGCTTCCTCTTTTTTTTCTGTAAGTAAAATAAGCATTTTCGGGAAATTGGTTCAAATATTGTGGCAAATATTGCCAATGGTATTGGTTCGTTGCTGATTGTCGAGAAGGTCTTGGAACTGGGTCTGCGCTTATTGTACTTTTTTGAGTTGAGATTTCCTGGGGTTTTCTGGCCGGTGGATTAGTCGCTGCTTCGACAGATCTGTTTGTTGTTGGTTGCGCTGTTGGTTTCTTTGGTTCTGGTTCCGATGAAACTGTACTCGATTCTTCGGTTTTCACAACTTTGCTACGGAATCTTGGAGACCGTTCAGACGTCTGCGCAAATTGATCTCTTGTCGCTGCGATGTTTGGTTCTTGCTCGCTGCAGTAACATTGTTTCATGGATTTTGGAGCTCCTCGCAAAAGGTTGATCTGCTGTTGAGATTGAGACGCTCCGAAAACAGGCTCATAATTATGCAACTGTTCGTTCAGCGACTCCAGAAGAGCATTCTGTTGCATGATAGCTTGATGCAGAAGAGACGGTCTTTCTTCTACCCTTCGAGCGGACTGCGAGAACTCTGGTTCTTCCGGATGATCTGTTTTTTCTCCTGCCTGTGATAATGATCGAATGAACGTCATCGGTAATTATTATAAATTCGTAAGTATCAAAGAACAATTTAGAGACCCGGGCAATAACTTTGCAAAATAGTGTCAAAGTTTGCATCGTTGGAATGTGAGGAAATTTTTTAGAGTTCAATATTTGCACAAGGTGGATCGTTGCGATGAGACTGTTTTTTTTGCAGCTTCGAAACGGAATGTGAAAAAAAATTTGAACAATTATAAAAATTAACAGATCAATGAAGAAGAAATAAAGTTTTTGAAACTTCAATTCCATTTCTGAAATGTGTAGAAAAAACCAATTTTTCTTGCCTGATTAAAAATAAATTTCGGTTTTGCTGGGCCAGAAAAATATGGAGAAAAAGGGAGGAATTTCGGATACAATGTCATTGATTTGACAAGACATTTCACTCACCGTTTTCGTGGCGTCGTGCTGTTGTGCATCGCCGAGTCGAGGATCGACAAGTCCGAACACAGGAGCATACTGCGGAGCTCTCAACAAACTTCGATGAGACAATGGTGTTTGAGCTCCAGCCAATAGCGAATTTGGAATTCCTACGTAAGGAGCTATTAGAGGACCTGGCGGTACAACATGCTGAAAAAAAAGTTTGTTACAAATTTTTAAAAACACATTCTTATTTATTTATTTAATTATTGAAAAACCCCATTTACAGCATTGACTAATATACAGCAACAAAAGAGAAAAAGCACAAAAATATAATAAGAAATTATAAAAAATGATAGAAATAATAGTGACTAAAAATAATAAACTGACAGAGAAAAGCAAATTCTTATAACATCAACGATACAATCGAAGTAACAAGAAAAATACACTCTACGTTGATTAATTAATAATTTTGTGTATCATGGACTTACAGTATTTTGTTGATTATTTGTAGAATCATGACTCGGAGCTGCTTGGTCGGGAGGGAGTCCAAAATTTTGAGGTGGAATAGCTCCGAGCAAATATGGATACTGCGATCTGCCACCGTAAAGATGTGGACGGTGTGGACCAGTCAAATGAGAATATGGCCTTCCATTGATGGGCGAAACAGCAGTCGCCAGAGCTTGTGGAATTCCAAACAAAACGTGAGGCAAAGCACCAATCAAACGTTTATGATGATGCAAAAAAGATCGAGGTTCAATGGCATGAAGATCTTGAGCCTCATCGACTTCTTCGAAGGTTTTGGCTGCTGCGACCATTTCTGTTTCCGTCGCAACGGGCTCAACATTCTTTTGTTCTGATGCATTTTTACCTGTGGCTGACTTGACTTTTTTTTTAGGAGCAGGCTGTGAGTCATTTTCTACTGGACTTTTTGTCTCGTTCTCTGGACTCGTTTCGCAATTGGGTTGCGGGCTACCAACGATTGGCATTCCTGCCATCGGACCACCATTTACAAAATAATTCACCACTCGGTCTACGTCAGCTGTGAAACATTTAAATCCAGAAAAATTGTATCAAAAAACAAAAGAAGTGGAAAATAATGAAATTATCGTTTTCAAACGATAAGCACTCCGAAATTTCTGATTTCTACTGATTTTAAGGTAGTTCTGTCGCGACATTCATATCGAAAAATTGTTTTTCAGTTTTTCTCACATACAAAATCGCTTGCGGGGATGAGTTCATAAAGAAAAGTTGTGAGAAATTGACTAAAGAACTAAATACTTCAATTTCAAGCTCATCCAAGGTAATATGTACTTGCTGTGCACTTACAAAAGTTGCGAACCCTTTTTTCTTTAGATTTTTTAGAAAAACTAAACGTAGCTTCTTCGATGGTGCATAAAAATGTATGCAAAGTTCTGGAAGGCTTCACCATGGAGGAACCAAAATATTTATTGATGAAAATGTAACTTTTAACACGAGGTCTTATGAGAGACTACCGAAAATTGTGATTTTTACCAATAAATATCTGAACGTTCCGCTCGGTGAAACCTCCTAAAATTTATTCCACACGTGCATTTGACATTGAAGAAGATTTATCCAAATTTCCAACAAAATCTTAAGAAAACGATCTAACGACAGAACTACCTGCAAAAAAACTGACAAATACGTTAGGATTTTTCTCAGAGAATTTCCTTCCAGATCTAAATAATCCAGTGTCGTATTTCGTGAAACTATCTTTAAAAAACTGACAATTACGTTTGTATTTTCTTTTGGAGAATTCTCTTCGAGAGGAAATAAATGAAAATCTTTTCGATCAAATAATTTGGTGTCCTACTTTGTGAAACATTTTTTTTCACACGTACCTGATCTCATTTGTTTTTTTGACTTTGCTGGACTGCATCGTGTACCACGATTGGCAGTTTCTTGACCAACCAATAATCCCGGATTTAATTTTTCGTTTTGCTGCTTTTTGACGTGTTTCATACACTCGGAAGCTTTTTCATCGTTGTCCGGGATCCGACAATTGCAAACTTCGTTCTCGAAAATTGCAGTTCCACCGCAGCCGGTGCAAAGTTCCATGCAGATTTGAACATCGCTGGCACTTAAAATCTCCGAATTCACTGTACAATAAATTTTTTTTTGATTATTATTCATTGTTTAGTAAATAATTGACCAAAAAATGATTGAAATTTACCTGCATTTGCTAAAAAAACTGTGAACAATAAAAATTCAACACTTCCCACCATATTGACCGATAATCCGATAAAATTCATTGATCGAAAACTATAAATTAATTGCACGAACTAAAAAAAGTTAAAAAATATTCTCCGGGTTATTGTAAAAAGTTTTCTTCGAGCAAACACTCGTTTTCACTCGAACTCAATTATAAACTGACTTCCCCCCGATGATGCGTTCGTGATTTATAGTTTTAAGCTTCAAGGAATTTGCTGACTATCGACGTAATCGTTGATTGGAAATTTTAACACATTGACGCAATTTAATTACAACAGTTAACAGTGACAGAAATTTGTAAACAAAATCCCATGTATTGCTTCGTAATAATTCTTTCATAAATAATCGATTTTGCTGATAGTTGATTTTTTTAGTAAAAATTGTTGATTTTTGGGAGAAATTTAATTTTTTATAAACCAAATTCGATAATTTATTTAAATTCTTATTCCACTTCGAGTGTGCGAATTTTAGAAGAAAAAAAAACAATTTTTCAGTATGACAAATATTTAAACAAAGTATTTTTACAAAAATTATTTTTTCCTTTATTTATAATAAAAAAAAATCTACAAATTCTTAAATGAATCGAAATTTGGTGTCTACTTTTATTCTCACCGATAAATTAACTATTATTAATTAGCTTTCTTTTTTAATACGATCTGAAAAAAAATATGGTTGCATAACATTTTTTTGGTGACACTTTTTTACCGAAAAGACTCAGAGGCAAAAGAAAAAAACGTCGATAATTTCTGCTTTTCGGGCATTGCTATATCAGAAAAAGGAAAAAACGGGGGTCCCAAGATTATGGACTAAAAAAAACCTTCAGTCGCTGTAAATCGATCGAAAAATTGGAAAGTCAAAAGACACGAGTGTTTTTGACTTTTCGTGAGAATAATGTCAAAAAAAAAACCTTCACCGTGACAATGTTTGCACATTGCCGTGACCAGGATTCGAACCTGGGTTACTACGGCCACAACGTAGGGTCCTAACCACTAGACGATCACGGCTACTGAAGGAGTTGAAAATAAAGATTTAAAATTTCAATGTATGGTTCTGACGTCATCGATTGAAATAATTTTGAGTATAAAAGTAACGAAAACGTTGTGCGTGATGAATAAACTTTATTATTTGGAAT
The DNA here is from genome assembly GCA_013761285.1 of Campoletis sonorensis. Lineage (NCBI taxonomy): Eukaryota > Metazoa > Arthropoda > Insecta > Hymenoptera > Ichneumonidae > Campoletis > Campoletis sonorensis. The sequence goes on from JACEOJ010000084.1 coordinate 2,205,824, forward strand.
TCAAATAATGATATCGGGAGGTAAAACGAATTCGAAATAAAGAAATAACAAAAAAAAAACTATGAAGATTAAAATTTGATCGATAAGATTTAAAAAAATTGAAATAACGATATGCGAAAAATTTTCTGACGAAAGAAATTGTTTTGTTATACAATTTATGTCATTATTTTGTGTAAATTGTTTTTTCGTCACATATTTTTTCTGTCCATGGATATATATATATATATGTCACAAAAGTTCCACTTTCTACCATCGCGCGGCGTTGCGATCAGCGCGCGCAGTGAAACCTGCGCATTGCCGGCATTTCCACTTGCCGTGATTTCCCGATTCTCGCGTCTCTTCTTCCGGCTTTCCGCTCCGCCACTTGACACTTCCGCTTTCCCTCAAGCTGCAAACTTTTAACAGCATCCAGTTCGGAACGACCGGCAACACGAAATTTTTTTGTCTTTGTCTCCAGCGAATCTTGTCCCAAGCCTCTCCTACATTTTACAGAACTTCGAAACGATTCAACGAAGAGAAATAACGACTCGCGGATGCTTTTCAATGACGGTAAGGTAAATTATTTTTGAAAGCCCTGTGCTCAACTTTTTTTACACGGGCTCGGACCTGTTTATTTGATCACGTCTTTATAAATCACAAATTTTCCACGTGTCTTTACGTTCGAAAATGGGAAACTTGGAGACCAAACAAAAAATCACCCCGTAATCAATAAATCGCGAGTTGCCAGAGAAAAAAAACGACATTTCAGCAAATTTAATAACTGATTTGTGCGACGCCATTCGATCGTCACTGTTGAAACTTTGTCCGAATCGAACGGCTTTGCAACCTTGTTGATCGATTTTCCATCAGTTTTATAACGATGTTTTTGTTTGATGATCGATCAGCATAGAATTTTCCAAAATTTAATTATTCGTTATTCCAATTCTATTATAATAGTTCCGAGGGACTCGGTGGAGTCTCGTTTTACGAACACGAGCAAAGAAACGTAGCGACAATGCTCGGGGGACGCCGATTTACTTGAAAGTAAAATCGTTGCGATTGTTTGATAAATTGCGAATTTTTAATTAGTTGTTCCAGTCAAAACCGATGCGTAATCTCAGTCGCGGTATTTTTTTGTAAAAAAATAAACCAAAAGTTATTTATTCAGTGCAGTTGAATATTTTGTTGTACGAAAATCGTATGCACAAAGTTTTTTTCGAGGTTACGTATCGTCGTCAGCGATATTTGTGTTTGTTTTTATTATTATTTGTATCGTATCGTCGAGTGAGTCGTGGGATCGTTGGCTCGATTGAGGTCAGTCCATGTTGATGTTTCGGGATGCTTCTGTTTCTCGAAAGTTCTGTGCTCCTGATAGTGACAAGGCGGTTACGAACGCCGTTGCTGTCGCTTGAGACGTTCTCTCGCTTTTTTTTCGACACGATGTTTTTTTTCGACGCTTTCAAAGTCACGTACAAGTTTACGCGAAAAATAAAATAATGAATGGTTTTCGGATAACCAGACGATTCTTTTTTTCCAATTTTCTCTCGAATCCCCTCGTTAGAATTTACAACAAAATTAAAAACGTAAAAATAAAAACTTTATTTGTAAAATAATGTGGTTTTTCTTCGTAAAAATTTTGAGGTTGTATCCCAACGAAAACATTTGTCTTGATTTTTGAAAACTGAGTCTCAATTTTCGTAAAACGACACTGAAATATCGATTAAATAATATACGTTTTCAAATTTCACGAAAAAAAAAAAATTCACTATTTCAACAAAAACATTCGCGGTTGACATTGACTCGATTTATTTTCAAACCAAAAATATTGGATAATAAACAAATATGAATAATAAATTAAATTATAATAATATTTATCAAAATTTATAATTTATTAATTATTATTTTATTTAATAATAATAAATAATAATAATAAATGTGGATAATTATTATGTATTAAAATTTGAGAAGACGATTATTTAATATTCAATATTTAATTTATTAATTAACGTAAATAAATAGTGACTAGAAAAAGAACTCGATGACATAGGAATTTCGAACGAAAATAAAGAGGTTAAAATGGTGCGTGTACGAAATTGGCGGGAAAATGAAAGCATCGGATGTATGGCGCGCGCGTGTAGGAGCGAGGCAGTTGATACGCGAGACAGCTCGCGAGCGAGAGTGCTCTTGATATTCTTGTCGTCTCCTGAACTCCTGATGGTAGGAGTCTCCGAGAGAGCCTACCCCAACAACGTGGACGAGACGTTTACGTACGCGCGAGCGTTATACTTCGAGCGTATTACATGGTGGTGGGGGGAGACGAGAGATTCGAGTGAATCGTTGTAAAGAAAACATAAACATATATGTATACACGTGAATCTCAAGAAAGAGAGATGCGGCCACCGTATACCTTCTCGAACGAGTCTTTCTATAAACACGACTGGGTCTTGAATACGACGATTTTTTATTTATTTTTTTCTTGCCACTTTTTTACTATAAAATTTTTTTGAAATCAGTGACACGGTGTCGAAGTTTACATCGTTGGGATCACAAAGAAAAACAGTCTTTTTGTTCATTATTTTTTTCAAGGTTCCAGTCTCGTCAAAGAGGTTTTTCACGGATTTTCTCTTCATTTTAAAAATTGCAGTTTTACTCGCGCTGTTTTTGGGGGCAGTCGGAAAATTCACATTCTATGGAATATTTTTATCGCAGTATTCATTTCACGTGTGGAAAAAAAAAAGAAAGATTTTTGACTTTCTGTAAAAAAGTGGGGCTGATAAATTTAGGGCTGAACTGAAGAATTTTAAGGAATTTTATTGCATTCCGACGATGGAAACTTCAACATGATACCAATGATAATTAAATCTATAACAATATTTTTTTTCTGTCTAGTGTATTCAGGAGTTTCGATCGTTTCTCGTGCGTTCGATAAATTCCAAGTTTAAGTGTTCAAAATTCGTATGAATCTTTCTAACAATCGTACTCAACTGTGGGCAAAATTTGAGAAAGTTTGACCGTTTATAAATCGAGTTATTAGTTGTAAAATATCGTCTTTTTCGTGAATTTCCATAAAACCTCGTGTTAAAGTTGCCATTTTAAACACTGAATATCTCGATTACCAGACGGTGAATCCATCTCAAATTTTTAACACAGTATAATACGACGCTCAAGAAGTTTCACGCAAAATTTTAGAAAACTATCTTGGAAAAATTGTACTTGATCAATTCGTCGTTACTTTGTATATACTATTATGATTATGGCGATCGAACCTCGTTAATTAAAAACAAAACAATCAATTGATTGACGTGGTTATTTATGCTTCGGGAAAATCTACAGGTCGAACACTATGGAAAGAACAAATAATCAGATTAAAATAGAACAAAAGTAGAATAATCATGACTGATGTGTTCAGGAATATTGATATTGACAGAGAATATGACAAAGATGATAAATATTCGAAAAAAAATCTTGAGAAATGAATATTTAAATGAAGTGTAATGTGAAATATCAATTTTTTCGAAAAATCGGTAATTGATTGAATGGCCAGATAATTTTCGTAAGAATTTTGATCCAGTTGGACTAAAAAATATCCTTAATACGATATTAAACTTTGCATCGTTGGTTCGCAACTTCAATATTATTTCTAAATCGAATTTTATTAGTTTACGATGACTTGTGTCAAATTGTTTTTTTTTTTTATGCATCAAAAAATATACGATATCCGGTGCCATACTCTTATTTAATTTTCTGCTCTGTTGAAAATTCATTATTGAGCGTTTTATTTCACACGATATTCTGTTGGTAGCTCCTGACTGCCCGTGGGGCAAAAATACGGCACGTATTTTTTTTTCTTTTTTTTTCGTACGGTACGTATCGATTGTGGAGGAAAACCTACGCTCAAACAAATTCCCTCTACAGCGTATAAAAAAAATAAAAAAAAAAAAAAAAACATAGTCGGATGGGATAATAATGAAATAATGTGCTTGAACTCGATTATTCTGCATCCTCAAACTTTTCGCGTTTCCCATGAGAAATAAGAAATTCGCAGTGATCACTATAACCGGAGAATAAAACAAAAAATTGCACACTATTCAAAATTAAATTCATTACTAGAAATCGAAATTGTTTTTATTTTCCGAAACACTCGTAATCACGATCTCCAGATTTTTGGGCTAAAAAAACTGTTTTCGAAAAACGTCTTCAGGACTGAATAAAATCGAAACTGTTAGAGTTTTTTTTCTGAAATTTGGTGAACATTTTTGTTGATTCTTTAAGAACAGCCACAAATTTTTTGGAGGACATAAAAAAATAATAAAACAGCTTTATAGAGGATTTTCTCAAAATATGTATTCTTATTTGGTGACCACGATATCTCAATAATTGGCAGACCGAGTGAGTTTTAATTTTGTACATATCTTCATTGGACAGTTTTTTTAGCAACGGTATCAGGATTGCGTCGAAATAATTGTTATGTGGAGTTTTATGACCCAAAAAAGGGGAAAAAATGTCAAAAAAATCGATAATCGAAATTCAACGTGCCGCCATTTTACGAAAAAATAATTTTTCTGGCTGATTCTGGTACAATTGCTCATAATATTGATACAGATTGAGAATACGTTTGGTTTTATTTTTTCGGATGCATAAAACGTCCGGCAATATGGTCGCCAATGACAATTTTTTTCTGCTCAAAATTTTACCAAAACGTACAAAAGTATGAGATAATTTTTTCCAATTATTTTTCAAAAATTTGGATGCGTTTGTGAACAAACGATAAATACGTGTACGAAATTATGAAAATAAAACTCGAAAAAAATAAAAATATTAGGGGCTATTTCCGTTAAGCGAATGCGAGAGAAAAAGAGAAAAAGAGGGAGAGAGAGACTCTCGATATTTCCAGAAAAAGAAAAGTTTCATTTAATTCTCTGACGCAAGAAGAACAACGTAAAACTTTTATGTTCTTGGAATCTTTAAGAAAGAACGTGAGACCGATTTTTTACTGATCGATCGACTTATAAATCGTCTTAAATGCAAAAAATTAAAATTTCCGTCATCTCTAATTTGGCTAAATTTGCAGGGCAAAACTTTTTAAGAATTCTTTTAGCTTCGCGATCGAAACTAAAATACAGAGAAAAAAATTCAATGTGAGTTTCTGAGGCTGCAGGTAACGGAAGAGATTTTCTTTTCCGGAGCGAATTATTTTTAGATGAAAACTTAAATAGGAAGAAAAGCAGATTTTCGAAAAAACGTAAAAAATGCTATTTAAAAAGTCTTTATTGGAAAATTCGACATATTTTTATTCGCAGCTTTTTCTTTTTAATAATTTATAGTCGATAATAATAAATGAAAGGATTAATAAGGTTACAATTAGTCTAATTAACGTCTAAAGTTTTCGTGTAAAAATTAATCTCGCATGCTTCGTTGATTAAAATAAAAAATAAATAAGAAATGAGAATATATTTTTTTCTCGGTAATCGAATTTCTTCGAACTACCAATTTCTTTACGTTCTCCCCGGACCACTTGCGTGTGGTTCGTACTTGGAGAACGTTCGTGTTATGCTCTCCTGATACCTGCGCCCGATTAATGTAAATTCACGGTTTCTCATCGAGGCGCAAAGTTCTTCTCGAACCACTTCGCGTTTTTCCCTGATTTCGATATTTTCATAAAATTTCGTTCTATTCTCATTTCGAAGTTAAAATTATTAAATAAATTATACTATTCACAAATCATACAAAACAACAACAAAAAGTTTTCAGTTTTTTTTCGTCGATTTTCTTAACCTCCAGAATTTCCGTTGATTCGTTCGAAATCTTTCACCAGTTTGTCGATCCTCGTCGCACATTCTTTTATGTATTTGCGATCGATGTCGTAAATCTAAAAATAAATAAATAAATAAAAATCACAACAAATTGTGTTTATGAGTTTTGGATTTTCGTAATGGTGACAAAATTTTTTAAAATTTGCAACCATCTTTTTTTTTCTTTTTCTAGAAGCAACAGTTCTTATTTTATCAAAAAAAAACTAAATGATTTTTTGTTCTCTTCAACTTATTTGACCTTTCTCGTGAATAACACTCGAAGTTTTTTTTCCTCAAAGCCCATTTTCTCTGATAGACGAAGATTAGCGAAAACTTTTTTTCTCAAGGGTCCAAGTTTAGCGATAAATAACTTCGGGTCATTCGCGCACACGATTTCGAGACTTTGTAGTTCTCCGTGTATATCTCGCTCATCAATTCCCATTACGTCAACTCTTTTTGTAAATCTTTTCATATCCGAGTATGCGGCTTGATAGTCTTTTCTCATTTTGTGACGGAGATCGTCGGCAATCTAAAAAAAAAACTTTATTTAACATCTTGGGGTTACGAAAAATGTATAAATTCTTCAATTTATTCGCTAAAGAAAAATTATTGAATTATTATTATTATTATTATTATTATTATTGAATTATTGATAAACGAACATTTGAGATTTTTCGTATTGAATTTTCCACATTTTTACCTCAGTAACTTCAATCTCAAGAGAAGTTCGTGTGTTTTTCGGAGAAAACTTAGATAGTGCTTCTTCCCATTTGCGTCTATGATTTCCAATCCATCGATCAACTTTCGCGTCGATTCTTACGTTGTCATAGTCCATCAAAAAAATATCCTCGCTCTTGATATTGTCATCGACTCGAGCAAGTATCTCTGAGCTCCAATGCAAAACGCGATTTTTCTCTTCTATCAATTCGTTCCACGTATCCGGCAAACGTCCCATTTTTTGTCCCATTTTTGTACTTTGCTTCGAGCACAAGCATCACTTTGAGATAAGCAACAACGTGTCATTTCATGAGCGAATAAAAACTTTGGTTAGAAGAAAGAAAAAAAAAAACAAATATTTTTCGTCGTTCGTTTCTGATGGACTGTCAATCGAATGAAGTTCGATTATCATTTGTTTTCACGAGAAGGCTACAGACATAAAATTTCAAAGTTTTCACATTAACTTTTCCATTTATCATATTTTTTTATTTTTCTCATTGCATTGAAAAAATTTACTGTCGTTTTTACCAAAAGTTAACTTTCAAAAACGATCGAAAAACTGATCAATCTTCCTTGAAAAACTAAAAAGTCAAAATATTTGTTTCCTTTTTTTTTTTTTGGAAAAAATTGGAAATATATTTCTCTGTAATTGAGAAAAAAATGAAATGAATTTGTTGAAAATTTTCGTAGTCATTACGTGAAATGTCAGAAAAACTTGGAAATTATAAACGATTCTTACCTGTTTCAATAATTTTTCGTCACGTTGTCAAGTGTCTACAAACTTTTCACATGTTTCGGTACGTCTGGACTAGGAATTGACTGACCAGACTCGTCTGTATTGTGTATTTACAGTCTCGACCCCATTCAACTGTTCAATACTCGTCGATATCGATCAATTTAAATGTCTTCGAATTCTTTCCACAAACATAGGTTTTTCTATTCGGATTGTGAAAGATTATTATTTCCTGGAATCCGTTTCTATCCACTTACCATCTTCAATAAAATGTTAAATTTTATTTACAAACGATCACCTGTTATGCATACGAGAATTTTCCAACACCTGTGATTTCAGGATAATATTTTTTTAGGATGAAGGAAGGAAATATCGATGTCTGTTTTTTCAATCGAATTTACACAGTAAATTTGTACCACGTTTTCACTAGATTTAACACTTTTTTTAAAAATTTCTTCTTCCTTCTCGAATCCTACTTTCCTGATCACACCTTCTTTTTTTTTCCTTTTTACTTTCTTCACTTCTTACATTTTCACAACATTCGGTACCTTCTCGATATAACGGGCACAAAAATAACCGATTTTCATTATTTTAATATTTTTTATTTCGATTCGGAAGCCTTATCGTATTATTTTCCAATAACACGGTTCATAAATCGTGTCCCCGATTTTTGTACTTTCCAAGTATGTACTTGGTTTTTTCCTCTCCAGACTTACCATTGCAAATAAACGGTAAAATTGCTAAAATGAAATGTTGTATTCTCATAGGAAATACAAATTTGTGATGAGAACGATTTTTTTAGAGTTGACATATAAATTATTCATGATGTCCAAGGTTTTTCGGGTCGCTGATTACAAATTTGCTATTAGTTTTGCAGAACGAATCTGTTTAAACATCCCGCTTGAACGAACGATGACGAAGAATCAAAAAATTTCAAAATAGTTTCCAGAGTCGTGATCTACGCGAAAAAATACGTCAGAAAAATGTTTACATCGAAATATTAAAATCCAAGACATTCGATACCAAATTTAACACGGTTGGAAAAAATTGTATATAGAGCTTCTATTCCTTCATTCTTCATCAGTTGGACTCCATTCTCTTCAAAGGACAGAATCTAATGTTGTTGCCAACCGTGTTTACTGTTCGAGGGTTGTGTTTATATAGAACATTATATTGTAGTATGTGTTGGAACGTAGAGTTATCGAGGAAAGCTTATTCCAGCCGTTAGAGCGTATAGACTCGTAGCAGTGACTCCGTTCGACGCGCACGACACACAGTGCCAATAATAATCGGCTTATTGATTTCAATTTGAGCGCCATGAATCCAGACGTCACGGGCATTCACGTACAGGTACAGCATTCAGTAATAGACATCAATGAAAGTTTTGATCCTTCATGACGTCGTGAAATTCCTCCAGCACATTGAAAACGCCCGGGTCTTCTATTGTTTTTATTCTTGAAACAAAAACAAAAGACATAAAAAAAGAAATAGGCACGAAAACCCTTTGAGGAAAGCGCGAGGAGCTTGAGAAGAGAGAAAAGAATTCGCTTTATTGCTTCATTTCAAAGTTTTTGTAGTCTGAGTCAAAGAAGAACGTGTGTCAAAAAGAATGAAACATTTATCTTCCGAGATGGAAACGAAACATTTATTTGATAAGCAACATTGTTACGCGTTAATTTCCCTAATTGGACAGAAATTATGAAGAAGAAAAATGGAAATTTCCAAAAATGACTGCAACGTTTTCGTGACCGATATGGTTGTACTGGATAACAAAAATTTCATAATTAATTACGAATCGTGTGGAGAAGATAATTTGGATGAGAATTTCATGAATTTTGGAGCTCCCAAAATCATTGAGCAATTCGTGCACACACCGCACGGTCGTAAAACAGTTCATTAATTTATCCCTTTGATTAATCGGGCAGGAAGAACACCAGTTTAATAAATATTCTTTCAAAATAATCATTGTATCACATGCTCTTTCAGTAGTAGATGCACGAGTTTATATTGCAAAAGTATATAGTCGTCGTTGTGTCGTTAAAAGGCAAATACTCGCGTAGACTAATTATATGGTATGCCAATATTTATATTACCCAGGACATGTGTCCTCCGCTATGTCCTTTATGGTAATTACAGCCAATGTGAATGAGCATATACGTAATTATTCCACTTGAACGGAAGTTTAACTTTGAACCGTGTAAATTTACGACGTTGTTTATAGCCATTTGAATGTAAAATATCGGCAGAGTCACGAAACAAAACATATTTATCAAAGAAACAAAATTCTGTTAACTGGTGATGACAATTAAACATTGTTTAAATTCATTTAATTGATGTTTCTTCGTGCTCACAATACGTACAAATGAGAAATAATATTTTATCACTGATGAACTCCACAATGCTCGATGACTCAATGACCCCATTTAATTTTCAATTGTTTCATCCTACAGCCTGTGTTTACCTTTAAAATACCACTTTAAATATTCAACCCCCTAGCGTTGTCCCTTCATCCATAATCCTGAATCGCCGAATCGTCGAACGTTGTTATCGAATACCACGCCTCGGTGGTCACGTTCTAACCCATATTATGCGTGCACTCAGCATAGTTCCGTGTGTCTGTACGAGACATTCCAACAGATTAGACAACCGCGTTCGATACAGGTGGTTTTATAATTAAATCAAATATCTCGATAAATCTCGGTAAGACGTTATAAGACGAAAAGATGAAGGAAAAATAAAATAAAAGCAACGGAGAGTTAAATATTTCGAAATAAGTAGAATTTAAGACTGTGGTAAATATTTAGAGGTGCGACTTTTCCGAAAAATGATGGGAACATTCTTTTTTTTGCCACGAAGTTGTTCACTGCATCACAGGGAGTGATATTCCATGCGGGGAGGCCATTAACATGATAGATAACATTTTTCGGAAAAGCCGCACTTCCAAATATTTACCTTTGTCTCACGGCCTAATAGAAGTCTATTCAACTTTGAGAAATTTATTTCTTTGATTTGATTATTTTTTTCATTTCTGAGAAATGGAACACTTATTTTTCTGAATTATATAGTAACAGCAAAGCACGGTCATGAAATTAAATGGAAAACAATATTTTAATGTTATGATTCAATAATATTTTCATGAATCTGTAACCATTGGCCGGGTACGAAAATTCCATGATCCACTGGTCGTTCTTTGACAGAGTCAGTTGTCAGTCGCAACAAGAAATCTACTTTGGTTCCTGCATCTTATGCAAACCAAGGCCGCAATTCGTTTAGGAGAAACATCTCGATGTTCTGCGTCACCTGGCGGTCGGAGCGAGAAGCTTTACAATGGATCCTACTCAAACGTACTCAAATAGCATTATTTAGTTGATTCAAATAGAGCTCTTTGGTTGGAGCCAATAGAAATTTTGTTAATTCAAATATAAAAAAGATGAATAAATGATCTTAGTTGATCCAAATATTTTTCTTTTCTGGGTGTGATGGTGATGAAGTGATGATGATAATGTGCTGGAATGGATCAACTAATGTAACGGGACGGCCTTATACCCTGGCCGGATTTCTGGTGCGGCAGAAATCCGTCAGAGGGCTACGGGTGGAACGCTCTCGCAAACGCTACGTATCCCCCGTTCGCCTATAAGGTCCCGACCGTTCCCAATTTCCTTCTCCTATTCCTTACCAAAATTGAATAAATCAAAAGAAATACGGAGCATTTTTAACGACATACGTCGTTAGTCTATCGTACTTTAAAAGTACAGTGACGCAAGTGGATGAGAGTATTCATTCTTGAATGTCGAGTTCGAGTTATCTCCTCGGATCGCAAGGTGAGGAAATCGGAAGGTGATTCTCACTCCAGGCAAGACCCGCCGGTCAGTGCACGAACTTGCACAGTAACCTCTCCTACGAGAGAGAAGAGGATCTAAAAAATCCTAAGTCTCGATATTTGGATTCGGGGGGGGTCCAAATATCGAAACGTTTCACTAAATGCTGCAACTAAATGCTAGAATAAAAAATACGTTTTAACCCTAAATAGTAACCAAAACACGTGTCTTTATTGAAACGTCATCTATTATCAATATTTAGAGAAAAAGGAAAGGAAAAAAAAAGAAAAAAATCTGCATATTGTTCTGTTGAACATTTAAAATATGTGAAAAAATGATATTTCTACATTCGCCAGTCTTGTTTGCTAAAAGGAAATGAAAATGTTGAACACGAAGAAAAAAAGAATGGAGTTACCGGAGCTGGGATCTCGCAGCTCACATTTGCCCAATTGTGAGCCATGTGTTAGGTTGAAAAATCAGGGCGTTTCAACGATAGCGAATCGATTCGCACGTTGCCCGGTCAATTTGATGAAATCCGCCGGAATCGGAGATTCGTGTGATGTGTACGAATATGTGTACGGTATGCGATTCGTGCATAGATAAGTCGTGTACGTTGCTATGAAAATTCGTTGATACGGAGATCTCTGGGTAGAATCATGGCCCCGTTCGATATCGTTTCTCTCTCGTTTTGAATATCAGCTTCCGAAATACGAGGATGTAGACAAATTCGCACGTACGTGTGTGGAAGGACTGTAAAGCAGAAAGGCGTATTGATGGTAATGATGAAATGGGTTTGCCGTCCTGCCGGTTAGTGAGTTTATCGACTTTGGTACATAGTTTCACATGGGGTGGCGCAACTATCGCAAAATCCTCGCATGGCCTGATTCCTCTGGCTTTTAGCCTCTATAAATATGCACACATGCACATATTTCTTGTAGTTGAATGGGTGAAAAGGGCAGGGGAGGTTCTGGCAACGGGCGTTTGTTCTCTCGTTCACTCGGGCGTTCGGACGACTTTGCCCCCGAGGCGACAATCCCAGTCGGAACAATGTAGCTGTATATACAAAAACATATATAAATATGTACGTGTGAGCACGGAATATGTGTGTATTTATGCAATGTTGGCAGCATCATATAGGCTTTATGATTTTATTCGAGCGACAAATTGAACTAAAAATAAAATCTCCTTTGCGCGTTCGTTGGGTGGGCGAGCGTTCATGCGTGGTCGAAGGTGACCATATGTGCTCATCTCCATGTGCCTTCTGTCTTTCTTGTTTTTACTGTATATCACTTTTCTCTCTTTCCCTCTCTCTCTCCCTCTCTCTTCTCTCTGTCCCTCTTTGTTCTGCTTTTGCTTGTCTCGATCGCCAAACGACGCGAACCACTTTGTATCTTGCTAAACTCACATAACAAGCTTTTTCATACGATCCGATTTCTATACCATAGGAGCTCTACCTTGATCCATAGACGTGGCACAATGCTGTACATATACTGAGCTGAAAGTACATCAGCCAAACACGTATGAACAACGTTCTTGTATATATGTATCTTTGCATGTGTTGACGTAACTACCCTTATGTATCTATATAAATAATATACGTGTATATATACGTGTATGAAAATACACAGGGGTAGGTTATAGCTCTTTGAAGTGCTCTGGATACACTTGGCCTGCGAAATTTATCGTGCCCATCGCAGTGTGTAACTAGTGGCGTCCTTCTCGAGTCTGCTATTTTCTCTCTTTCTCTCTCTCTCCATCTTCATCTCCATCTCCATGACCCTCTTTCTCTTTCTCTTCCCTTATATACCAACTCTGGCTGTTAGTACGTTCGCCACGTGTATGCGAAATTACATGAAACGGTTACACACCAGATTCCACATATGTGGAGCGTGAAACTTATGGTTAATGTATTATATATCGTTCCTCAGCGACTGGGGATTCAGGTTCAAAATAATGAAAAATTACGTATAATAAAATCATTAGGATTGCTATCGTATGAACACCGTATCAGGGGGTTGCAGAATTTATCTCAGTTGGAAAACTGGACTTGCTGATTCATCTACTCATGATTAAAGCATTCTTTCTACTTCCTTTGTTCTCGATGTACTATTTCTAGCCGAGCAATTCATTAGCAGACGATAGGGTTTTTTTTTAAGTTTCAAATATTCGAATACGACGAATCATCTTCAATTTCAACAGGATCCTATTTTTTTTCGGCACTCATAACGCGACCTTGGTTTTATTCACATCAACCAAAAAAATAGATGACGAGAAAACCAATGTAAATAATTGTTTGCTTGTAATTGTATTTTGTTGCTTGAAATACCATGTGAACGGTTACAGAAATAGAAACTTGGGCGTTTCGCACAATCGATTATTCTGGTCCGAAAATGTGGATGATTTGTGAAAACCAAAAACATTAGTTTGTAGCTGATTTTTCTCAGGTCCCGGACGGGACTTGTTGCATGCTAAACCATCATGTTCCAATTATTTCGGACGTCAGTGTTGAATTGAATAGGCGATTTACTCTGTCAATGAAGATAACTATGTCCTACCTTACTGACTCGGCTGCATGTACTCGGCAGATGCGGCTGCTTTGGGGGATCAAGGGTATAAGGATTTATGAACATATTTGATATTGGCGAATGCACGTACGCGGACCACCTGCCACAAAAGATGAACATCATATTCCACGAACCTTTAGGCTACCTATAAAGCGCTTCACCAGCTTTACAGAGCAGCTTTGAAACAACCTTGAAAAGCATTGATCGCGTAGCATATGCAGCCTCCCATTCAATGTGTACAGAAGAAAAATTAGCTTAAGTCTTTTACATCAAAGGAATTCATTGCTACAGGTCCATAAACCATGCACTTCGATTTTCATACTTCTGTGACTCGAATTTTGACTACTGGCGGATCTTGACTTCAGTCCATCTCACTGTACACAGTGTTCAAGAAATAATAAAACATGATGTTCCAAGAGCTTTTTTTTGTCTCATCGCATTCAGCCCGAGTGCGCTTTTCGGTTAAACGCTTGTGACGTTTTGAAAGGGTTCTAGGATTCTATCTCCAGTCAAGAATTTCTTGAACATGTTTTGTACACTGGAAGAATCCTCTTGAGAAAGTTATCAACTATTCTAACCGTCGGTCATTATGACCAATAAAAAGTGATGAATTCTATTTTTTTTTTGTTTTTCACCTTTCTACTTTGATTCGGAACAACTGATTCGTAACGAATAGTCGATTTTTTCTATTGTCTTTTCTATGCCTTGCATTTTTGCATACATCTCAGTGCCTCGACCGTTTTGGAACAGACTCGAGAGGAAAAGATGGAAAGGGGTGTTGATTTAATCCGAAGGATGGTGTTTTCATGAAAGTAGTTTGGTCAACAATCCGAAGCTTCTGACCTCACCACAATATTTGCATCCTGGCAACTGCGTATAACACCGTATATTGGGCTACTAGCCGCTCGGGAAATTAAACTTTGCACCGCGTTCACTGTTCGGTTAATCGATAAAGCGATTCGGATATGGCAGAAGCGAAAAACAAAAAAAAATCATTGCGCAAACGTTGAACAGGTCGAATTGTCGACTCAAAAACCGCGATTTCGGAGCGAGCTAACCCCCAGCGATATGGAGCTCCGAAAAAAACTTTTATCGTCAATAGGCTCGTAATAGAGAGATAGGGAGAGAAGATATGACGAGAAAGAAGGAGAGAAATTGAGAGAAATGTTACTCATGTACTCGGTGGCGCTTCAACTCTCGTTCCGGAGCATTTCGGGGATATGCTCGGTTCAAGAGTGGAGAGTAAAACCCGCCAGGATCAGCCTGCATCTTGAAAGCCTCTTTATACATCTCTCGCTCTCTCTCTCTCGCTTCCTCTTTTCCATCTCGTTACACCGTCTCTTGCGCGAACTCTCGAAAGCTCGAGCAGTTTCATGAGATGTTCTCGGTTTTAAACTTTATTGCCACTACGACTATGATATAACGATAATCTGACGCGTCCAAAACCCAACCGGCACATCTAATGTTACTGAGCAACTTGTATGAATACCTTCCAAGTTGTTGGAACACGATGCGCTGATTAATTTCCTCAACTTCATAGCTCCGAACAGATTGAATCCTGTTTTCATCCGTTTTTTCGGGCAACCATTCACGAGTCTCAAATTCCGAGTATGTAGAAAGCGGAAAGACCCCATCTGACTGACTTCCACAATAACTCAAATTTCAATTCAACAAACCAGATGTTCATAAATGCAAACGAGGCTTTCACCAGAATTACATAATTCACACATCATTATATGACGCTCGTGTAGTAGGGGAAGAACGGCATATGCCGAATATTATGCAGATAATTTGGAACACCTTCATTTTTTTAAATGCACTACCGACGCCTCTGATTCGATTAGAATCAGAGGCGATGTGAAGATGAACTTTTTCATTGATTAGTGTGATCCTATCTGTAGAAAAAGAGAACATTCTTTCACATCATTTATCGATTTGAGTTCCACCAGTTATCACCACTCAATTTACGTTACAGTCTCCGGGGTACGGGTTCTTTGAACCCAGAGAACTAACCGACACAAAAGTGATCAACATGTGCAGCCTGGCTGAAGAAGCTGGGCTCGGATGCTCAGAACTAGCAACTACAAATGTGAGCTGAATAGCACAAAAGAATCAATAGAAGCGATGTCGAATTTTTTTTTTTTAAGAACTATATCAATAAAACTAGCTTCTAAATATTAAACTAAGTTTGGTGTAAATTCAAAAGGATTCAGCGCCTTCAAACCCCTCAGCGTAGTAATTTTCATGAAAGTCATAAAAGATGATGCGCCGCAGTTGTGTTTTACACATTTTGAAATGATTCTTTTATGCAATAATTCGGCATAAACAGCGAAATGGTTAATAATCAGACGCAAGTACATTCCGCGAAAGGGTTCAAATATATAATCCAATGTGATTGACCGCTAAGTGCTGCGAGCCGTTGACGCCCTAGATACCGTAGTGCTGGTAGAATAATTAGTTCATGATATCCGAGATCTGTAACGTTCAATTGTCCGCGTAACACAGGAGTATTCCTAGAGGGGTTGCCATTATTAACAGCGACCCGTATGCGAATCCGTGAATGATGGATGGCAAGAGACGCGGATCATGTCCCTTGGCTGATTCAGCATGCGAAATCCTTCAGGTGTCCTTCATTTTCTTGCCCATTCTATCTATTGCTTCACACAACATACGTACGTAGAGATTTGTCGGAATTTATGCGTAATCTGACTCCACTTCCTCGTCGAATTATAGCATTTGCTTCCCTCGTATCATTCGTCTCTCATATAATTCGATCCCTTGGATCTTTCTCAATCCCTCCATCCCAGCGATATTCTCGGTGTCGTGTCATCCATCCGATTCTAGTCACTAACGAGA